>JAZDUH010000331.1:1630000-1925000 GCA_036419115.1 Scarus forsteni | reverse complement strand
ACTAGACTAAGTTACGGAGTTCCTCAAGGCTCTGTGCTGTGTCCAGTTCTCTTCTCCATATATATACTACCCCTCGGTTATATAATGAGGAAGTACTCTGTTAATTGTCACTGTTACGCTGATGATACTCAGCTATATGTATCACTGAAGCCAGATGAAACAAACCAATTATCTAAACTAGATGCATGCAACGTTGCTAAAATCAGGCCTGTCCTGTCCCAGAACGATGCTGAAAAGCTAATCTATGCTTTTGCTACCTCTAGACTGGACTATTGTAATTCTTTACTTTCAGGATGTCCTAGCAAGTCACTGAAGATGCTTCAGCTGGTCAAAAATAATGCAGCACATGTACTGACTAGAACTAGAAAAAGAGACCACATTACTCCTGTATTAGCTCCTCTGCACTAGCGTCCTATAAAATTCAGAATAGAATTCAAGATTCTTCTCCTCACCTATAAAGCTCTCAGTGGACAGGCACCAGTTTATCTTAAAGAGCTTGTAGTGCCATACTACCCCTCTAGAACATTACGCTCCCAAAATGCTGGCATGCTCATGGTACCTTCAATCTCCAGAAGTAGTATGGGAGGTAGAGCCTTCAGTTATCAGGCTCCTCTTCTCTGGAACCATTAACTGACCACGGTTCGGGAGGCAGACACCCTCTCTACCTTTAAGGTTAGACTTAAAACATTCCTCTTTGATAAAGCTTTCAGTTGGGGACCAGTTTATAGTCCATAAATTAGACACATAGTTAAGATGCAACAGGCCTAGACAGCCGGTGTAGATCTGGCACAATGGGCTCTATCGCTCCCTCGACATCTGCCTTTGCCCCTTTTGTTTGCTCCTATACCCGTCTCTGGCTCTTGTCTTGTAGGTGGCGTAGGATCCTTGGTGTAGACTTCCTGCTGCTGTGGAGTCAGGAAGCCTCAAAAATTACAATTACAGACATGACACATATTTGGCCATTTCATTGGGAACATTCAATTCCCAATGTCATTATAGCTGTTAATGTAGATATTAGCATGATCTCCCTGGTGGATACATCTATAGTAACTATTTTTATCACCACATAGGCATGAGGTCCCTCTTGAAAATGGGATGTCATTTCTCAAGAGGTCTATCTTTAATACAGTTATAATTAATGGAGACAAATGTGGAAGGGATGCACTTGTGGTCTGGGCACCCTTGAGTTTGTCACTACCATAAATTCTTATTTTCATTAAGAATATCATCGATTATACTCCTATAAAATTATCACCACAACCATTTAGACATGAGGACCCTCCTGAAAACGAGATGTAGCATACATATTTGTAGACATATGTATGTGTGTATGTTATACATGTATATACACTATATTACCAAAAGTATTTGCTCACCCATCCAAATGATCAGAATCAGGTGTCCTAATTACTTGGCCTGGCCACAGGTGTATAAAATCATCACCTTGGCATGCAGACTGCTTTTACAAACATTAGTGAAAGAATGGGTCGCTCTCAGGAGCTCAGTGAATTCCAGCGTGGAACTGTGATAGGATGCCACCTGAGCAACAAATCCAGTCGTGACATTTCCTCAGTCCTAAATATTTCACAGTCAGCTGTCAGCTGGATTATAAGAGCGTGGAAGTGTTTGGGAACGACAGCAACTCAGCCACCAAGTGGTAGGCCACGTAAACTGACAGAGCGGGGTCAGCGGATACTGAGGCGCCTAGTGAGAAGAGGTCGCCAACTTTCTGCAGAGTCAATCGCTACAGACCTCCAAACTTCATGTGGCCTTCAGATTAGCCCAAGAACAGTGCACAGAGAGCTTAATGGACAGGTTTCCATGGCCAAGCAGCTGCATTCAAGCCATACATCACCAAGTGCAATGCAAAGCGTCGATGCAGTGGTGTAAAGCACGCCGCCACTGGACTTTAGAACAGTGGAGACGCGTTCTCTGGAGTGACCAATCTCGCTTCTCCATCTGACAATCTGATGGACGAGTCTGGGTTTGGAGGTTGCCAGGAGAACAATACATTTCGGACTGCATTGTGCCAAGTGTAAAATTTGGTGGAGGAGGAATTATGGTGAAGGGTTGTTTTTCAGGAGTTGGGCACAGAGTCCTGACCTGAACCCGATAGAACACCTTTGGGATGAATTAGAGCTTCGACTGAGAGCCAGGCCTTCTCTACCAACATCAGTGTGTGACCTCACCAATGCTCTTCTGGAAGAATAGTCAAAAATTCCCATAAACACTCCTAAACCTTGTGGACAGCCTTCCCAGAAGAGTTGAAGCTGTTATAGCTGCAAACGGTGGACCAACATCATATTGAACCCTATGGGTTAGGAATGGGATGGCACTTAAGTTCATATGTGAGTCACGGCAGGTGAGCAAATACTTTTAGTAATATAGTGTATGTACCTATGCATGTATGTGTTTCCATAAAATGAAGAGCTTTATGCTCTATTGTAAAGTGTCTTGAGACAACACTTGTTATGAATTGGCGCTATACAAAAAAGATTGATTGATTGATTGATTGATTGATTGATTGATTGTTTGATTGATTGATTGATTGATTGATTGATTGATTGATTGATTGATTGATTGATTGATTGAATATGTTCAAGTGCTTTAGTAGTCTGTGTTCTCTCCTAAATCAAATTTGTATACACCTGCACTGGTGGGGAAAATTACTGTTGCTCATAGTAACAGAAATTAGATTAGGTAAATTATGAAGAATGTGAGAGAACACACACCCACCCACACACACCTGCAGCTGGAGTGAACACTGATAAGATGACTTGCAGGTGTTAGCAAGATGATGGATGACAAATAGGAAGGCATCCATTTGCAACAAGAAGTAGTTTGTGGCAAATACGTTATGAACCTATATGGTTTAGTGTCTGGTTTCCACTAGCAACCACAAAGACAATACACAAACCGCTATAGTATTTATCTTTCCTTGTGTGTGTGTGTGTGTGTGTTTTTGTGTGTCTGTGTGTGTGTGTGGGTGAGGTAATATGCAAAGTCTACTGTATACAAAATCAAACAGCCAGCATGTAAGGCACAGGTCCAAATTCAAGTTCACGTTACCATATCAAACAAACAGACTGGCATACTTAACACAAAGAAACACATGCACACACACACAGACACACATGCTCTGTTGTGTGCATTTCACTTTTATTGGAGGGGGACTCACCCTGAAAGATGTCCTTGATTAAGATCTGATTAAAACTAAACCTTCTTTCGAGGCTCTTGACAACAAGATCAATACAAACATTACATTAAATGTACTCGATAGGTTCATGGATGTGTCAAGAACAACCACATGAACACACACACACACACACACACACACACGCACGCACACACCCACCCACCCACACACACACACACACACACACACACACACACACAAACAACAAAGTCATTAACCATGCCATGTTGGCTCAGTAGCATAGTAACCAAACAATTATATAAACAAAGAGATAAATGGGGCTTTTTTGATCTGAATATGACAAGCAGGAGGGCAAAGACATTTCAGATCCTTAAATTCATCCAGTCAGCCATTTCAAGAAATCCTTGTTTGTACCTGTTGTGCAGATTGTGTTTGTGTGTATCAGTGTGTTGGACAGTGCTTTAGTGCTGTTATGAAGATGATAACATTCACTGTTATGGCATCCCTTACATGGTTACCAGATAACTTGAAAACAAAATACCAACAGGTATCACAATACACTCATTCATGTTTACATGCTCACGTTCACAGTCATATAGACATAAATCAATCAACAGTTTGTGAGTTCTACAAATTGGACAGCCCTCTAATAAAAGCGCTCCAGATTTTCATCAAAGCAGCAAGAAATGTGAGTTGAGATTTTTACATTTTAGAAACATTTGAAAGCTGCACATACAAAGTGTACAAGTCACTCTGTGTTAATGTGCCAGCCTTTGTGTGTAGGTGTATAACATTTTGTTTGTGCTCCTTTTTTGTCAAAGTAAAATGTCTCTCTGCTTTGAATGTCCTGCCATGCTGTTGATCAAAACAGTCTTTTAACTCACACACATGCACGCACACAGTGGATGAACAGATGACACTTTGATATGGGAGAGCTTTTATGTCACTTCTGATGACAGGAAATGCCCGCACAGAAACACACGCACACACTAGGGCACATACATAAATACAAAACCACATTTACTGCTATGTGCCTGTAAGTTATGATAAGTAGTGTAATGTCAGATTCACCTTGATCAAATATTAACGGACTTGGAAAAGAGAGGGCCCAACAACAAACTGAATGCAAATACCAGAGTAACACCTTTCACGATTTAATCACTGTAAAGATATGTTCTCTAGTGGCTGAATGAGGGATTACACCAAATTTGTACAGTAGGTGTTCTCACATTATTGTGTCTAATATAATCTGTAAAATATGAACAACAGATAAATAAAATTATAATCTAGGTTAAACATTCTTAATTGACCATCTTGTTGTCAATAGACATATACTGATAAATTCCACACTGAAAACAAACTTCACCAAGGACTGGAGCTGGAAACTACAAAACCCAAAACCGGTGAAGTTGGCACGTTGTGTAAATCGTAAATAAAAATAGAATACAATGACTTGCAAATCCTTTTCAACCTACATTCAATTGAATACAGTGCAAAGACAAGATATTTAATGTTCGAACTGGTAAACTGTTATTTTTTATATATATGTATATATATATATATATATATATATATATATATATATATAGATAGATAGATAGATAGATAGATAGATAGATAGATAGATAGATAGATAGATAGATATATGTATGTATATATATATATATATATATATAATAACAATATTTATTGAAATATAATCAAAACACTGTTTGCAATTTGCAATTTCAATATTAAAACAATGACTTCAATTTTCATCTGTGTATAATTTGAATTTAATAGCATTTCAGCTGCAAAATATTTAAATCAAAATTATATTTTTACATTTACTTGATCTTAGAGAAACATTGCAGTTTGAAAAACTACTGAGTCATATGAACCCTAGCAAAGCAGCTGGATTTGCCACTTTCATTGTCTGTCATCAGGCTGACCTGTTTAGCTTCAAGCTGAAATGATTGTTAATGATCAGAAAATAACAAGGAAACATAGAGTCCTTCCAAGGGCAAAAAGGCAGCTACGAGTGTGGTTTAGTTTTCCTGAAGGTGAGAGCTGACTAGGAAACTCTAACTGGTTGAATTTGACAGCAAAAACAGTTTTACAATCACCTTTGATTTTTCTCAAAAGGTTCTTCCTTTCCTAGTTCCTTTTGTATGATGTTTCCAAAAATACTTAAATTTTATCACATGGTTATTTAAAAGAAAGTCCATCTGGTGCATCAAGTTAAGCTATATTGTGACATTTATGACACTGGGATTAAGTGTACAGTCCCACAGTTTAGTCAGTCAGGGGTTTTCTGTGTGCATTTCTCCCTGTGCAGGTGTGGGTTTTCTCTTTGTTTTTTCCTCCCACAGTCCAAAAACAGGATTGATAGTTTAACAGGTTAATTTGATTGCCCTTAGGTGTGAACATGTGGGTGTGAACGGCTATCTGCCCATACAAGTCAGCCCTCTAATCAGCTGGTGACTGGTCCAGGGTGTGCCCTGCCTCTCACCCAATGCCAAGCAAGATAGGCTCCACAAGCAAAAAGTGGCCATAAAGCTCTTACTTTACATGTTGTAGTCCATAGTCATGATCTAATAAGCAGAGGGATATCCTAGTAGGAAAACTTGGATCAACAGACACACTGACACAGAACATTTTGTACAGAGTCTGTGGCTTAAAATAAGCCTACTAGGGAATGTTAAGTTTGGGTTTGTTATGATGACCCCCAGTTCAAATCCCTAAAAATATGAAAAAAAAAGGAAACAAAGAGATCTTTACTACAAACACACTCCAAAAAAGAAAAACAAAAAGACTTGGTAGGTCACACTAATGCTGTGGCTTGCAGATCAGTTGTTGATGCATGTGCCTGTCCGTGTGTGAACATGGCGTGTCCAGTGTGTATATGGATGTGTTTGCGTGTGTGTGCGTATGACATGTCCTGATGAGGCAGTTGATTTGGGCTGCTGGTAGGGGGTACTCTAATCTGGCACGCACTCACTAGCACTGCACTACCTAGTTATTCCACTGACAGCTACTGCCCTGGGAACAGGAGCTCAAACTCACGCACACGAAACACACACAGATTGGTTTACAAAATACACACACATTCACGCAAGCACACACACAAACACCCCTCTCGAGGCAATGTTCTTTCTGATCTCGCTTTGGGACTGGTGGGGACAGATGGGTGAACAGTGGGAGTCTGGGCTGCCATCACTCGGAAAGCAAAGGCATGCAGGCACAAATACATGCATTTCGCACAAATACACACTGACATAAACACACACACAAGATCACAGGTTCAGCCAGACTTGGTCAGAAAGTGGCAAACATACGAACAGACAGCCTAAATGTGCACGGAAAAGTCATGCTCACTTTGTCTCGCACTGTTACATACTCACACAGACTCACAGACACACACAGAGACTAAGCCTCAGTCACACGCATACTTATTTACTTGTAAACATGCACTCAGATTCACACATGACCCTCTGTCACACTCACATAGACAGGATTACTAGAAACATGCATACTTGCACAGTTTATTCTCACCCCACTCTGCCTACATCTCCCCCACCACATCCGGTGTGTTAAAGAGTAACACAAAACGTTAATTATCTTATTTCATCTACAGTTTACCAGGATAGTCTTCAGGAAAAAGAAAAGAAAAAGTTCGACCAGACATCAGACTTATCAGTGTAAAAAAAGAAAGCACAAGCAGACACATTTTAAATATAAAAGGAAAGACTCTATAGTACACCTCAAAAATAGGATGAAATTTGAAAAGCCAAAAAATAAACTTAGACACGACAGCAGTTATGGTGGAGATATAATACCGAAACAGTAAACCTAAATGTTTGTGAAATAGTATTTTAATTAGAGCTGTCAGAAAATAATATCTTAATAATTAAATAACATTGCTTTAAACATACTTTCTGCCACTGAGACTCACTTTGCTGGTGCTTCATGATGCCTTGTGGGGCAGCTTAGGACATCAATGAAGTTAATATTAAAAATATTAAAAGCACTTAACTGACCATGGAAGCTAGCTGGACTTGAGAAGAAGACAGAAGTGATATACTGGACAGCTGCAAAAATGTGTGAAAACTGAGCATGATATAAAAAAAACTGACACAAAATGGAGTGAGGAGTTACATTAACCCTAAACTTGAAATTTAGCAGTCCATCTCTATCAGATTTTGTGATCAATTATTTCCATTGCTGAGGAATATTTCAGTCATCACAGAATTGTTGTTGACATTATTATAGTCCACATCTGCATCAATCAATTATTCTCTATCTTTCTTTTTCTTATTGAATGATGTCATATTGTCTGAAACAACATATCATGTCAATAGTATGTTATCAGATTTTGTAATGTAGTATATTGTGTGATCCTTTATATTCTTATTTTACGTATTGTCATTTCATATGTTCTGTTGTGAACTTTCTTTTAATGTTGTCAGAGCCCCTCCTTATTAATAACTGCATTTCCCCATTTTATAAATTGTATTAACTTAACTCACGCACAAACATAAATGACAATTCTGCAACATTTTTATTAAAACTGCAATCAACACAACATATTCATATTTATAATAACCATATCTTATGATACAATGTATATTTCCCTATACTTATAATAAAGGGTTCCTTCTGTTTGAAGAGGGGTAAATTTGCAACATTGGTGCTCTCTTCATTTTGCCTGATGAGATTCCAAGCAGTGTTAAACCTGCCAATTCTTTTGTAATTTAGCCACCCACTGCTAACTGATGTTGTAGCCATTGTCATGCTTACTGCCATATTGCCTATTATTGAACAACGACTTAAAAATAAATGTATGAATATTGTGGGAAACTATTTTGCAATCTACACAGACAATGGGTTATTGAAAAATAACATTTTAAAGACAACAGCAGTGCAACAGTATTTGGAACAATAAAGTAAAGAAGGAAAAGGGTTGTCAGTGTCTAGGTCTGCCTCAATGTTCCAGGTCTGTTTATGTAGTAATCAGTTGTGAGGGGCACCTCTTCTGCCACAGCCACAGATGCTACCACGTGAGGATAGCCCTTCATCACAACAATCTCTAAAAATTAAAAGACATATCAAAAGATTAGCTATTATTTATCAAAAAGAAACCCTCATGTTTCGAGAGAAAATGTTCAACAACATAAGATAGGCAATGATAATAACAATAGTAGTAATAATAGCCATAATAATGAAGATAGTAAATATTTAGGGGTAGGAGAAAAAATCGATTCACATCAGTATCGGGATTTTTTGTTTGACAATTTTTAAATCCATCTATTTGTTCAAAACTTTTTTTTTTTTCAAATTTGAATGCTTCATTTTAGTATTTTTTAATGAAACACTTTTAAATGCAATCCAGGCTTTTGAAGAGAGATTATAAACAGTAGATTAAAATATATTGCTGAATAAATCCTAAAAACGAACTGACATATGATGTGTATTTTTGCTGATATAGTCTGTAGGCATCATCATTGTTCATCTTTTTCACTGGTGTTAAAAAAGCTAGCTAATGACTGTAAAAATCTGCAATATTATAGAATCAAAATTTAAATTGAATCGGCACCTAAAAAAAAATCGAATCGGGAGAAAAGCGTATCGTCCCAGCCCTTGTAAATATTACAGGAAAAGATGACATAAAGCAGTAATAAAGCAATTTGAGACTAATCCAATGAAAAAGATTACATAAGATGTTGTAAAACATGAATGTGATAAAGCTGCGAGTAAATATACAAACTGTATTATTACTGTAGATAAGTTAGGGATGACAAAAAGATGAACTTCGAGGAAAACATGGCAAAATACAAAAAAAAAAACTGCCTGAAAATGCTCCAAGATCATCCTAATGCTATTATGTAAAATCTTCTGACATTACTCAACATAAAATACTGATTAAACAATAAATGACAAACAGTTTCGCTCTCTGAATCCTCTCCCCCTATACTCATATTCCATTCTCCAGTTAATCTCTCTTCAGGGCCATCTCCTTCAGATATTCCAGTCTTTAACGCATAATTAACCACATATCACTAAAAAGCAGTGCTTCTCAGAATCCGTTCAAATATTTGGATAGCACAAATATTCGAGGAGTTACGGTGATTTCAGTCATGCATGCCTTTTTTTCTGTGACAGTTTTGGAATATAAATGATGTGTTAGCCTTCTAGCTGTTGTGATGTTCTGCCAAATTCAGGCTACTGTGATTGCTTTATGGTTAACTTTCCCTTTTCCAAATTCTGCCAACAAGTTATCATGACAGAGCAGACTGTATCCTGGGAGGAGCACATTAAAGAAGCCCAAGAGCTGAAATGTACCAGAAGGTGTCACAACAGTGTAGAGGGTAGGGCTCAAGCACCCAAGTGTGAGCCTACACCGGTGGGGTTTCTGGGCTTTGTGGGGTTTGTTGGCAGGCATGGAAGAAGGACTTCAAATCTATTACTGGGGCCCCAGGCTCTGGCTAACCGGGGGGGGTGGGGGGTGGGGGGTGGGTCTGGTGTTTGAAAGACTTGAAACATTCAGTTACCAAGGATTAATCACATTCTATCTGAATGAATTCTGCAAGAGGCAAAGCAGTTGGATTTGCCAGAGTCCATGTTTGTCATTAAGCAGATCTATTGTGCAAAGCCACAAGCTTCGCTGTCAGAGATTGAAAGGATGAGTGTCCTTTTTAAGAATAGGAGGCAGCAGCTTCAGTCATGGTTTTGTCATACTGACAGAAACAAACAATGGCTAGCTTGAAAACAGCTAACCTGACATGCCAGATGGAAAGTTACATATATCTGCCATGAATATATTTTACTAATCCATCTGGGAAAGAGCCGTTTCAGGCAGAACCTTCAAAAACAACTGCAGTTTGTGTTTGGACGATTGTTCGGCTCGTGACACACGCAGACCAATCCGTATCAAATAATGCCGATACATATGACGTAGCAGCTTGCGCTGTTGTTAGCCATTAGACTATCGTCTTACATTAAATTATACCACACAGATGTATCATTTAGCACTTATATGTGACATTAACCTCATCAAAGACAATCCCTATCAAGTTTTCCCAGCAAACTTCTGAGGTGAGCATATTTCATGAAGTGTCATTGAGTAGTTATGGCAGCCACAGACTTACCTGGCATGTCTGTGGAGGATTTCTGCATTGTTTTCCAGTTTCCCAGCAGTGATCCCTGGTCAGAAGAAGAGCAAAAACGTGATGTCTCGTAAGACAAGCTTCAAGTGATGTTCTTTCCTCCTCTTTCAAATAATAAATTGAGTCAATGTCTGATAAAAAAACACACAGATATTGAGACCGCTTCAGAAGCCGCCAGCCTTTTCAAACATGCAGTCAGTTCCTGGTGATGTCATGTCCACAGCTCCTGTCTCTCTTCTCTGATTGGGCCATGAAGCATTTAGCCGAGTGAAGTCGTTGGACAATGGAAGTTGGTGAGACGGACATGCAGGATTTCAGAATCAGGCAGGTCTGCCTGAAACAGTGTTTGAGGGTAAATCACAAACGCTTTTGAATTTCTTTTTGCTTGTGAAATTAGTAAAAAAAAAAAAACACAAAAAACAATTTATGTGAACATCACAGGAGACTTTTCTAGCATTTCTATCTTTAAATACCCTTCCTTTTATTTAAAACGTCTAACCTTTTTTTTTCTTACACAGGAAATCCCCTAACAAGATCTTTTCATGTCATCTCAAATGTCAGTTTTGATTCAATATTGTTCATCCATATTATTACCTGCCTGGTGTTTATCTCGTCTTCATAAGGCCCATTATGTCTCTTCCTCTGTTTTTCTCTCTAGCTGTCAGAACTTGTCATGTTTAAGGGAAAAACAAGAATAATGTGTTTCTTGTGTTTTCTGGGTCGTGTGTGATTGTTCTCTGTTGGAATCTGTCTGTCGTATTGGATTTCTCCTTTCTGGACTCAGTCAGGCTGCAAATGTCTGCTTTAAAGGCAGAGTAGAATAAAGGTCAGACAAAATGTTCACACGTTCAGTATTTGAAAGAAGTCAAGGGCATAAACTTTAACCTCTTCATGTCTTTAAATCACTATTGGTTCTAAAACTAGCTTATGGACGCATTACCACTGTTGTGCAGTGGACCATGGTGAATTAAGGGATATATTCGGAATAGCGCTCTAATACATGTGCATCAAGTGTGGGTTAAGTGTACTGCTTGTGAGAGTTAGGGGGCTTCAACCTTGACACGCATGAGTGTGCTCTACAGAGCTTAACACTGCCAACATGAGTAGAGATAGAAAAAGATACTGAATCCACCAAGTTGCTTGTATGAGCTGGAGCACCTTTAGTATTTAATTCCTCCTTTTCTTTTCAATTCCTTTCCATTTCAATCCCAACTAGCTTTTCAGCTTTTTTGAAACCTGGCTCGTAATAACAATTTCATTTGTTGTCAATAGATGTATTAGATTATCGCAAACACTACGAGATTAGCTAGGAGAGAAATTCTTCTCTCGTGTCCATTTCCTCTGAGTAACTCTTTAAATTTCCACCTCATTCCATTTCATTACATCACCCTCTGCTCTCCGTCATTAAAGCTGCATCATCTATAAGCTTATTTAACCCCATGGGAGTACAGCCGCATTACATTTGGATTAGGTTTTCTAATGAAGGAATATTACTCACGACTCTCCTCTCTCATGTTTTCCTCAACAGGCTGGTGGTGGCAGCTGCAAAGAAGGAAGAGGCAGAGCAGTTACTGGTAAACAGAAGCAGCAAGGTGAAATAATGAAGTAAGAAATAAGCACAGACAGAGGAGAGACAAAAAAGATAAAAATGGCATTAAAGAGAGAGTTGGGTAAATGAGGTAGAGGTTTTATTATATCCAAGCACCAAAGAGTAGAACTGGGGGAAAAAAACACATAAGGTAGGAGGAAAACAACTAAGTGCAAGTTTTGTGTTACTTGGACTGGCTGTAAGCTTTTGACCAGATGCAGGGCAGGAAAGCCAGGGCAGATGGGAAACAACTGTGTGAAATGATAGAGGGAAAACAATGAAGAGAGAATGGAAATACAGAACAGTGAAAATAATTTAGCTGACCCCCTCATTTTTTCATGGAAACAAAGGAAGAAATCCATTTGCCTGAGAGCAGAGCAATGTAGGTGGAGGTGAGGAGAGTGGGATGTAGGAGATAAGACGTCAGAGAACAGAAATGATGATCATTCTGACTGTTGACGCCGAATGCTGCCAAATGAGTAAGACATTGGGTGAGCAAATGCAGGCAGTCTCTCTCTCTTTTTCACTGTCTTAGTCTTATCACTGACGACAGATCTGGCTCATATCTGTTCCACTATTTGGTCCCATCAGCCTTATGATTTATGTCATCTGACATTATAAAACTAGCTCTCGTGACAAGCTGTGCCAATGCTCTCCTGCAGTCTGCACACACTCACATAAGCAGTCTAAGGCACTCAATCTTCCCTCTCATCCCGACTAGTCTGAGACTCTGTTCATTTTTGATCTACTTGAGTCAGAAACATGAGTAAAAAAAACAGCAGCCACTCTAGGCCAGCTGAGCCCTCAAAAACTGTCACATAACTGCACAACCACTCCGTACTTGTTTCATGAAAATGTTCTGTCTGTGAATGTTGGTGTGTGACTGAAGGTTGCTGCCACCCTGCTTGCTCTGTGTCAATGTTTGTGTGTGTGTGTGTGTGTGTGTGTGTGTGTGTATGCATAAGAAAAAAGGAAACTGTTCAGCTTGCTCTCACCCACATGTTCCTTCAAAAGTGTTCTTGGAATAACAGAATGTTCTATTCCAGCACTCTAGTTTTCCCCGTCCACGCTCTGCATGGCTTTGTGACCTGATTGAGCATGTGTGTGCGTGTGCATATATGTGTGTGGGGAAGTGTGTGTCACTTTGTGAGCTGAACTAGTGATCTCTCATGTTACTCAAAGTGCTTTTGGTTTGAACATATTTACTTATGACTGAGTAAGATGAAAATAAGAGAGAAGGAAAGGGAGAATGCTGTGAAACACTTCTGTGCCCTTTTATAAGGACACTGAGGTCTCATCAGTCCTCATTTTCCCTTTTCTTATTTATTGTTTTAACTGTTCCTTTCATGACCACTTCCCCCCAAATAACAAAAGTTTCTAATAAAAACACAAAGTTAAGCCTACAACAGATTTTTGGAAACTTCAGGCAAAAATTTGTAAAGCAGACTGGGGAATTACAGAAGTAGAAATGACAGCGCTTACAGGAGATTTTTAGCCACATTTAAGAAAGCTACAGGGCCTTCTTTATTTGTGATTGCTGGTGAACTAAACACTCTATTGATGTTCACATAAATGATGCCAATCCGTAACCATTCGCTTGACTTGGCCAGAATTTGGCATGTGTTGAATCCCGTTTGACCCATCTGTCCATTTTTTTTATAAATGAGATGGTTAAAACCACCAAATAGAAGGGTTTAAGTTATTTTCCCAAATCAAAATTATTTATATTTATTTAATTAAACTGACCCTTTGAAATTACATAGCTGTTATTAATAACCTCTGCCAAGGAAGTCTGTTTTGTTTGTTTGTCTGTTAGCAAGATCACCCAAAAACTACTTGATGGATTTACAGAAATTTTTACCACAGGCGAGGTTCGGTCCAAGGAAGAAGCCGTTACATTTTGGTGTAAATCTGATCCAGACTGACATCACAAAACACATTTTAGTTTATGATGAAGTCCCATTACTTAAGACTGGGCTGTCTTTTGTCCCAGCCATGGCACCATCCGATTGGTTACATGCAGAGTCAGCAGTGATCAGCCAAGCAGCAGTGAAAGCTGGGGCATGCAGAGGTCTGTTAACAAACACAGAGGAGAAAAGGAAACATTTTGCTGATGTAAAAAGCCTGGCGGTGTTATTGGAGCCTGAGTTTCTCGGCAGACTCTCCTTAAATTGTCATAAACACCCCAGTCCAATACAACTTACAGCTACTAGAAACATTACTGTGAGCCCGTTGAAGTTCCCATATTATGCAAAACACCACCTTTTTAAGGCTTTTGAACACATTTTTGGGTCTTTGGCCTTCCTTCCAGCCCACAAAATGTGAAACAAAACCTGTATTTAGCAATCTGTTTAAATGTAAATTCATGACTCTCAACTAGCTGTTGAGTTTTTGGATATACTGTTATGGAACTGCACATTTTTGATTTGCATGTCTGACCTGATTTGTCCACCTGAGCACCTGAGTGTGAAGAGCAGCCATGTTTGTTTTTCCTCTTAGTGAGAGGTCTGTTTTCAGCATGTCTGAGCTCAGAAGCTGTATCTTGCTCTGTTGTTGGATGTATCTTCACATTTAGCCTACCAGCCTTGGAGGACAAAGGACCCAGTGGATTCATTTTATTTTTGAAGGAAATGAGCAGCTACAGTCGGCTAAAACCTGCTGTTGTATGCCAGTCACTGTATGGCCGACTGCTTCTTCAACTTCAGTCAGTTTAACACCGGACTGGACACCAGACTTTTCCTGAATCCAGGCTCAGCACCAACTGTCTGCCACCAAACCTCGGACCATGGAAATGTGAGTATTTTAATGCTGTGTGCTGTTATTGTGCTTATTGCTACGAGCTGCTAACAGCAGAGGGAAGTGGAGCAGATGTAAGAGCTCAAGATTCTCATCAGTGTTAAAGTTACTCTGAAAGTCTGCAGTGTAAACTTAGATGTATGAATGTTACATTAGTCAAGAGGAGTTTAACAGCTGAAGGATTATATTTTTTATATTTATTCCTCAGACAGCCCCTCCTCTTCCCCCTGCATTAGCTTGAGGAGGCTAAGTTTAGCTGCGGTTAGTTTTCTGACCATGAGGACTTTACAGTCGTGTTTAGTCAGGACTGTAATGTAGGTCTCTGTTGTCTGTTACTGTGCTGGCTGCTGTTAATATAGAGATCTGAGGACGAGGCCTGCTGTTCTGCACTCACTCAGGCAATGTAATCGGTAAATTATGTCATAAGATATCAAAACTAATTTTGTGTCTAAACTGTGGACGAGGGAAACGATCAGTGAAGGCTGTGTTTCTTTGTGTTTTGCAGCAGATAATGTAAAAATTGATAGCAACAGGGGAAACTATTTAACATGCTGGGCTAACGTCGGCTCAGATCAGTGTATCCACAGATTTGATCGTCACCACCGGCTTTTCTGGCCTCAGCATCGTTTCCACCAAATTAATTTAATCTGTTTTTTGTGAGTTTAAATGCTCAAAAACACTCACAGAATGCTGTCATACGAGCTGTGTGACTGGGAGGAAAAGTTACAGTTACTAACACTATGGCACGTCAGTAATTTCTGAAAAACCGAGGGAAGCAAATAAGATATGTGATGTAATTATCCTCCTGATTTATCTACTGACAACATATAGGCATAGACATTTTGCAATGCATTGCATAATGTGACATTTGTCAGTGTAAACACATTAACCCCTGAAAGCCTGTAGTGTCTTATTTGAGACATACTTTTGATACCTCTGTCTAATCAAAATAATAAAAAAAAAACAAAAAGAAAAACAAATTAATACAGTCAGATGAATGATAAAAATAAAGGTCCTCAGGTGAATTTTCAGTTCCCAGAAACACATAATGTATCTAATTTTCTAATTCTAATGTATCTATCTATCTAATTTTTTATTTAGATTTCAGTACAACGTGAAATAGACATTTTATCTACAAAAATGGTGAAAATGCATGGCTATAATTCGTGTTTTCATGCTCTCACAGGTTAAACATTTATCTTTCTTGTGTCTATGCTGGTCGGCTTCAGGCAACATCTTCTGATGGTGAACCGCTGGTTACAGTCAGCTTCCCAAAATCCAAGAAGGAAGGATGTACAGCAAAGCCAGTGAGAGCAGAGCCAGCTCTCCGTAAGTTAAACAAGCCTTTATTAAAAATCAACACATTTAAAAACATTGGCAAATTGGCATTGCATGAAAAGGAAAAGATAAGGAAACTTAAATAAAAGCACTTTTAACGTGGAATTGAGAATATATAATCCTTAAGGACATTGTGTAAATAAAAGGCTATGAAAAAAGTGTACAACACTGCAGTGAGGTGTTTTGATTTTAGTGCCATTTCTTTTTGTAAACATACATTTTTGTGTCTTGCATTTCAGATCATGCAGATGCACTGTTGGACCTTGTCTTTGAGAAGGTTTTCCAGGACCCTGCTCCAGACCTGAAGGAGCTGCAGAAAATACCAGACCCAGAAGACGTCTCTGCTCAGTGTGACAGACCTGACAAGGAGGATGTGAGAGCCAAAAAAAAGAATGCATGTTGCAGTGAAAAACACATTCAAGCATAGAGGTCAGAGTCCAGGATGGTGAGTCTGGGAGTTCCTGTAGTCTTCCTCTGACCTAGTTAATTAAAACAGGTGAGTGACATAGTACAGGAAAGGTAATGTACTAAATTGTTATTTAGCACTCAGTTTTCACAATACCTTTGGTTCTCCATACAACAGACATTTTCAGGCTCTAGGCATTTTCGCACAATTGCCACAGGAGCACCTATGTAGGAGAAGAGTGAAAACAGGATATTCAGTAGAATTTCTATATAAAGGAAATGTACTAGATAAGCAATTGTGTCTTGTTATTGTTTAAGAATATACACAGAGTTGTGTCATAATAGTATACAATAATGCATGGGCGTCGCCACCAACCCCTTTACATACATTATTGAATAATGCAAGTGAAGAGGTTTTTAAGACAGCTACTGTGTGGCATATAAAAAAGAAAATGACCTTTTAAAATAAGGTTCACAGAAAACTGCTGGCTGCTTAGAGTTACAGGCAATAAACGTTCTCAGTGGCAGCACGTTACTGTCACTAAAGGCTATGGCTCTATTAAATGCTGTATTCTGATGGGTCAGTCACATTACTAGTGTTATTTCTGTAATACAGACTGTTGCTCTGATCGGCCCTGAAGAACCCAGACATTATTTACATATCACAACAACAGAGAAGACCTCCTCTCTCTGTCTTATTTCACTATCAGTAGCAACGGCCCGTTCAGTGTTACTTAGAAGTGAAAGTTAATTCATGTCGGGGTTTTAGCTAATCCTGTCGGGGTTTATGTCTTTGTAGTATCCCGCTCACTCTACAATACCCCTTACTAGACTCTAATTAACGCCAGTCTAAGTTTTGGTAAGCACCGCATGTCTACGAGAGCTACATGCTTCACATCGACAGCAACAAATGAAGGGGGAGGAGGAGAGGAACGGCAGAACAACTTTAATTCGTCTACATATTAGCATTGAAGTAACAAACTTTATGTGCAGACCACTGAGAAACATCCCGGTTTACCCTTAGACCCTGACTCTGTCCTGGTTCCTCTTCATATTTGGGGTCTGACCCAATCTCAAACGTGAACTGCAGCAGCCATGTTTCTCTCAGGGCTCAGTCGTCATGGTTATGTGTAGCCGTCCTTGTCCGACACGGAAGAGCGGGGGCGGTATCAGTGGTGGCTCATTAACATATTAAGGTCACGCCCACTAAATCAGACCTTTCTGAATGAAGGGGCTATGAAGGCCTGGAAACAATGCTGCTGTGCTTGTTTTATTGGGTTTTTAGACCAAAGCATGTTACTAACGCTTCATGAAGGCATCAAGGATCCATATTACACTGCAGAAAAGGAGCATAATATGACCCCTTTAAAGTTTTAGAAACATGCACGGCAGTTCTGCTCGCTCGCAGTCCCTCCAAATGTGCCGTTTACTCACTTGAAAGAAGGTTGCTGATAATGTCCATACGGAAATAGTCCATCCTAGCAGTATGGTGTGCAGTCGGTGTAGTAAGTCGTTGTGTGTGCAACTGTAAAAATCAACTACCAAAGTCCACGTAGAGCGAACCTGCCAGGCATAGAAGCATTGTGGCTTTGCACAGGCTGGCGACATTGCCCAGAGGAACTGCCACGGTGCACACAACATCATCATCTGTACAAGCAGCAGCACAATCGTTCAGTCAACTAGATACAAGACCCACTACTGACCGCTACTGGCCACTTCAGAATCCATCCACGGAGACTCACTCAATCAGATGATATTTATGCCAACAATAATCACACTTCTTGCAGTTTGATATTTTCCATTCCACAATGTGTGCATAAAATTAATTCAGGACTATAATGTTGGGTGGATATCACAATTTATGGGTAGAACTGAGCTGCTTTGCGGAGGTCTGTGCTATCAAGCTACGTTCACACCGAACGCGACTCTGCGATCAAAATCGCGTTGCCCACTGAAGTCGCGCTGCGTGTCCATAAACACCTCATTTTGGTCACTGTCACCAGGATCATATCATATACCAGATAATAGGGTGCATAAGCTGACATTATTCCAATTGTATCCTTTACACTCACCTACCAACCTCAAAACAAGGCAGCTGATGGCCTTGCAGCAGCATCGTCTGTCAGTTCTCCCGTCTAGGCGGAACTAGTGTACTCACTGACTAATGTTTCTCACAGACATAGATTGCAGAGGAAGCTAAAGTTGTATAATGTATAATAATATTTTGTACAATGTATTTTAATGGTTCTTTACTTATTTAATGTGTTAACCCTCTGGTTCTGTAATAATCCTGCACACCAATATTAAGGCATGAACATATGCAGGCAGACTCAGTGGAGGTCAACACGGACTCAAAGCAGACATCTGAAAGGCCAGAGCACGCAAGGCTCTAATTTAATGACCACGTGGACTGTGCATTAATTTTTAAACTGATCTGCATTGTAGCCACTAGAGAGCACTCTTAGGGCCTGATCTACTAAAGGTTTGAGTATATTAAAACACATGCAAATACTGGGAGGAGGAGATCCAAATGTAATCATTTAGCAATGCACTATACAACTGTACACCCACACTCCTGAATTTATGAGTTCTTTTGTTTTGTCGACATTTAGATGAAAATTTTTCCATCCACATCAGTCTGCTAGATGCACCATTTCCCCACTTTAGGCGTCCTCCATCTCCTCTCTGTAGGTCATTGTTGTTCTGAATCAGGCCCACTAATGTAGTGTCATCAGGATACTTGATGATGTGGTTAGACGGGACCTGGCAACAGAATCAGGATGGAGCCTAGGGAAAAGCCAGTGCTCAGGTTGATGACTGAGGAGGTGTTTTACCCCACACGCACAGACTGGGGCCTGTCAGAGAGGAGATCCAGGATCCAGTTGCACAAGGTGATGTTGAAGCCCAGGGGTGCCAGTTTGGGGCTTAGGAATGATGATATTGCATGCTGAACTAAAGTCAATGAACAGCATTGGCACATGGGTGTTATTCTCTTTCAGGTGGTTGAGGTCAGGTGGAGTGCAGTTGAAATTGCATCTTCTGTAGAGAAGTATGGACAGGAAGCTAACTGGGACTGATCGGATGTGGAGGGGAGATAGGGGGAAATGTGTGTGTTATCACCTCCGTCCACTCCAGTGTTGGTAGGTGAACCCACTGCTCCGTTGGCCTATGGGTTCTCTTGGCGTTGCAGTCTGAGACTTCATATGTATTCCAATACGTTTGTCACAGTGCCTGAATTGCTGGCTGGATTGAATTCCTGTAGTGATTTACGATTGTACACTAACTTATGGGGTTGTCAAAAGTATCGATACTCAAAAAAGTATCGATACTAAAATGTTGTATCCGGATATGATACTCACTTTCAAAAGTATCGATACTACCCCTTGGATGCCGAGCCGCCGCCGACATCCCTCTCTCTCTGCCTCCTCACACACACACACGAGAGCAGGCACCCTCCCCCTCCCCGTGACGCGCTCAATAACAAAACAGCATGAGAAGTGCTGCTGCAGGAGGGCCAAATCAACCAGTTTTGGTTAAAATAAAATTCAAAGACGCTCGAAATAAAAGGACGAAATAACCCCCCCCTCGCCTCCTATGCTTAACACTTGCTGCAGGAGGACGAAGTGGAGGAGTTAGCTGACACTCCTTCATCAAATAAATCGGTTGTGTGGACCTATTTTGTCTTCCCATGTTAAAGACGAGAGAACGGTGAGCAGACTGAGGACAAAACAACGACCGTGTGCAAAATATCCCACTACAGTTCTCTGTTTACTGGGGCGAGTAAAACTACTACCAACTTCGAACTGTGACGTCCGTCGGACGTAAATAAAGGTGACTCCGGCTTGCGAATACCTGCTTTTATTTAGCAGTCACTGTGGGCTGTGACCACACCAACTACAATTTTAATTCACGAACAAAACAGTGAGTAGTAATCTCTCGACCTCCTGCTATCGGCTCTCTTCCTCCTCGCAGACACACACACTAACTCTCCCCTCTGAACTCTGACCCGCTGGCCCCGCCCTCCTGGTCCATTCACTGACCGCCAATTCGTAGGAAACATTAAAATCCACCTGGAACACATAAACAGTAGAACTGCTCCACTATGTTTGTGTAAGTCTGCATAAAAAAACAATATTTGATTTTGCATCTACTGTTGAGTTGACAGAATTTGATCATACTTGAAGATCAGAAGTATATACACTGTTATAGGCTAAATATTATAGTTCACAGTTCAGACATTTATAGGTCTAAACTGCAGCTCTGAGGACTGCTATTTTTTTCCTTTTCATTCAAGAATGTAGTTATCCTGATTGTTACAACAACAGAGCACTTTCGCGTTTTCTTGAGCTGGAAAAAATAAGACTGACCCTAACTGGATCTGAGAAGACTTTTGAGGAGACTTGGACTTCGTTTTTGACTTATGTTAAAAGCACAGAATGTCATCTTGATGAGGATTGAGGACCTTGTTTGAACGACTCTGTGAGAGCATATTTGTGATCTTTTATTGTTTGTGCTTTTCCTATTTATTTATTAATTTTTAGAAGGATATGTGCCAGGGAAGAGGGGAGGGTGGGGGTAAGATATTTGGTATTAAGGTAATTATGTGTTTATTACCAAAGTTGTTGTTTTTTTTCGTACATGATGTTGATGTACCTGATGATAGCAAACAGCGCAGATAAACTTCTCCTCCATCTTTGAGAGGGGTTTGAGCGGGAGCAGGGGGCTGGGGCGTCACACGTCAGCAAATCAAATCTGTCTCCTCAGCGACTTTCACCCAAGCAGATAAACCTCTCCTCCATCTTTTTTTTGAATGTATTTTTTGGACATTTTGTGCCTTTATTGATAGGAAAGAGACAGTGGATAGGCTTGTGAAAGGGGGAGAGAGAGTAGGGGAAGACACTCTGCAAACTGGTCACTGGCTGGATTCGAACCTGGACTGGCAGAAGCATGTACATGGGACGTGCATGGTTGCTAACCACTCCGCCAAACCAGCACCCTTCCTCTCCTCCATCTTTGAGAGGGGTTTGAGCGGGAGCAGGGGGCCGGAGCGTCACACGTCATCAAATCAATGACGTCGGGGGGGAATGTCATCGCTGATTGGCTGCCGCGCCACAGCGTCACGCGAACTGGCGTCGAAAGTTCAATATTTTCAACTCGAGCGTCGAGGCGTTTGACGCCCCATATGCCTCGACGCTCCAAACGTGCCGCGCCAGACGCGTCCAACGCATCTTACGCGCCGCCCGGGGCAAATCTGCGTCAAGACGCGTCTTTGCATTGACTTTGTATGTAATCTCAACGCTCGTCCCGGTGAATTCGTCCGGTGTGGCCGTACCATTAGACATACTGATGGATAACTAACATAGAAACTCAGAACCATCAGTGAGTGAATGTGAGAGTGAATGGGTAAGTGTGATCTGCGGCGTAAAGCAGCTTTGAGTAGTCAAAGACTAGAAAAGCGCTATATAAGCTCAAGTCCATTTACCATTTATCTATGACATTGTGCACTTAGCGCTGGTTAAAGTTAAGCCACATTTTCAACCATTTCTGTTTCCTGTCTACACTGGTCAGATAAGTTGACTCCATTTTGTAATTTCAGTTGACTGCTTCCATTGATGTCTTGGATTTGCAAGACCTGCAGAACAGAGTGGAATGGGTAGACAATGGAATTGACATGCAACAAGACAAAAAGGAAAAAAAATCATAAAGTAGTTTTTTGATCAATTCTCAGCTGTAATGATTCTAGATTCCCATCCCTAGTCAATGGGTAGATCCAACTTGCAAAATATTAAGCTCACGCATTTGTTTGACTAATCATTGTTCTCTGAAGAAGAATAAGGCACCATGAGCAACTTCAAGCCTCTGATTAGCATGTAAGTTATGAGACAGGAAGAATTTTCAACTTCAGATTTATTTCATAAGGTTCTGCCATGCCCAAACACAGTTTATGGGATTTCAAGGGTGGATATGTGGTAGAAATGAGAAACAGTCCATCTTTTATATTGGATGCTGTTCATTTTTTAAAGACCACAAATAAATGTACAGTGACTCTCTAAACCTGTTGCTATCTTTTTTCTTAATATTTTTATACATTATCGATGTGACTACACAGATCCTTTGACAAATAAGTAAATTAGGATTACTATGTTTACTTGATTTGTACATCATATAAACTGCTGGAAGCAAATTTTTATTTTCAAGACAGAAATACACTGATTGAACAATATCTTCTAACTATACTGCTTTGGTATTATAACAAGTACTGTTGTCATAAAAGCCCCTAAGCTCCATGAAATTTAATATTTTCAGAGAGATTTAACATATGTTAAGCTCACATAAATTCAACATGCATTATTATGGTTTCCTGAGTTCTGACACTAACATATAAAGTCCTTACAAACACCTGGGCAAAAGTCATTGCAGTAAAAGCAGCTGCATTTGAACTAGGGTTGTCAAAAGTATCGATACTCAAAAAAGTATCGATACTAAAATGTTGTATCCAGATACGATACTCACTTTCAAAAGTATCGATAGTACCCCCCCCCCCCCCCCCGGATGTCGGATGCCGAGCCGCCGCCTGATGCTGCGTCCCTCTCTCTCTCCTCACACACTCAAATCAACCACTTTTGGTTAAAATAAAATTCAAAGACGCTAAATAAAAAAGGTAAAATAACCCCACTAGCCCCCCCCTAACACTCACTGCAATACGGAGGAGGTCAAAGTGGAGGAATTAGCTGACACTCCTTCGTCAAATAAATCGGTTGTGTATACAGTCGGCGTCGTGTCATAGTTGCGTCACAGTTGGGGGCGGGGCATTTTGAGGGGGAAAATGATTCTTTCCCCCTCGCCTGCTGCACTGATAGCCTGCGAATTTTGATATCTAATATGCAATATGCTAAGCACTAAAATGTCATACATTGATTAATTACATCCAGTTGAGAAGTAAAGATACATAGAAAATTACGCTGCTAGACAGTAAAGATAGGAGAGCTCACGAAATAATTTTAACTGTGTAGATCTGGGAAGCTATAGTGTAATTAGCATATTTGAGCCAAGGAGAAGAACGTGGTGGCTTTATTTTTCTTTCCTTTGGGATCCCTATTAGCTACTGCCAAAGCAACAGCTATCCTTCCTGGGGTCCACATATTAAAAAAACATCCAACAAAATACATCAATGACAATCTATGTACTCTAAAAATAAAAAAAAAGAAATAAAAGACAATTAAAACAGCAACAATCTGACAGTCATGGTGACAGGCTCTTAGATGCCCAGGGTGTATGCACATCAATTAAATGATCATTGAAAACATTTCTAGAAATAAATGATTCCACTTTAAACAGTACTTTTGAACGTAATTAGGGTTTAAATGTTTCTAAAAGATAACAGATTCTGCATGTTACTTTAAGGGATTGTGTGGATATACTAAGATCTTGATGACATTGGATATTTCTTCAAGGTCTTCTTAAAAACAATTTTATTGGTTAAACTTGTGATCTCTAATGGAAGACTATTCCATGTTTTGATACCTCTATACAAAAGTGTGCTTTGGCCTGCGTTACTTGTCACCGAGATAAGTTTGATATTGGACACTGATATTCGTCGTCGTTTCACATTCCAGGGGAAGAAATGCATATATAAATCTATTATTCTCCCTGACCATGTGACTTATCAATGTCAAACCAGCTGTGCAGCACAGGTAGTCATATTCTTTACATGCCACAAGACTTCTTTTTGAATATGGCATGAGAAAAAGTGATGATCATGTCCGTCAGAATGACATGCGGCAAAAAAATGACCACACCTGTGTTTGTTTGCCTCAAACTCCATGGCCTTAAACTTCTTTTTTGATTTACGGCCACTTTGCTCTCCCAAACTCTCCATGGTGACAGCCGATAGCATGCAAAATCCTCCTTTAGAGGGGCTGATCCCCAATACTTTGCTCCTGCTATGAATTGCACACACAGTGATAGTAGATCACCCCCAACACGCCCACTAATAGTGTTGTGCAATTTTTTAGTTTGCACACGCAATTTAGCACCCTTTATTTTGGATCTTAGTAGATCAGGTCCCTAGAGTAGTATACCCTGATCTTGTTTGTGTTTCCTTCAATGCCTGGATTCATCAATTCCGATAGGAATTGGTAATTTTGTGACCAATCCACAGACTGCAGTGAACTTCAGTTCTATCCTTCCTGGTAACTTTTGTATGTTCAGCATTCCCTTCAGAGGAGGGCCAAAAGTGGGATAGCCCAGACTATTGGGTACATTTTCTCCTAATCTGATAGTGTAAACACATGCAACTATATACTATACAGAGCTGAATTGAACCAGTCTGCTTGGCTGTCTGTGTAGACACTCAACTACACAACAATATATGTATAAATTTACCACCCAAAATAAATAACGACAGCTGCATACATGAAAAGGAAATGTTAAAAAATATTGTGTCAACAGGTGGACTATTTTTAAACATGAATAAATATTAGTTTCATTGTGGCTTCCTTTTGTTTAGGCACAACGAAACACAAAAGAATGTGCGCACATGATTAAGTGTTGGTTCTCACACTGTGAGACAGAGAGCACAGATAATTTCAGGAGGAGAGAATGTGTGTGTGTGTGTGTGTGTGTGTGTGTGTGTGTGTGTGTGTGTGTGTGTGTTATGTGAGATTGTTTGTTAATTATATTTACATGACCTTTTCAGTGTAAACATCTAAAGTGATTACAGGCAAGATGAAAAAACCTGCTGACTGTTTCTTTGTCTGTGTATATGTGTGTTTAGGTGTAATAGTGTGTGCGTTTGTGTGTGTTTGTTCCAAGTTGACTCTGATAACAACGGTGAGCTAACCTTAGGCTCATTAATGGGTGGGTCCTTGTTCCTCTCCTCTCTGTTTCAAACAGCTGCCAAGGGTTTGTGTGTAATGAAGGAGGAGAGTAGGGAGAGTTTCAGCAAGGAAGTTGAAACTCCTTGCTCCTTGCTGTTTGTATTAATTCTGTTTGTACATGCTTGTTCAGTGACGTTTGTATGAAAGCCAGCTGCTGCACAAACCATTAGATTCAGTCAAATACACAAACAAAGTGGTTCACAAAGCAGATACATATGCATGCATGTACACAAAGACATGGAGAACAAATCAAATGTTGTCCTGAATATCCTCAAGAGGCAAGTTTTTAAAGCACTTTTTGGTTGGATATGATGTCACATTTAGACGAGTTCTGCATGTTTGTACATCAGTGTGATTTTTGTGTTTGATGTTTGTGCATACATGATGTGAGTTGGTTAGGTCCAGATAAACGTTATATTTCCAAAAAGTTGCCAGGTCTGCATTTCTAGGTAGCGTCCTCTTAAATTGTGTTAATATTTTTTAATGGGAGTTCTTGTAGGCAGAGAAAATACCCTTTGTTCTTGGTACGATATTTCCCTGTTTGCAGCTGGTTCTGTGTAACAGTTTCGTACAGACTGTGGCTTACTGAGGGAGAGGAGAGAACTTTCTACTTCATCTAATGTACTTAGTGGCCCGATGGAGCTCATACAACTCCACTTCAAAAATACTGAAGTATCCCTTTAAGAGAGTTTCCAGTGAAAAAAATGTCTAAGTTGGCACAGGTCCTTTTCCCCTGACGAAACCTTTTGACCCAGTCTGCTCTGAATAATGAGAAATTAAAAAAAAAATGTTTGTACAGGTGTGACCACATGTTTTTAAGTTCTAACTATTTCTTTGAAGTTTTTCTCTACATATTAACATACCAGAAGAGTTCAAAGCAAGTGTTAATACTTGGATGAAACACAAGGTACTTGTCTTCTAACAAAAGGATAAGTGTTCAGTGAAGAAGATACAGAGTAATGGCTTATAGTCTCCACAACAGTGGCACTTTTAACATACTCAGGCTCTGTATGCAAGCCCCAAGTAGTGACCCTCAACAGGATTGTGAAAACTAGTAAAATGATACACATCACCATAACACCTTCTCTAACTTCTGTGTTTAAGCCCAGCATACATATGTGCAATGTGATATCTTTAAAGCACAATTACTGGTTTAAGTATCAGTCCTGGCACTCAATAGAGTCAAAAGCTCCTCAAATCAGTGAATGTGATTTTGATTCATCAACATTTGGCAAAATATCCCATATAGGTCTTGTGTTGTTAACTTTCAGTACCTGCATGAAAATGGTGCCATATTATACTGCTCTGTTATACACCATGGAAATCCTGGCATCTCTACACTGCTTTGTCTTTCAAACTAGAGAGAAATCAAACAAAACTGTTTTAGATCTTGAGGACTCCCTCTCGCAATGAATCAGGGTCAGAATCTGAACCTTCCTTGACACCAGTGGCTTTCAATTAATTTTTGTCCTCTATCTATCTTTTTATAACTAAAAAGTTACAGAAAGGGGGGAGATAAGAACTGTCCAAACACATCAAAGCAAACAAATACCTAGTATTAGAGTCAAAACATAGAAAACAACTTTAGTTTGAATTTTTTATTTCCACACATGAATTACACTTTATTCTAATGCAATCTCAAAAAGGTTAAAAACACAATTTGAAAAATCAAATAAGTATTTCACAGAGGACTCACAAGAATAAGATTAATTTCAAAGTAACAATTAAAATTCCTGCAAAACAGAAATTTTTATTAAAAAACCAGAAACGGAAGTCAGTGGAAAAATTATTTGTACAGATGAACTCTCAATGGTTTCATTTCTTTTTAACTGCTGTAAAAACTTTTTTTTTTTTTTTTGAAAAATAAAAAAGAAGAAATGAAAAGCATTAACTAAGTGCATCCAGCACTGCCTAAGTTGATTTCTACATAAACCCACACCTGCTGCCTTGGGCAAAATTAGATATATGATTTTAGTATGTCTGTAAATAAGACAAACAACATAAGGAGTGGTACAGTAATCAATATAGCAGTTTACCTTGCAATATTAAAATACTACCAATTCCATGACCATAAGTATCAACATACAAACTGCTTAGATCTGTTTTTAACACTATTTTACTCTAAGTTCTGAAATGTTATTCAAATAAAAATTAAAACATGTAAGCTGCTTCACCTCTAACCATCAAATATGAATGTTACATTAAATTGCTGTATAAATACACAAATAATACAATTGACCCTTTTACAGTAATTTGATATTCCTCAGTTTAGCTAATATTGTGATATTTTTGTGGTAGGATATTCTTGTTCTATGTTGATTATCCCAGTATTGTTGCTTTGTGATGTTACTAATATTATATAACCCTGTGGTTTTCTGTCCCAAGTTAACAGCTCAGAGCTAAAGAAACATCAGAATGATCATCATCCTCATCATCATGACACAGGAGCAAACAGAACAATGAGATGTTAAACCAGGATCTCTTCTTTGTTTGTTCAAATGGACCTAATCATGATCTAAGCGTGAGAAAAACTTTGCAATTCTGCACCAAATTTTAGAATGCACACCTTCACCTGCATCTGACTCCCTAGTGATATGAGCATTAATTGGCAATAAAACTGTACTGACTGTCTAGCTGCATCATGTGACTCAAGCAAACAACAGGAGAAAGGAGAAGGTAGAGGGGGGCTGGGAGAAACTGGAGCAGGCTGCCTTACATGAACACATTAAAGATGCTCTGAGGAGTTTCTAAGTAATTACAAAAAAGTCTCACTTTTAGATATATGCCTGATCGAAATACACACTATAAGAAGAGTTTTATAGCATCAAAATAGGTTATCTATAAATGCTACTCCTTAGCTTCGCAGTCAGGTCGGACAGGGCTGGACTGGCCTGGATAATCAACTTCGGGAACAAGACAATTAAACCTAGAGCAAATGTATTTTATTCGGACACGTCTTAGAGCACCGGGCTGTAAGAAGCAATATATAGCCAGCTACAAAACTACGATACTAAGTTTTCAAAAAAGTGCTTGTTGTCACACATCAAAAACTACCGCTATGTTACTAGAAAGAGACATATTACCTCGTCGCTTTGCATCCTGTAAGTTGTTGAAAAAAGAAGTTGTAAAGCAATGCAGAGTTCTGAGGAAGGTCCGAGCTGCATGCCTTATTAGCATCGCAACAAACGCACGCTTTGGCTTGGGTCATGTCTTTTGGTGCATTCCAGTCGTAGTCAGAAGTAGAAATTTCTGAGTTCAGAGTAGGAAACTGCAACTGGAACGTTCCCCGAAGTCAGAATATCTTAGTGGGAACTCGGTGAAACCTCGCCACTCCCGAGTTGACAATAGAAGATGGATGCTCCCAGTGTTAACAGTTATTTAGCTCCTGTAATAATCAATTTATTTGCGCTTCTGACTGGGGTGTGTCGCTCTAGATCAGCTGTATACATAGTTTTGTTAGATTTATATTTACAAAAATGCTGCCATAGTGATAATCACATTCTTCATGTGATATTTGTGAACAACAATGCAGGGCGTGCTAACAACAGCTAACAATAGCCTGGTAGATCCGCATGTTTTTTTCCGACTTCAACTTCAACGCCGATAAGTCGGAGATGATGTCACTCCCAGTTCCAATGTTACTGTAATGCAGCATTACGACAGTTGCCCCACATGCTCATGGGTAGCAGAGTCTTTATGTTGCCAGAAATAGATTCTCCTCATAGCACCTTTAACAAGGCTTATGATTAGCTGAAAAAGTGAGGAAGGAGACAAGAAAATAACCTGAAGGGGTGTGGAGTGATGCAAAGGGGGACAAGAAAACACAATTAATCCGTTCATGTTGATCAGGTGTCAGCTACTGAGCCTTACTGCATGATTTCAAGTTGATGAACAAAGAAAGTGAGCTACTTTCCATTTAATATTTGAGAGAAGAAGATAGATCATTGACAAGGAAAACCAGGGCATGGTGCAGAGTGACTAAGAATATGTGAATCTGTGCGTGTGTTTATGACCAATCCTTGAACCACAGCCATCTGCCGACACCCTGGGCCATCCGCACACTCCACTCTTTGGTATCTATTTCCCTGGAGCTAACTTCTTACACAAGCGTGTTGTTAGTTACAAAAGCAATCTAGAAACATCAAAAATGTTCACACTGTACAAAGGAAAGACCTATTGTTGATGTCACCACTGTCTTTCACTCTTTCACATGTTTACTGTGGTCTGTTCGTTAGCCATGTCACATTAACATTTGTAGAATGCTGTGATGTGAACTTTAAGAAGAAATATGCTACATTGTAACTAAGTAGCTGACTTAGGGTGCAAATACCTTGAAGAAGAGTAGTTCAAAGTTAAAATCTCATGATAAAGTGTGGATAAAGTTTTAATGTGGAAGCTACAATTGTTTTCAGCTTCTCAATGAGCATTTATGTCATTCTTAAAATATTATCTGAACAACTTCACTCCTCCAGGTCTCTGTAATACACCACCTCAATATTTTTGTTGCTGCTGTGGTTTAGAAGAATTTCTTTTTTATGACACATAATAAACTAGGCAGACACCCAAAAATGTCTGTGGCATCCTACCATCTAAAAGTGTGATATAATGGTTCTGTTGACTCTTGTAAGAATTCCAGGCTGCAGCTGTGTGTGTTTTTTAATGGGTGACTGTTAAGTAAGCTCTAAACCCTGTGCCATAGGCTTCTGTAGATTATGCCCTCTTACTGTTAGATCCCTTTTGCTGCATAAATTCAAACACAATGCAGGCATTTGTCTGTTAATCTGTGTACAAGCAAGATGAATTTTTAGGGAATATTGGACAAAGCACAAGGAAGAACTAATTAGATTTGGACGCAATCTGAATCAGGATGTGGATCCAGGATATACATATATATATATATATATATGTATATATATATATATATATATATATATATATATATATATATATATATATATATATATATATATATATATATATATATATATATATATATATATATATATATATATATATATATATATATATATATATATATATATATATATATGTATATATATATATATATGTATATATATCTATATATATATACATATATATATATATATATATAGATATATATATATGTATATATATATATATATATATAGATATATATATAGATACAGATATAGATATATATATGTATTATTTTTTATCATTATTATTGTTGTTATTCTCTCAAATCAAATAATAAAGTAATAAAGGGAAATATAACAGAAACAAAGGAAAGACAAGGAAAAATAAAGAGAATAATAACAGAAATAATAAAGCAGAGAATGATAAAATTAATCTCTTCTCTGGCAGCAATGTTGATTCATCTAACAAGGCAGATTAAACACAGAAATACCACAAGTACAGAAGAAAAACATGTCAACCATCTGATTTCAATGCAGAAACAGCATTAATCTTTTAAATCCATTAACTGGATGAGTAACGAAAGGACCCTGACTTGGTGAAACTGATTTTCTTCTCAGACAATCCATACATAACTGCTCGTAGCTTTCCATTTCACTCAATACCTCAATCAGTTCTTAAAAGTGGAGTTTTGTTGAAATGTAAATGATATCATATCTGATAGTAACCCTTATAGAACAAAGAAAATGTTTTGTTTTTTTTCAAATACCTTTTCCCAGTAATTACCTGACATCGTCTTATTTAGGTCATTCGCCCAGTACATCTTTAACTAATTCAGTTTTGACTCTTAGGTGCCTCTAAACTGATACAATTTAGATTTAAATATGTTTTTTTTTTTGTTTGTTTTTTTCTGTGATAGCTCTTGTGTCCAAGTAATATACTTGAGAAGGTGTTTTAGTGAAATGTGATTAGGATTTGTAAAGATTTCAAAAATTTAAAGTTAACTCATTTATAGATTTGATTGTCAAAATATCTGGTATGATTTCTCAAATCAGATCACTTAATAATAATAATAATGATAATAATAATAATAATAATAATAATAATAATAATAATAATAATAATAATAATAATAATAACAACAATAAGAAGAAGAAGAAGAAATGTCATTTTTAAAGCTCTTTTCATGACACCCAAGGAAGCTGTACAAGTTTAAAACATCAGAAATACCAGAGAGTAGTGGTAACCAGTCATGCCAGCATACACTCACCCAGGGGCTGGCAGAAAAGGAGAGAAAGGAAGAGAAGGGAAAAAAGGTATTTCAGTCTAAGCACCTATCAGGTGAGTACAGTGTGGGATTACGATGTTAACTACGGCATTAACCAACACTTATCTATCTATCTATCTATCTATCTATCTATCTATCTATCTATCTATCTATCTATCTATCTATCTATCTATCTATCTATCTATCTATCTATCTATCTATCTATCTAGGTAGGTAGGTAGTCGGCAGCTCAGGTGAGGCCATCTATTATATTTTAGCCCTCTACAGTAACTGACATGTTCTTTTACTGCAGACACAGCCCTGTAACTGGACTGATAAGAGTTACAGTACCTTGTTGGCTAGCTGCCAGTAAGTCTCTGTTATATTTACAGCAACTGTGCCGCTCTGTTTGTGTCAGTGAGTTCTGGGACACAGAAGCATTGTGAAGAAAATCAGACTGGCTGGTTTGGCTTTCATTGCAAAGTCCTTCTCCTTCATCAAGAATTTATGCAATTATTTCTGTTTGTATAAGTCTGTTACTGTGTATCAAGGAGGGTGGGTGTGTTTGTGTGGCTTGTGTTTCTTTTTAGAGATTGTTGTGATTTCTAGTGTGATTTGCACAAGTTTGTAGATGCATTTGTGCATGTGTATCAAATGTGTGAGTGTGTGTGTTTTTTTACCCTGGCAGACCTTGTCATGTCACAGTGACCAGAAAGCAATTATCAGTGTATTGCTGCTTTGAAGAGAACCTCCCACCCTCCTTTTCTCCTGCTGAGAGAGAGAGAACAAGAGTTGCTGGAGAATGAAGGTGAGAGAGGGCCAACTAGGCTACAGAGGAATAGAAAAACAGAGCCGCAGTGGGAAGGCAAGTGGAAAGAATGGATGGAAGCAGAAAAAGAGGGGAGAGGAGAGAAAAGAAGAATGAGAGTTAGAAAACAAAGGCTGAGAGGGGGAGAATGTCAAGCTGACATTGCTGGTTTTTTTGAGAACTCTCTCGAGCCACAAATGCAGTGCCCTGCCACACTGCTCCAGAGGACCCTCATAGACAACCTGCTCAATAAACAAGAAACAGACAGACACTCACATGCACATACACTCTGAAATACAAATACGCAGCACCTTATCACACACTGGTAAACTCATACCTCCAAATTGTTGGCCTTTCAACTGACATCCTCACACATGGCTCACTATATTCTGTTTTCTTTCTTTTTTTTAGCTTCATAAAACCCAAGTGCCATGCTTTGTGCAAAATAGGCCTTTACAAATTGAATGGTTTGGATTTTCTTCTGCATGGAGGTACAGTGTGTTGTGCCATTGCCTCACAGGAAACAAAAGTTTTCTGGTTCAAAACTTTGTCAGAGCTTTTCTGTGGGTTGTTTGCATGTTCTCCCTGTGAATACATTGGTTCTCTTAAGGTCCAAGTCAGTTGCCTGTTAATCAGTGCTTGGTTGTTATCTTCTACATGTAAGCTTGATGACTGCCAAGCAACCAGATTGGGGTATATCCTGCCTTTCACTCACAGAAAGCAGGTATAGGCCTTAGTCCCCCTGTGACCCCAAATAGGTTAACTTTGCCCTTGTTTTGTTTATCTTCTTAAATAAATAAAGCCAAAATGTTTCTGCAGCTCATATTTGTAAAATGTACTATGTATCTGTGAATTTTGTTTACAAATCATGAGGCTCTGTCTGGTTTAAGTTTTCAAAGTTTGGTTTAAATGTTGACTATAACAGCACACTAAAGGCTCAATCTTCTAAGATCCAAAATAATCAATGCTAAATTGCGTGTGCAAACAAAAAAATTGCACGTGCAACTGGTGGGCATGTTGAGGGTGATCTATTATGACAAAAAGTAGTATGGACAGCCCCCTTTAAATGATGATTTTGCATGTGCTACCGGCAGTCACCAAGAAAAGTTTGGGAGAGCAGAGTGGCTGTAAATGAAAAACAAAGATTGAAGCCATTGCAATCAGAATCAGAATCAGCTTTATTGGCCAGGTATGTTAGACATACAAGGAATTTGGTGTTGGTTTACTTTACCGGCTTTTTACCACGACAGACCAGTACAGTGCCTGCATCACTGCCGCACCGATCCGTCTGTCAATCTCCTGATCCATCCTTCCTCCGCTTGTGAACAAGACCACGAGATACTTGAACTCCTCCACTTGGGGTAGGATCTAGTTCCCCACCTGGAGAGGGCACTCCACCCACTCCCGGGTGAGGACCATGGAGTTTGATTTGGAGCCGCTAATTCTCATCCCAGCCGCTTCACACTCAGCCGCGAACAGATCCAGTGAGAGCTGCAGGTCACGGTCCGATGAAGCCAACAGGACCACATCATCTGCAAAAGCAGCGACCTGATCCTGAGGTCACCAAACCAGAGCCCCTTAGCGCCCTGGCTGCACCTAGAAATTCTGTCCATAAAAGTAATAAACAGAATCGGTGACAAAGGGCAGCCCTGGAAGAGTCCAACCCTCACTTTAAACGACTCAGATGTTCTGCCGGCAATACAAACCAGGCTCTGGCACCGGTCATACAGGGAATGGACGGCTCATATCAGGGAGTCTGCTACCCCATACTCCCAGAGAACTCCCCACAGGACCCCACTAGGCACACAGTTGAATGCCTTTTCCAGGTCGACAAAACACATGTGGACTGGTTTGGCAAACTCCATGCACCCTCGAGCGCCTTATGGAGGACATAGAGCTGGTCCACTGTTTGTCCATGAACAGGACAAAAACCACATTGCTCCTCCTGGATCTGAGGTTCGACAATGGAGCCTCCTCTCCAGTACTCCTGAATAGACCTTACCAGGGAGGCTGAGGAGTGTGATCCCCCTGTAGTTGGAGCACACCCTCCGGTCCCCCTTCTTGAAAAGGGGGGCCACCACCCCAGTCTGCCAATCCAGTGGCACTGTCCCCGATGTTCACGTGATGTTACAAAGTCGTGTCAACCATGACAGCTCAACAACATCCAGGGCCTTGAGGAACTCCGTGCGGATCTCATCCACCCCCGGAGCCCTGCTACTGAGGAGCTTCTTGACCACCTTGGCAACCTCAGCTCCAGAGATAGAAGAGCCCACTGCTGAGTACCCCAGTGCTGCTTCCACGCTGGAAGACATGCTGGTGGAATTGAGGAGGTCTTCAAAGTATTCTTTCCACCGATCCACAATATCCCGAGTTGAGGTCAGCAGTGCACCATCCCCACCATAGACAGTGTTGACAGTGCACTGCTTCCCCTTTCTGAGATGCCGGATGGTGGTCCAGAATCTCTTCAAAACCGTACAGAAGTTGTTTTCCATGGCCTCTTCGAATTCCTCCCATGCCCGGGTTTTTGCTTTGGCAACCACTGAAGACACCAGCAGGTTCAGGTATTGCCGCCACGACAGGCACTGACCACCTTACGGACACAGCTCTGATCAGCCGCCTCAACAATAGAGGCCTGGAACAAGGCCCACTCGGACTCAATGTCCCCTGCCTCCCCCGCCACAAGGTCAGACTTTGCCTAGAGATGGGGCACTCTTTCTTACAGGAGACTCTGCCAGAAGTTTCCAGCAGACCCGCAGAACACACTTGGGTCTACCAGGTCTGACAGGCATCCTCCCCATACCATCGGAGCCAACTCACCAGGTGGTGATCAGTTGACAGCTCCACCCCTTTCTTCACCTCAGTGTCCAAAACATGTGTCCGCAAGTCCGATGATAATACTGCAAAGTTGATCATCGAACTGTGACCTAGGGTGTCCTGGTGCCAGGTGCACATATGGACACCCTTATGCTTGAAGATGGTGTTTGTTATGGACAATCTGTGATGAGCACAGAAGTCCAATAACACATCACCGCTCAGATGGGGGGCGCTTTTCCTCCCAATCATGCCCCTCCAGGTCTCACTGTCATTGCCGATGTGAGCGTTGAAGTCCCCCCAGTAGAACGAGGGAGTTCCAAGAAGGGGCACTCTCCAGCACCCCCTCTAGGAATCCAAAAAGGGTGGATACTCTGAACTGCTGTTTGGTGCATAAGCACAAACAACAGCCAGGTTCTGTCCCCCACCTGAGAGAGGGAGGCAGAGGGAGGCTACCCTCTCATTCACCAGGTAAACCCCAATGTACAGGCCTCGAGCCTAGGGAAGACAAGCACTGCCAACCCCGCCCGATGTCTCTCATCATCCACAACTCCAGAGTGGAAGAGAGTTCAACCCCTCTCAAGAGGACTGGTTCCAGAGCCCAAGCTATGCATCGAGATGAGTCCAACTATATCTAGTTGGAACCACTCAACCTCGTGCACAAGCTCTGGCTTCTTCTTCGATAGAAAGGTGACATTCTGTGTACCTAGAGCTAGACGCTGCAGCCGAGGATCGGACTGCCATGGTTCCTGCCTTCAGCCACCGCCCAGCTCACATCGCACCCGACCACTATGGCCCCTCTCACGGGTGGTGGGTCCATGTTAGGGGGGTCCCACATCTCTCATTTGGGCAAGACCAGACCCCGTGGGTATAAGCCCGGCCAGGGGCGCTGGCCTATGAGGCCCACCCCCAGGCCTGGCTCCGGGGGGAGCCCCAGTGACCCACGCCCGGGCAAGGGAAACTTGGGTCCAATAATGTTCCTCATCATTGTGGTCCTTGAGCTATGCTTTGTCTGGCCCCTCTCCCAGGACCTGTTTGCCTAGGCCTATGACCCTACCAGGGGCATAAAGCCCCCGACAACATAGCTTCTGGAGTCATTGGGGCACACAAATCCTCCCACCACGATAAGGTGGTGGCTCAGGGGAGGGTACAAAGTAGATACACACAGTGTAAATCCTTTTTTTTTTTAACAAGACAAGTAGTAGAAATCCCAAGGCAGGAATTGACTATTTAAATGAAGCTTGAAAAAATTAAGTTGGGGTAAGTATAGAATAAAAATAAAAATAGAATATGTACATGTACTATGGGGTATATACAAAATGTACAATATACAATGTACAAGGTTAAAAAAAGCAAGAAAATCAACGTGCACATGTGCATATACATGGGCAGATGATATGTGGTAGATAGACCTCTGCAGTTAGGAGTTCAGTATGGCAACAGCCTGGAGGAAGAAACTGTCATTGTGTCTGGTGGTTTTAGCGTACAGTGCTCTGTATTACCTACTTGAAGGGAGGAGTCTGAACAGTTTGTTTCCGGGCTTTGAGGGGTCTGCAGAGATGTTACCTGCCCGTCTCCTGATTCTGGACCAGAATAAGTCCTGAATGGAGGGCAGTTTGGTCCAATGATTTTCTCTGCAGACCTGATTGTCCTCTGCAGTCTGTCGGTCCTGCCTGGTTGCAGATCCAAACCAGATGGTGAGGAATGAGCAGAGGACAGACTAGACGATAGCCGCGTAGAAGGTGACCAGCAGCTGCCGGGGCAGGTTGAACTTCCTGAGCTGTCACAGGAAATTTTTTTGGATGGTGTCTAAGTGGGGGGTCCACTTCAGGTCCTGTGGCATTGTGGATCCTGAAACCTGAATGTGTCCACAGCAGACACAGTGCTGTCTTTGATGATGACAGTGGATGAAGTCCACTGTCATCTTCACAGTCTTGAGCGGGTTTAGCTCCAGGTGGTTCTGACCATACCGGTGGACCAGCTGACCCACCTCCTGTCTGTATGCAGACTAGTCCCCATTTCGGATCAGATCAATAACAGCTGTTTCGTCTGCAAACTTCAGGAGTTAGAAGAACACACTTGCAATATCCTTTTTGGCTGTCTGTCATTTTGACGGACAAGGTAGTCATTTTTTTCCTCATACCATTTTTTTATTTGTCATTATTGTGTCATTTTATTTTTTCAGATTATTTTTCTGATAATCCCATGTTAATGTTAATTAATGAAGTAATGAGTAATGAAGTGCAGAGACAAAGGACTGAAAATAAGAATTTATGATAGTGACAAAACCTATGGATGCCCAGACTACAAATCCAGCCCCACCATACTTGTCTTTATCGAGAATAAATTCATTAAAGGTAGACCTCTGCTCTAGAGGGACCTGATCTCTATATGGTGCAAAAAATAGTTACTATGGATGTATAGTCAACCATGTATAGAGAGATCATGCTAATGTAATATTAACTACTTTAATGACTATGAACTGGAGTAGGGCAAAAGAAATGGACAAATATGTGTATGTTATTGATGCTTCCTAAATCCACAGCAGCAGGCAGTCTACACCAAGGATCCCAGGCCACAAGACAAGAGCCAGAGACGAGTTCAGGACCAAACCAAAAAGGGCAAAGGCGTATAAGGAGAGAGAGTGTAATGCCGTGGCCACACTGGACGCGAATTGGCGAATTTAAACGCGCGTGTAACACCCGAGGCTGGACGCTGGACCATTTTGACAAGCTGAGGGGCGACGCGCGTCACTGCAGGCGCAGTAAAGGCAGAGCGTGTGGGACCATAGACTGTAAAAAACATGGACGCCGTGATGCAAGGCTAAAATTGAAGCTGCCACGAAAACTGCTCCCCCTGGTGACTGGCTGCGTATAGGTCAAATCTCCATTTCCCCCATTCATCTAAACGGGCCGTAGTGAAACTTCAAAAAATTATTACACCTCATAGAAATATTTCTCCCATCCGTATGCTGTGGTGATATGAAAGAATTATTGGGCTGCGTTTTTTCAAAGTCCTCTTTTTTCTGAAAAGTTTCTTTTTTATTAGTTATTAGAGTTTAAAAATAACCGCGGTTTATGGCAGATTCACAATGATTGTGTACGGCGTATGCTGCGGAGTGTTCGCACTGCTATTTACAGCCAAGGCCCAGATTATGGCCCAGATTCTCTACTGGCTGCACAATGGCGGCGCCCTGACGGGGGATATTCTGGCTTCAAATCCGTTACATGGTGGGAGGCGGAGCCACACTATCCAGTTCTTATAATACATCCATGTGTGGAACTCTGTGATGACCCGTGCAGGCATATCCAGCTGGAAATGAATATTTACAGAACTTACCTTCAAAACCTGTCTCCTCAGAGACTTTCACCCAAGCCTGCTCTTTTTGGTTCCGGTCTCTGTAGAGAACACACGTCGAATCGTATAGCTCCGGATGATGGCAAACAGCCCAGATCAACCTCTCCTCCATCTTTCAGAGGGGCTTGAGCAGGAGCCGGTGGCCGGAGCATCACACGTCATCAAATCAATGACCTCGGGGGGGAATGTCATTGCTGATTGGCTGCCGTGGCACAGCGTCACGCAAATTTGCCTCGAAAGTTCAATATTTTCAACTCGAGCGTAGAGGCGTTTGACGCTGCAGACGCGCCGGGCCAAACACGTCCAACACGCCGCCCGGGGCAAATCTGCATCCAAAAGCATCTTTTCATTGACTTTGTATGTAATCTCGACTCGCGTCTTTGCGAATTTGCGTCCGGTGTGGCCGAAGCATAAAAGAGACAAGGATAGAGCCCAGTGTTCCAGATCCCCCTGGCTGTCTAGGCCAGTGTTGGTGAAGTTACTTTTAAAAAGTAGTGTTTGCTCGTTACTCGTTACTTCTGAAAAAAGTAACTTGTTACTTTACTTAGTTACCCTCTATGAAAAGTAACTTTTCAAGTTACTCGTTACTTTCCCGTTACTTTTACATTGCTTGATCATGGACAGAGCCCCATATCTGTTTCTGAATGTGAAGGCCCACAAAAAGTACTACTACAGAGAACATAACAGTTTTTGTGCTCTTTATTTTACAAAATGTCACATACACTGTGGGATGAGAGCTCCTGCCCAGTGTTTCCACATTTTGCTTCTGAAATAAGCAACCTGGTCAATAAAAACAAGCCCAAAACAAGCAACCTCCGGCTGTTTCCTTTCCTAATGTGATATACTACTTTTTAAAAAGAAAAGTCTACATAAAGTGTGTTAATTTTCGTCTACATTACATTTCAATATCACAGCGTTAAGTATCTATTCAAGAAGAAACCATCACTTATAACAAGCAGACCTGGCAACTTTGGCTCTGGAGCATGTGCGATGTGCGTGACTGTTTGGGGGCGTGCATATAATCAGGAAATGAGGAAGTGGACAAACTGCCTACCGCAGTCGTGTTTTCCTTTATGTTAGGAGCTGGAAGGTAATCAGGGGGATACACACAGACTTAAGAGCCCAAAGAAGCAACTTCACGTCTAGAAACAAGCCCAAAAACCACAACCCGCGGCCGTGACTCACAAGATTTTCTGCCCTTCGACGCTTATAACGAGCGGACTTGGCAACGCTGCTCGTGTCTGTGCGAGCAGCTGAGAAGGCAGCTTCAGTGTCAGATCTGTTTGGGGGAAATGTAACGTCGTGCTGCATTAAAAAGGGAATACGTTTCGTTACCAAATTTTCAATAGAAGCGCGTTACTTTACTTTTTACCCAAAAAAGTAGTTTCGTTACTGTAACGCGTTACACACAACACTGGTCTAGGCCTATTGCATCTTCACTATGTGTCTAAACTATGTGTCTAAACCTCAAACTATCCTTTTTCAAAAAGGAATGTTTTAAGTCTAACCTTAAAGGTAGAGATGGTGTCTGCCTCCTGAACTGTGGGTGGTAAATGGTTCCAGAGAAGAGGAGCCTGATAACTGAAGGCTCTACCTCCCATACTACTTCTTGAGACTGTTGGTCAGCAGGCCAGCATTTTGGGAGCATAATGCTCTAGAGGGCTTGTATGGCACTACAAGCTCTTTAAGATAAACTGGTGCCTTTCCACTGAGAGCTTTTTAGGTGTGAGGAAGAATCTTGAATTCTATTTTATATTTTATGGGAAGCCAATGCAGAGAAGCTAATACAGAAGTAATGTGATCTCTTCTCCTAGCTCTAGTCAGTACACCTGTTGCAGCATTTTGAACCAGCTGAAGAGTCCTATGAGATCTAGGCTATGTTTACACGGACATTCCTGACTGAAAAAAGCAAAAGATTTTTCCTTTGCTTTTTTAAAGTCGATCCACGTTCAGACAGAGATGCTGGAGACGAATTAAACCACTGTAGTATGCATGCTGGTTCAGTAGATGGCGGTGGAGGAACACAGAGAGACAGTGCTGCTACAATACCCTTACAAAGAAGAAAAACTTTTCACAAACATCAATGGCGAATAGACCCACAGAGACAAAGGACTTTCTTTTCTGTACAACAAATCAGTTCGGACAACAAATCTGTCTGGATAACAAACCAAGCACGGTAAGAGGCTCACACGTTACTCGGCATGGAGAGTGTATTCAAAACTTTCCATTCTGGAGCCTGTTTTCAAAAGTTACCGTTTTCCGACAAAACGCAAAGGTTTTCCATAGAAACCCAGATCCAAAATGCAATGAAAATGTATCAGATCTGACCATATTTGGAAAATTGATGACAATAATACAAATGGCCCAAAGAGCCCAAAACAACTTCCAAAAAGATTAGAGGTGAACTCCAATATCAAGGTACATCAGTTTCAAGTCACACCATCTGTCAGTGTTTGAACCAAAGTAGACTTAATGGAGGACATCACTGTTGAAAGTGGATAATAAAAAAATGAGACTTGATTTTGCCAAAATACATATTGACAAGCCACAAAGCTTCTGGGAGAATGTCTTTTGAACAGATGGGACAAAACTGGAGCTTTTTGGCAAGTCACATCAGCTCTATTAGATGCAAAAATGAAGCATAAAAAGAAAAGATCACTGTACCTACTGGGAAACAGGGGGAAGCTCAATCATGTTCTGGGGCTGCTTTGCTGCATCTGCAATCTGTTCAGGGTAAAATGAAATCTTGAGACTATCAAGGCACTCTGGAGTGTAATGTGGTGCCCAGTGTCAGAAAGACTGGTCTCAGTTACAGGTCATCGGTCCTCCAACAGGATAATGACCCAAAACACACAGCTAGAAACACCCAAAAAGTTCTATACAGTTCTATAAATGTCACGGAATGCATGCTAATGCTCGTAATGCTGAGGCTGCTGCAATGGATATACTGTGGCAATCACCAACCCCTAACAGGTTGGTGCTGAGCACTGTGAGAAACAGTATTCAGGGCAGATTGGTTCAATGCATATTGCTACTTTCTTACTAAGTGGTAAGACGCCCTGGTATCTTGTCAAACTGCAGATTTCACCTTTTTTTGGAATATAATGGACTACAGACTACCTTTTAACTAGATCTTAATGAACAGAAGAATGCCATTTGAAAAAATGTTTTCTGTCTCTTCAGTGAATTGAAAAGTCATCCAAAGACAGTAAAAAGATCATACAGATGGCTCATATTTGCAAGTTCAACAAACACTATTTCTGTCTTGGCAGAGTTAGACAGGATTTTTTAGTCTTGACCTATCACAAGTTTAGCCAGGGGAGACCAACTTCATAAGGTGTCTGGCATATACCTGTGCATTTTATTAACAAGCACTGAAGCTACTTCTATCTCCAAATTTAATACACCAACAATATTTTGACACAATTCAACAGAGGAACATCCCTCTCACAGATATATTAATTTGACTGTGGGGCGTCAAAAGTTTGCTTGGTCAGTGATCGGGAGGTTGCAGGTTCAAGCCCAGCTCCGGGCGACACATGGCGATGTGTCCTTGGGCAAGACACTTAACTCCAAGTTGCTCCCACTGCTGCGTCAGTGGCGTGTAAATGGGCATGAAAGGGTGTGAGTGTGTTAGAGATACTGATGATACTGATGAACTAACACAGAAACTCTGAACCATCAGTGAGTGAATGTGAGAGCGGATGGGTGTGAATGGGTAGGTGTGATCTGCGGTGTAAAGCAGCTTTGAGTAGTCAACGACTAGAAAAGCGCTATATAAGCTCAAGTCCATTTACCATTTACCTTTGACATTCACATTAAGCAATGGTTGTTACACAGATATAGGTAATCAAATTAATTGCTATATCTTTAGTGAATCATCTACATTTGTGGGCTTTTATTTTTGTGTCATTCAGAGACTCTTTTAAGGGTTGATGTGTTTATTGATTGCTTTTTGACATTTTATTGTTGTTATCTTTTGCTGTCTGCTGCTGTATTTCATTTCTGTTTGCACTGTGTGTAACTGTCAAGGTGAATATAAACAGAAAGTGAAGGGAGGAAACAATAGCAGTGCAACAACCACTGTACTTTGTGTCATACACACAGCAACACAGCTTGCCAAAATGTGGCATATTGTTTCATGGCTGCCCCTGAGCACAAATTCCCTTGAACTCCCTTTTACATAACCCACTTCCCTCCTCTCTGCTTCTCCTGTTTCTCATTTGCACCTGCCTTTTTGTGCCTCAACTTGACCATATGGCTTTTTTTCACCATCCTGTTGGTATTGTCAATTTTGCAACAGTTTTTATTTGAGGTCCTCTCGTGTTCCTGTCTAAAACTTCTTTGTTTTTTTGTTCCTCCTCCACCGTTTGTTTTGTTTGTCCATAAAATCTTGTCACCCTGATAGATAGTTCCTTTTGGTGTAGGGTTTCCTCCTTTGCTAAAGTGTAAAGCAACAGTGATGTAAAAAAAAAAAATGTCTGCCTGCTGTACCTGTCTGTATTCTCATTCCTCCGTCTCCTCCTCTCTGTAAATCTTCCAGTGAAACAGCCTCTAGTGACAAGTCTGGCTTTGAGTCAGCAATATAAGCAGGGAAGCTTTTGTAAGCTTTTACACCATCTTTAAACAGTGCTGACAGAAGAGTTGAAGCATTCCAATGAGAAGATTCAGAAAATGAGGGAGGAAAAAGAGTGACTATCTAAGCAGCTGAAGTCAGCGTTCACAGCATGTGCTAAAACAGACACACACTTCATATGAAAAGCATGCACATGCACATATGGGGACGCAGGTGGATCTTGGTATCTAAAAAATGCTGGGTGAAGAGCAGGTCACAGCTGGGCTTGGCTCTTTGTATAATTTTTCCCAACCAATCAAAACCTTCTGATTAGCCACACTGGCACCACCCAAACCAGGAAATGCACACGTTCCACATACCAGGCCTTTTAAGCTTCAATAACAGAGGATTAGACTTGCATACACTCGCACAAAGGTCTAGTCATGAGTTTAAGACTTCAGAAAAAATATGCCCCTGTGGCATTTGAAAATACGCTGATGATGACGCTCCATCAGTTCAAACATTTTGCTTCTTTGACAGGATCTTTTGATTGGAGCTTCTTTTCTTCACCTTCTTTTCCTTTCTCATCTTTTCGACCCTGACCTGCAGACACAAACATACAGAAACACACAGAGGTAAACTGTGACTAACACTATATTTGAGTTGTATTTTTAAAAGCCACCCTGTTTGTGTGGCTTTCTGAGTTTCAGTATTTTTGTCATTGGAAATGTTTTTACTTTAAACCAACCAATTGGTAAAATACATCAGAAACAACTGGAAGAAACTTATACTCTTGTGTTTTGTCTGGGAAATTGCAAAACACACCCAGATTAGGAGTCCTCAAAACATAATAAAATATCAGTTTTGATGTGCTTCTGCAAATTCATGATCTAATAAATTATTTAAATCTATTGGCACACCAACAGAATTTGACATCATACTAAAAAACACATCAGGCTACAAACCTATGACTGCTGGAGTCTTAGGCAGAATCCTAAAATGTTTAAATGGCAATTATGTTGTAAAATTATAAATTATACAACTTTCTGATTTTAAGTTTGTGTGTTTCTGCAGGGTTTTGGTTGAACTAGATGAAAGTGCACCTTAGAAAGTGCACTGAGGAAAGTCTGGAAACAAGCAGGGCCATGCAGTCTTACAGCCCTCTGTCAATTTTAAACATGGATTTAATCTCAAAGCAAATGCACCTATAAAAGACTATGAAAGTAGAAGAAACAAGCTCAGAAGTACAAGAACATTGTATAAAGTATGCCCTCGTTTGTCTCTAAAGTCACCTCTGTATTAGTGATACACTCTGAACTTGTAAGATCAAGATTTATTTTATTTTATTTTAATTGTAGCCAAAAATGCCTTTGTGTCTGGTATTTTTTTCAATGTGTCAAAAGCTGAACTCTTTTCCAGCTTCATGTATTTATGACATCCCATGGAGAAGATGAGAAAATTTGTTGCAGCATTTTTTGTTGTTTTAAGTTTCCTCACCAAAAAAACAAGTAGGAAGTATTGCATGTTTTATTTATGACAGATCCCACTAGAGTTTATGCAAAATGATGTAGTATACTACATTGATAATGGCTAGATGTGACAACGCAGGCATTTGTCTCATGTCTTCTTAGCCGAAAACAAAAAATTCACATTGACCTATGTTGTCAGGGTGCTGAAGGATTTGCTTTGATTGACACAAACGGCAAGGTAATGCAAGTTTGGCTGAATTTAAGTTTACTGTTTTGACTGTTCATTGCAATGTCACTGTGTTTAAACATTTAACCATGTAGGAGGACTAAGATGGGGCGATTTTTATCTTTTCAAGCCAGGAAAATCCAGTTTTGCTGCTGAGTGCACTGTTGTGGTTGACGAACATAGGCTACCTTTTGGCACTATTATGTGTGCAGTGTTTATTTACTATTGAAGCAAGATGAGGATATCTTACATATGTACATATGAAAGCAGTGTATATATGTTTCATTGTTCTTATCCTCTAAAGTAATAGCTTCAAGCAGACAGCATGCAAGTTTTTCTATTGTTACTCCTTATCCTTTAACATTACAAAAGCAAGATAACAAGAGCCAAGAGGTGACAGTTTAGTCATTCTCAGATTGGACTTTGGTTGTCAGGAACTTGCAGCATGTCATTCCTCTCTTTTTCTATCAGAAAAACACTCCATCAAGGTAGGTCAGTTTATTTTAAGGTCTCATATTTTGCTCCTTTTCTGCAGTTTAACATGGATCCTTGATGTCTTCTTGAAATATTATTGATAATGCTTTGATCCAAACAACCTATTAAAAAACCACATCTGCATTCTTTCCAGGCAAACATATCCACTCTGTTCAAAATGGCCTGTTCAGAGGGTCGTCGCCTTCATATGCTAATGAGACAGAACAGCATACTGAACACATACAAACCTTTAATTCATGCTACCACACACAGTTACCACGGGAAAGCTCTTTTCCCCCAAACATCACGGGCTAACACAGTGGGATATGCTGCTTTCCATGAACATCGGAACTGGGAAGAGGGAAGTGGGAATGACATCATCTCCAAGCTATCAGCGTTCCAGTTACAAAGCCGGAAAAAGTGCCAATCTACCAGGCTATTGTTAGCCATTGTGTTCGCTGTTGTTAGCACATTCATGAAGAATTTGAATCACACTATGGCAGCATTTCCATTAACATAAGGTTAACAATACTATGTGCACAGCTGATTTTATGCAACACTCAAGTCAGAAGTGCTAAGAAACTGATTATTACAAAAGGTCAACAACTGTTTAGACTGGGGGAAGCCATCTTTGATTGTCAATTCGGGGGCGGCGAAGATCCCTCAAGTTTCCAGTTGGAAATTCGACCTTGGGAGACGTTCCAGTTGAAATTTTCCACTCGGAACTCGTAATTCCCAACTTACCGGTACAACTGGAACACACCAATAGCTACAACTTAGCGTGGCTTCTGGACTAACGTTGGCACAAACAAATGGACCGGGTTTCGGGTAAAGAATTGATTATATTCTGCCAACTGCCATTCAGCCAAGAGGTTTATTTAACAGGGAAAACCAGGTGAGGGGATTGACGTGGGAATCTGGGATTTGTGAAGGATCTCCATGAGGAAGGTGAGTATAAAAGTGGTTGGTGTGGTGAGGGCTCATGGAAGCATTGTGGAGAGAGGGAGCAGAAGAACAAGTTAAGTCAACAATTAAAATCCAAAAGCACACACAGAGTAAACAACAATGCAAAGATCTCCCAACAGGAGATGAAAAAGGCTCAGCTCAATCAAAAAATGAAAAAGAGCTAGATAAGATGGCCAACAAACCACAGAAGTTGTGGAAATTAACTGGCACTGGAGAGGAGTCTAGGAGCTATCTTTGTAGGTGCAGTTGATAAGGTGATAGGACTCAGTTGTATAGCTACAGTAGAGCCTTGCAGGGAGAAGTCATGGCCACTCCCCATACTGTAGAGAGGGAGAGGATTCAGAGAGGCAAAAAACAGTCCAGGCAGAGGCAGAGAAGGGGGAATCCCCACATTACTATCTTATTTTGTGGTCTGGAAGGAAGGCCAAATACCCACTTTGGGGTCTTTTTGGCTTTTATGGATTGACAAAAGACAAAGGACTTTTAAAGGGTGACAAATGGGCTCCTGGTCAGAATCGAACCGGGGCCACCCACTTGGGATGAAGAGCTAATTTTGATTTCCAAAGCCAACTACTAAATAGTGTTACATTTGATTGCTGGCTGATGCAGGATTTTACAAATTCGTAAAGTTTAACCATTAATTTTTCTATTTAATAATCATGCAAATCTTCGCTAATTACATCCAAATGATTCAAACACGAATGGACGGCCCACACAGAAACACACATACAGGAACCCCCTCCCATCCCCAACTCACGAAGGGAGTAAATGTCAGAAGTTGCTTCTATCTGACGGTCAGAAATTAAAGGACTACTTGACCTGACAGACTGCAAATGAAGCACTCATTTAATCACTAATGCTTCCTCCTTAGCCTTTTATAACTTCCACATCAGTCACCCTTTTTCTCTCCTAGTGTTTTTAGTCATAAATGTTTCACCCTTAGAAATGACAGTTTTTGCCTTTTCAATGAGTTTCAGTTGCCTTCAGGTAGACTTTCTAAATACTGTCTTGCTTATATGTGATGCGGTGCATTTGAATTGGTGTGTGTGCAAACCTGACCTCTTGCAAAAGGTTCATTTGTAATTCTAAAAAGGTCGCGTAATTGTAAGGATACTTTCAAAGATTTGTAACTTAAACCCAACTGACTTTATATGTGAGGTGAGTTATACCCTGGACAAAATGCATGACAGCCAAATGGTGCATTTTATTTCCCTCCGAACTTGGATGTTGGAGCTGTGAATGATGTGACACTGGAATTGACCTCGCAGCCAAAATAGCTTGTTAAGTCAGGGCTGTTGAAGATACCTTCTGAGCTTGAATGCCTTAGGGAGTTGTTCCTGAAGAAGTGTTTGCAACTCGGATTTTCTGATGTTTGAGATCAAATGGGCACGAACACTGCATGACATTGACATAAGATAAGGAACATTTATATTCATACTCAGAATCAATAAATAGCATGATTTGCATGTTTTAATTCCTTCAGATATAGTAAGAATGTTGTGTTTAGGTCACAGTGCAAACCCCCACACCATTATGAGACTGTTATATTTCCACTCTTATCATACACGGTACATTATTCACCACAGTTTTATGATCATTTCAACTTTTTCTCATCATAATACATTCTTTTTTATCCACTTTGTTTGAGCTAGGTCTAAAACCATTCAGGTCCACCATTAGTTAAGAGGTCCCATATTATGCAAAGAAACACTTTTTATGGCTTTGAACACATTTTTGGGTCTTCGGTCTTCCTCCCAGCCCCCAAAATGTGATATTAGAAAACAAAACCTATATTTTGCAATCTGGAGAATGTAAACTCATGATCTTCAATGAGCTGTTGAGTCTGTAGATATACTGTTACGTAGCAGTTTATTTTCATTTGCATACCTGACCTGATTGGTCCACCTGAGAAGACCCCCCTCCCACCTGCTGTGTGAAGAGCAGCCACATTGTTTTTACTCTTATGCTGCGTTCACTCCGGAAGTGACTCTGTGAGTGCCCACTGAAGTCACATCGCATGTCCATAAATACCTCATTTGGGTCACCGTTGCCGTCGGCCGTCACTCTGCGATGTCACCGAGTTTCACCGCGATCATATAATAGGATGTATGAGCAGACATTATTCCAACTGTATCCCTTTCACTCACTTGTCAAACACAAAACACTGCAGCTGATGCCCTGCAGCAGCATCATCTGTGAGTTTTCTGCGGTCCGTCTAGGCGGAACTAATGTCCTCACTGACTAATGTTTCCCACACCAGACATAAATTGGTCCTCTGTAGCCTGGATGAAAAACTGTCTGTCACGGGTACTGTCACACATGCACACACCGCTGATTGGCTGTTGCCGCACAGCCACACGCAACATCACCTGAAAAGATCACCTTTTTTTTTTTTACTTTGACATCACGCTACGTGTGAAGTGACTGCATCATGGGAGGGTTAGCCCCGCCCCATCACAGCTGTTCATTGACTTTGCATGGAGAGTGATCGCCGAGGTAGTACAAGTAGCGTCCGGAGTGCAAGCACCTTTAGCGAGAGGTCTGTGTTCAGCATGTCTAAGCTCAGAAGCTATCCCTGTTCAGTTGTTGGCTGGAAACAGCCATAAATCTTCACATATAGTCCACCAGCCTTGGAGGACCAAAGGGCCCAGTGGATTAATTTTATTTTTGAAGGGAATGAGCAGATACAGTCGGCTGTGTGACTGTCACTTCGCAGCTGACTGCTTCTTCAACTTCAGTCAGTTTAACACAGGACTGGACACCAGACTTTTCCTGAATCCAGGCTCAGCACCAACTGTCTGCCACCAAACCTCAGACCATGGAAATGTGAGTATTTTAATGCTGTGTGCTGTTATTTTGCTTGTTGCTACGAGCTTGTGCTAACAGCAGAGGAAAGTGGAGAAGATGTTAGGAGCTCAAGATTTTCATTAGTGTGAAAGTTACTCTGAAAGCCTGCAGTGTAAACTTAGATGTATGAATATTCCTTCATTAGTCAAGAGGAGTTTGACAGCTGGAGGATTATGATTATTCCTTATACAGCCCCTCTTCTCCCTCCTCACCCAGCATTAGCTTTAGGAGGCTAAGTTTAGCTGTGGTTAGCCTGTTGTTTTGGCTAACAATTGGTTACAATTAACAAGCTTCACGGTTTCTAGCCATGAGGACTTTACAGTCATGTTTGTTCAGGACTGTAATGTGAAGTCCCTGCTGTGTGTTACTGGGCTGGCTGCTGTTAAATGTACAGAGATCGGAGGATGAGGCAAACTGCTCTGAACTCACTGAAGCTATACAATCAGACAATTATCCGGATGGTCTCAAAACTAATTTTTGTGTCAAAACTGTGGACGAGGGAAATGATCAATGAAAGTTGTGCTTCTTGTGTGGTGGCGCAGTTCAATAGTGCGCTTGGATAATGCGCTTGGTCAGTGATCGGGAGGTTGCAGGTTCAAGCCCAGCTCCGGGCGACACATGGCGGATGTGTCCTTGGGCAAGACACTTAACCCCAAGTTGCTCCCACTGCTGCGTCAGTGGCGTGTAAATGGGCATGAAAGTGTGTGAATGTGTTAGAGATACTGATGACTGACACAGAAACTCAAAACCATCAGTGGGTGAATGTGAGGGCGATTGGGTGTGAATGGGTAGGTGTGACCTGTGGTGTAAAGCAGCTTTGAGTAGTCAAAAGACTAGAAATGCGCTATATAAGCTCAAGTCCATTTACCATTTCTTTGTGTTTTTCAGCAGGTCATGTAAACATCAATACTAACAACACAGGAAACTATATAACATGTAACACTGCTCACTCGGCTAAGATCAGTGTGTCTGCAGATGTGATCCGCATCACTGGCTTTTGTGGCTACAGTGTCATTATCACCAAATTAATTTAATCTGATTTTTGCACATTTAAACTGTCATAAATGCCCCAAGGATGCTGTCATACAAGCTGTGTGACTGGGAGGAGTGTAGCTGTGAGGAATAGTTACAATTACTAAGACTACAGCACGTCAGTGATTTACGAAAAACTGAGGAAGGCAAATAAAGTGTGTAATTTGATAATCCTCCTGATTTATTTACTAAAAATATATAGGCATAGACATTATATTGTATTGTTTCACAAAATGTGACATTTGTAAGTTAAAACACATAAACCCCTGAAAGCCTGCTGTATGCTATTTGATATCTTTTTTGATATGGCTATAATTTGTGTTTTCATGCTCTTCCAGTTTAAACATTTTTCTTTCTTGTGTCTAGGCTGGTCAACTTCAGGCAACATTTTCTGATGGTGAACCACTGGTTAAAGTCAGCTTTCCAAAATCCAAGAAGGGAGGATGTACAGCAAAGCCAGTGAAAGCAGAGACGACTTTCTGTAAGTTAAACAAGCATTTATTAAAAATCTACAAAATTAAAAACATTGGCAAATAGGCAGACAAGGAATTGAGAGTATATAATAAATAAGGACATTGTGTAAAGAAAAGATGATGAAAAAAGTGTACAACGGTGAGGTGTTTTGATTTTAGTGCCATTTCTTTTTCTGTTTTATGTTTTTCCTCATTCATTTACGCTCTCAGTATCAGCACGTTACTGCCATGCACTATAGGATATGGCTCTGTTAATCCTGTATTCTCTAGGGTCAATCACATAACTAATGTTATTTCTGTAAAACAGACTGTTTCCCTGATTGGCCCTGGAGAACCCAGACATTATTTACATTTCACAACAACAACAAAAAAATCTCCCCCCTCTGTCTTATTTCACTATCAGTTGCAACAGCCCGTTCTGTGTTACTTAGAAGTGAAAGTTAATTCATGTCGGGGTTTTGGCTAATCCTGTCAGGGTTTATGTCTCTGTAGTAACCTGCTCAGTCTACATTATCCCTTACTAAACGCTATTTAGCGCCAGTCTAAATTTTGGTAAGCACTGCATGTCTATGAAGACCCACATGCTTCACAGTTAAAACAACAAATGGAGGGGGAGGGGGGAGCAAGAACGGCAGAACAACTTTAATTCGTCTACATGTTAGCATTGAAGCAGCAAACTTTACATACAGACCATTGAGAAACACCCTGGTTTAACCTTGGTCCTGGACTCTCCTGGTTCCTCTTCAAATTCAGGGTCTGGGTCATGTGCAGCCATTTTCTCTCAGGGCTCAGTCGTCATGGTTACGTGACACCATCCTTGCCTCGCAGAAGAGCAGGGCGGTATCAGCAGTGGTTCATTAACATATTAAGGTCATGCCCGCTAAATTATACTTTTCTGAATGGAGGGGCTATAAGAGCCTGGAAACAATGCTGCTGTGCTTGAATTATTGGCTTTTTAGACCAAAGCATGCTACTAACGTTTCATGAAGACATCATGGATCCATTTTAAACTGCAGGAAAGGAGCATACTGAAAATCAAAACTTTGGTCGTGGCACAAGTTAACTGCCTATACATTTTGGGTAATTAACATAATCTTAATCAATTTAATAAAATCACTGAACAGATTAAATTGTTCTCCAATTACCTTTGCAAACTGCTTAAGGGAAAATAGCCACTCACCCTCCATTAGTATCAGACAACGTCTGTTCTGAAACAAAAGTTACACATACCACTGTGTGCATGTGTTCTACTTCATGTATATGTGCATGTATGGATGTGCATGTGTGTGTCTGAATGTAGAATGTGCACACCCATCAAATGCAGGGATCAGGGCTGAGACAGGGTGGATGGAGGGGATGTTTGCGGTTGCACGCGACCCTACCAGACATATGGACATATGCTATAGGAAGAATAAGCCTTAAGGCCATGTTGCATGAGGTGTATGTGCAGGAGGAGGAGAAGGAGGAGGAGGAGGAGGAGGAGGAGGATATATGCTCTAGACTGAGACTTTATTGCACAATAAGGAGTGTGTTTTTGTGCGCGTGTGTGTGTGAAGAGAAATGTGAGCTGGAAAAACAGATCTGCTCTGTAATTTTTCATGTTTAAACAATGTTAACCACAACATTACAATAGAAATAAGTAAAACTTTTAGCTGTTTATATGCCACAAATCTTTAAATTACTGCCTTCGAAGTCTTTTGAATTTTATATTTGAGAACTTGAAGTTTTTTGTTTTAAAGATTTTCCTCTTTTCCACTTCAGCTTAAAAGTTAACTGACACTGAGTGCTGCCACCAGTCACTTACCTGCCTGAGGTTTCCAGATCAGCTCCGTCAGTATCTTCTTTTAATCACTTTTGAAGACATTTTTGTGGAAGGGTCATCTTGTTGTCCCTGTTTTATCCATTCTGCTTTATTAATTTAAATGAATAAAGTTATGTTTATTCAAAGCTTTAGACTTTAGGTGGATTTTAAATGGTGTGGCATGCAACCTGGGGTGTCCAGGTTTGCCTTGGGGAATCTTCAAAAGCATATCTTACAACAAACTAATGCTTGAGTATTTCTTTGCTTTGTCAGTGATTTGTGTGCAGTATTTCCTCTTACAACTGTATTTTCCATTATTAACAAAAACAGGTTTTGCTGTTAAGAGCACTGTGGTGGAGAGTATTTTACTTCTTGTGCAGCTCCCATTTGTGCCTTCATTCAGTTCTAATTGCTAATTTGTTGGGTTTAAACACTTGCTGCAGGATTCATGAATTGTAACAGTTTCACATTAATTACCTCTGCCAACCAAGTGCTGTGGTTTTGCTCCAACCAAAAGGCTGGTGACATCGCCTACTGGAAGCACCGCAGCGTGCACAACACCAACATCTGTACAAGCAGCAGCACATTGGTTCAGTCAATAAGTTACAAGACCCACTACTGACTAGGTCACTCTATTGGATGATATTTAAATCAACAATAATCACATTTCTTGCAGATTGATATGTTTCATTCCACAGTGTGCATATAACATATATATAGGACTATAATTTTGAGTCAGTGGAACTGAGCTTCTTGGCAGTCTGCACTCTGAGTGCTTTTCTAGTTTTTTATGAAATAATTATTTCAAGCATTATCAGTTATTTGTAAAATGTTATTAGGTAGGGGTTTGTTGAGACATACATGCACAGACTATTAAGGTAAGTTAATGGACATGTGAAGGTACTTTTCCAAGGCATAAATGTAGTGCCCCATAAGATTTTAGTTAGATTTCAAGTCTGCCTCTAGCTATCTAAAAAGAGGATTAAATTATTTTATGTAGTTTTATTTTTAGAAGTAATGTTTTATAAGGACAATTTATTTGCTACTTGCTGTTTGGTAAGTCGTCTTTTATATTACTGTTTAATTCCATTATCATGTTTTTATTGTTTTGCTTTGAGACTTTGTAATGTTGGTGAGAACTAGTACTATGCAAGTTGAGATTGGGGTTAAGGTTAGGGTTATTCCGGCCCCAAATTCCATTACTAAAAGCTTAAAATAGTGCTAAAGTACTTGTTTTCTTATTATTTGTTTAAAAACACACTACGGATGTTAGGTTTGTACTCATAATACAGTATGATGTTCACAGATTTCTATTCCAATCCTGTGTAAATCTGACAGTCAGTTCAGACTTACATCCAGATGGAATGTCTCAGTTGATCAGCTAATTCTACTCTCACTGTCTAGCTGATGCTGATTGGTTGCCTGTTGTAACACCCTGTCTTACAGCCACTGCACTGAGTGTGTATGTGTGTCTGTCTCCTCAGTCACACCATGCATCATCCCCAGACCTCTAATGCTTACCTAAGATCCAACAGCTACAAAACATGCAATTTGTTTGTGAGTAAAAGCTGTTGCTATGACAACTGTCATTGTTTTACCTTTGACCCACACTTCCATCAAACATCACTGCTCCACACCTGTTGTGTTTCTATGGCGCCAGTGGGTTGCCTTGGAAATGCACATACACTGGTATTTGAGGGGCAGTCTAAGGACAGTGAGTGGCTGAGGAATCCTTCTTATCCCAGCATGCAATCTGATCAGCATGCCATCGAGACTCAAGGGCAGCTAGTGTTGTCATGACTGTTAACAGACACACTCACAGACATATACATATACTGTCTTTAAAATCTTTTACTTTATGACCCTGACCACTGCTAAATCTAAAATGTTTATACATGGACTACTGTGGCATGTGAAAACTGCTGTCACTATTGCATGTATGCTGATTTGTTTCTTGACACAACTTACACTACTAAACACTTCACAAGTACAGGGGTATGCATTAGATTTACATCAAGTACCTAATCTCACATCTTTAGTTTTAGAAAAGCATAACAAGTCTTTCCTGTGACATCTAAATGGCATGTATGTAAAAAGTGTTAAGACGCTTCCTGCTGCATCCAGATTGGCAGGATCATTGAGTACATCTTTTCATCAGAGGATGAACACATGGATCATCCAGCACAGAACCAGGCCAGGTTGAAAGGATGGATTAGAGGGAAGAGAGAGATAGATGAAAGACAGGATGGATGCACTGAGCAAGGCAGGGAAGATGAAAGAGAGGAGTGACAGAATGAGTGAAGGTCAAGAGAGAAAGAGTAAAGGATTGATGTGATTGATGTGTTACAGCTTGTTCTCATAAGCCTGATCCACACTGACTGCTCTGTACGTGGCTGTGCGTGTGCAGTTCTGCATCAAAGTATGTGTGTTTGCTAGGCGTTTCTCTAACTGTAGGCATTAAATAACTATTGATCTCAGGGTGTATCCAAGGACCTTGTTTCCCACAAGATCTTGCACTTGCATCTACATGACAAACACACTATTCTCTGTCTCCACCTTGTACCTCAGTCCTCTGTTTATCTAATAAGGTTCAATCAGTGACAGACCTTGTTACCTTGTTTTGTTCTTGGGTATGAAATGTACTCTTGTTCACTCTCATGTGTGCTTTTTTTTAAATAAAAATAAATAGATAAAAAAAGGATTTGCTCTCTCTTATGATGCCGATTGGTGTTTAAGTCTTGTCATAAACCACGCTGGGAGGACAACCTCAGTAGGGTGTCAAGAACACGGTACATAGCATAATTTGGATATCAAGTTTCCTCATCTTTCTTTTTGTGATCCAATTTTTATTTCAAATTCATAGACAATCAACAGTGCAATATTCATAGGGCCAATGTATAAAGCAAACAATGCATATGCCACAAACAGAAAACTAAAGAAAACAAAACAACAACAGCTAAAAACAAAGGACAGGGCAATAGTATACATAGAACAAGATAGTATTCACCCCCACCCCACAGACATCTTTATCCCATATCCTTAAAAGACAAAACAAAAACATGTAACTCCAATTTTTTAATTAAAAGGCTTTGATTTAATGACATATTAATCCTTTTTTTTAATGTATTTTTTGGGCATTTTGTGTCTTTATTGATAGGGGAGAGACAGAGGATAGGCTTGTGTAAGGGGGTGAGAGAGTAGGGGAAGACATTCTGCAAACTGGTCACAGTCAGGATTTGAACCTGGACCGGCAGAAGCAAGTACATGGGGTGCTGATCAGCATGCCATCGAAACTCAAGGGCAGCTAGTGTTGTCATGATTGTTAACAGACACACTCACAGACATATACTTATACTGTCTTTAAAATCTTTTACTTTTTGACCCTGACCCCTGCTAAATTTAAAATTATAACAACCATATTTTTCCAGTTGAGCATCTATAAACTTTATTCAATATGTTCTTACCTTATATTATCATGTAAAGGGATACTGCCAATTGTCTTAGTAAAAGTGGATGTTCATATATTGATTCACTAAAAGAGCATATGAATTTGACAAGGACAGAAGTCCATATGAAAAGCCTTATTGAGCCTCCACTGTAACCAAACTTAAAGGTTCCATGTCCTGGTAACCTGACATGCCAGATAGACACTACCATACATCTGCCACTGAAATATTTCAGTTGTCCATCTGGGAAAGAACCGTTTGAAAATGTTTTCAGGTGGTGGAACCTTCAATAACAACAGCAGCTGGTGACTGGATGGTTGTTGTGCTTGTTACACTCATTACAGACCAATCCATATCAAGCCATAATATGACACAGCAGCTAGACCCTGTTGTTAGCTGTTCACTAAAACTATTTTTCAGTCCTTGGGCTATTGACTTACATTAGAGAATACAACACATATGTGTCATAAAAATCATTCAAAAGTGACATGAACCTCATCAAACAATCCCTCCGAATTCTCCTGGTAAATTTTTGAGGAGAGCATATTTTGTCAGGTACCCCTGAGCGACCACGAGTCCAGGCTACCATACTACAGCAACGTTCCGGCAGCTTTTCCAGGAGAAGGGAAAAAACATCATTTCTCATAAGAAAAGCTTTGACGTTCTTTGTTCTTCCTTTAAAGAATAAATAAAGTCAAATTCTGATGAAACTGCAGATATTCCCGCATCCACAGAGACTGCCAGTGTTTTCAAACATGCAGTGACTTCCCGCTGTTTGCAGCTCCCACCTCTTTCCCCTTATGGTTGAGTGAAGCTGTAAGTGATTGGAGGTTGAAAAGATGGACCTGCAGGATTTCAGACAATGAATCAGGAACATCCTTCTGCTCTGCATGGCTTTTGCAAGAGATTGGACATTTAACTGTACCTGTTAACCAGTTGTCACTTTTTTGTCAAAATTGATTTCTTTTATAGTGTTTTAATGTAAAATTTAAAGAATGTCATCATCATATGCCCTAAAAAGTTCTGAAGTACGGCAAGACATAATTTAAATGTGGTTGTATAAATAATCAGGGTTGTCAATGAAGTCTGAAGTAGAGGTGCAGTGAAAACAGAACAGATCGTCTGACTGTGAGCTCAGACGTGCAAGCGCTCCCACTCTGTATCCCTGTTGCGTGTGGCTGCAAGGTCACAGGGCTAGACAGCCAGCTTCACATTCACACACACATACACTCTACAACACATACACACACACTTACTTACAAACACAAACACATTAACTGATCATGCCGCCAGAGAGGGGATTAGGCTGGGAAGCCGACAGGGTTAGGAGGGTTACGGTAAAGTCTGTGTGTGTTTTGTGTGTGGGTTTGTGGCAAGAGTAGCACATTCTGCCATGGCACGCAGAATTAGAATTAAAACTGATTTCCAATTTACTTTCTCAAAGCAAGCCAGCAGCTGTGCACGGAGGAGAGACTGATTCATAAAACCCTACTCCACATATAAATAAGCAACCAAAAGGATCTAAATGACTCAAGAATAGTTATATAGCTGAAAAATGTTCATGTAGGCCAAGAGAGTCTGCTATCTTGAACTTTCACTGATCCCAGAGGGAGATGTCATTGTTCTGCTTGGCTTCTTTTACATGGAGGATCGGGTGTAGGAGTCAAAAGAAAAACAGCTGTAAGGATCTGGTATGTTACTCAAGTACTTTTCCATGACACATAAAATTATAAAGTCATAGATGTGGAGATGACATTTTCCTCTGCTTAAATGTGTAATGTGGCTGCACTCACTTTGAAATGCATTTTTATGCAAGAGTATAACTCTACAGCAATCTCTGTGATTTACTTACTAAACAAATGCAAACAACCAAGTGACCGTTCAATGATCTTAGTGTCTCCAGGGAGCAGAAAAGACAGAGAGTAAAGCAGCTGTGCCAAAAGAGACTCTGAGGCTCTGTCCACAAAGTGAAGAAAACAGTTTTGTATTGAAAACGTTCTCTGAAAGGAAGAAAGATAAATAAATTTAAAAAATGTATAATGCAAAAATAAAAAAATACATGCATTCATACAACACACTTGTGCTTACAAGAACTGCGTAAAACAGATTTGTGGTAAACCAACAAGCCTTGCTTAGCCAGGGACAAGTTCATAGAGGAATATAGATAGGTGACAATTTGGATAGGTCCTACTTATCTGATAGATATCAGTTTGTACACTTGAACAAGTCCTCTGTGTACACTAAAGTAAGTTAGGAGTTCCTCAAGGCTCTGTGCAAGGTCCAATTCTCTTCTCCAAATATATGCTTCCCCTTAGTGATATCATTAGGAAATACTCTGTTAATTTTCACTGCTACGCTGATGATACACAGCTTTATGTAACACTGAAGCCAGGTGAGACAAATCAATTATCTAAACTATTTAAAGGACATCAGAACTTAGATGGCCAGAAATTTTCTTTTTAACTCAGGCAAGACAGAGATTATTGTACTGGGCCCTCAACACCATAGAGAAACCTTTTCTAATGGTTTATCTGCCATAGATGGCATTAGCCTGGCACTAAGCACAACTGTTAGAAATCTTGGGGTTCTATTTGATCAGGATTTATCCTTTAACTCCCACATAAAGCAAATTTAAAAAACAGCCTTTTTTAATCTTTGAACATCGCTAAAATCAGGCCTATCCTGTCTCAGAGCGATGCTGAACAGCTAGTCCACGCTTTTGCTACCTCTAGACTGGGCTACTGTAATTCTCTTTTTTTCAGGTCCCAGCAAGTCGCTTAAGACGCTTCAGCTGGTCCAAAATGCTGCAGCACGTGTACTGACTAGAACTAGGAGAAGAGACCACATTACTCCTGTATTAGCTTCTCTGCATTGGCTTCCCATAAAATTCAGAATAGAATTCAAAATTCTTCTCCTCACCTATAAAGCTCTCAGTGGACAGGCACCAGTCTATCTTAAAGAGCTTGTAGTGCCGTACAACCCCTCTAGAACATTACGCTCACAAAATGGTTGCCTGCTCGTAGTACCATCAATCTCCAGAAGTTGTACGAGGTAGAGCCTTCAGTTATCAGGCTCCTCGTCTCTGGAACCATTTACCGACACATTTACCGGAGGCAGACACCCTCTCTACCTTTAAGGCTAGACTTAAAACATTACTCTTTGAGAAAGCTTTCAATTAGGGACCAGCTTATAGTCCATAAATTAGTCCATAAATTAGACTCATAGTTAAGATGCAAAAGGCTTAGACTGCTGGGGGGGGGGGGGGATCTGGCACATTGGGCTCTGTCTCTCTCTCTCACTCTCTCTCCACATCTGCATTTGCCCCTTTTGTTTGCTCCTGTACTCATCTCTGGCTCTTGTCTTGTAGGTGGCCTGGGATCCTTGGTGTAGACTTCCTGCTGCTGAGGAGTCACAAAGTCTCAATAACTACAATTGTAAACATGACACATATTGGCCATTTCATTAGGAACATTCCACTCCATTATCATTACAGCTGTTAATGTAGTTATTAACATGATATGGTAGGGATGCACTTGTAGTCTGGGCACCCATGAGTTCGTCATTACCATAAATTCTTATTTTCAGTAAGAATATCATTGATTATACTCCTATAAAATGATCACCACAACCATTCAGACATGAGTACCCTCCTGAAAACGAGATGTAGCATCTCAAGAGGCTAACCTCTAATAAATCAGACGACAGGTCTATGGTTCATGGATCTGTCACTAACTTTAGTTCTTACTTTAGTCCACTTGTCTCCTCTTACCTCCCTTCCTTCGCCCTCGCATCCAACACAGCATCGTGTGGATTTGCTGTTCATCATGAGACTGGGATCCACATTCAAGATTTCCTGCTGCTTAACAGAAGGGTTTTTTCTTGCTGCCATGATGGAGGGATTCATGATTGGCTATATGGATTCATATTGGGTGTTGGATGTATAAATTTGTATATATATGTATATATGTAGTTTTATATGTATCTATGCATATATGTGTCCATAAAATGGAGAACTTTATGCTCTATTGCAAAGTGTCTCGAGATAACACTTGTTATGAATTGGCGCTATACAAATAAAGATTGATTGATTGACTGATTGATATCTGTGATGTATCTAAATGAATTGCTTGGTGTTTGTATACATATTTGTATACAAATGTCTATGTAATTTTTTTAATTTTTGAATACACGGAAAGATACACAGAAAGGCTAACACATTGTTCATCTCAACATTAGGTACCTACCATCTAAAATTGACCTCCTGAAAGCATGGATTGCTTACAACAAACCTAGTGTGGTTACTTGGTCTGAAACTTGGCTGCACAGTAAGATTTCAGATTATGAAATAAAACTTGATGAATACATTCTGTATCGAGCTGAGAGGGGATCTAAAGGAGGAGGAGTGGATACATATGTTTCATTGCATTTACACTCAGAACATGTTATGCCAACAGTTTCATCCCTGCACTTGAATGCCTATTTGTTAAAATAATTCTTAATAAAAATAAACACTTAACCAGAGATCATATTTACAGACCCCAAAATACTCCTTCAGAATCTACTGATTGTATACGCTCTACCATCAACTCCTTAGATCATCCAGAATAAATGATTGTACTTAATTTAATAAAAACTGATTGAAATGTGTTTCTGATTAAACCTAGCATTTACTAAAAAACAAAGAGATAGAATAAAGAGCTGTACATTAAAAGCAAAAGTTTTTTCATATCAACTGACTCAGGGAGTTGATCCAACACTGTTACTGTTACAGATGCTAGTATCCATCAGTTTGATACACCAGAATGAAATATTATTTCATACTACTACTACTCCTACTGCTACTACTACTACTACTACTACTACTACTATGACTACTACTAATGATAATAATAATAATAATAATAACAACAATAATAATAATAATGATAATAATAACAATAATAATAATAATAATAATAATAATAATAATAATAATAATAATAATAATGATAGAGCAATAATGACAGAACAATAATAATAACAATAATACATTTTATTCATACGGCAGAAATTTCATAAAGCAAAAATTCTGAAAGCGTTTATGATTATATTCAGGATATGGCATCACCTTGTACACTGTGAATGCTGTGACTCTGCTCACTGCAGGTTTTGAATGTTCAGTAACAGTATCAAGTTTGCATATTCATTTTATGTTGTGAAAAGAGGAAATTGGATGTCCAGTATTGTTCAGATTTGTATATTTTTTAAAATCAGAATCCAAAACATGAAAGTAAAAAAGCTGTTCAAAATATATATCAAAAGGAACAGAGCGGGGATGCCATGTTTAGAATTAAATTATGTTCTAGGGGGTTGAAATATATATATTTTATAATTGATATCTCAATGTCAAAAGCATGGACTTATCAGCAAATAAAAGTAGATAGGGCCTACATAGACAACACACTTATCTTGTTACCAACACTGACTTTCTGAAACAAAGTTTTGCAAATGAAAAGAAATTTGGAGTTTGTGTCAAAATGAGGGATGTCACTCCAGTCTGTTTGAATTCACTTGGGAATATTCATCAGAAACCAGATGGCATAAGTGGGGATCTCCATTCCAGCACTAAAGATTCATATTTGGTATTAATAAATTCACAGGGTCAAACAGAAAAATACAACTTATAACTTCAATAAAAGTCTTTCTTACTTGCGCAGCAATCCTATGAAGGGTAAAAACCACAGGAGCTTTCACCCTTTGTAGAGAGCCATTGAACCTGTAATGATGTGAAAAAGGATATTAAAGAATGAAGTGACGAAGAAATTTAGTATTATTAATGTTATTTAGTAGTTAGATATCAAAATAAGATCTTATAACTATTTTAGATGTTGTTGTACAACAATAACATGTAAAATTGATATTTGATATCCAACAACGCCCAGGGTTACATCCATAAATGGTGTGTTTAGGTCGTCAATCAAGGTCTTGAGTTTTATATATGTAGGCCTATAGACATCCTCTGAGGCTCCCACAGCCTTCACCCTGTGTCTGCTGCTGATGTGTGAGTGTATGAATACAGCTGCATTGTAAAGGTAAATGAGCCACTGTTTGGGAGTGTGACTGTTTCTCCACTGCCCAAGAAACAGGCCATTTATTTGTGTGGTTACATACAACAGCGAGTCAAACTGCTAATGATAGCTTTCCATTACTTTCAGCAATTATATTATTACCTGGCCAAGCCAATTCACGAACATGTTAATCTTAATAATTAGGGGCCAACATCATAAAGTTACAAAGGATGAAGCACAGTCTGGAGCTTCTTGAGCAGCTGTGTTGCTAAAACAGGCCAGCCGAGTCTAACGCTAACTGGCTTAACATTAGCTCAACAATAGACTACATGATAGCTTTACTAAGATAAGCATGAAATGTGGCCTTTAATAACTACAGACCTATTTCCATAATAAACTGTGAAGTCAAAATGTTTTAAAACTTAGGGCCAGATCCTCAAAAGGATTGCACTGCTTTTGCGGCTGCTAAATCTGTGCAAATGACAGAAAAAAATGGTCTGTGATCCTCAAAGCATACGCAAAGGGTGAAATGCACGCAAACTGAACTCAAACTGCACTGCTGCTCCTGGCTGCTCCGGTCCACTTTCAATGTAAATAAGGGAATATATATAAATATAAATTTAGCGCAAAATTATGTCAAATTATTATTATGTTGATTTAAAGACAGGACCAAGAACAGCTCTGCTCTAATGTTAATAGGTCAGTATAAAAGATTCAGGACCATTGACAGCTCTGCGTCAACTTGTTTATTTATATTATTTATTTATCATATACTTAGGTTCATTAAAAATAATAAAATAATTTAAGATCATCAGGAAAATGTAATAAATAACAAACAAATACATATTTAAAGCCTTAACCATGTCCGGAAACACCTGAAAAAGTACAACAAAACGTGAATGTCCAATAAGGCCATTATAAATGACATTTGTTTTTCTTTCTTGCCTCTTAATTGCCATCATGTGGCAGACGGCTCAGGCTGACTCCGCTTCTAGCGACAAAAGCATTTCTGGCCTCAAAAGCAGCAGCAATCCTACTCATGGCCCCCCATCATCTCTGAATGACCTTATGCATTTGTGCTCTCAAGACCGAATTTTTTTTTTTGACCTGTTAGAGCACTTCAGCTGATGAGAACTACTATTGTTGCAAGTTCACGTCTTGTGTTTCACTGTTACTGCTTATTGTTCTTGTGCTATTGTTTGTTTTTACTGCTCAGTGTAAAGGAGACGTCAATCCCCTCGAAGTTTGCAGGGACAAAGCCACCTATATGCCATAGGAATTATTGCAGTCAGAGGCACAAAGTGCACTCAGATGCCAAGCTATGTGGGCGTGTTTGCGACGACATATCATTAGAGCAAATTCTTCTGAGGCTAAGGCGCTGAAACAGACCAGATTGCGTGAGCTTTTTCTGCGCAAATGATGACACTATTAGCAGGAGCAATCCATTCTTTGTGGATCTGGCCCTTAGTCTTTAATCAGCTTTTTCAATATTTAATGAGTTTGACATTCTATCCCCACAATAATCTGATTTCAGATCAAATTTTTCTACAACAGCTCTCCTTCAATTTACACACGACATACCATCCTCGTCAGACAACAATATGCTCACAGATGCAATATTTACAGATCTTGCCATAGACATGGTGGACCACTATGTCCTCCTTGAAAAGCTCCATGCTGAAAATTCATTGCTCTGGTTCAACTCCTACCTTCATCACAGACATCAATGTGTTTCTCTTCAGGACACACAGTCAGGCTTTATGCTAATGGTTAGGGCATCCCCCAAGGTTCCTCCTAAGGTCCACTCCTGTTTAGTATCCTTATCAACAGTGTTAGGAGTAATTTATTACAAAAGTAATATGATTACTGTAATGCATTCCATTTTACTGTAACGTAGAAATGTAAGGCATTACAAAAAGAAAAAACAGTAATATTTTACTCAGTAGAAATGTCAGTAATGCAAGTTACAATGCATTTTTAATTTAACCCAAACTGAAGAGGTGTTTTTTTGTTTGTTTGTTTAAATATAAATTTGCCAAATACTTTGTGAGATCAGCGGAGGAAAAAAGTCCTCTGCTAGGCCTAAAATTATAGTATCTCTAACATAACTTACCAGAATTTTACCTTTCGTCTGTTTTTGCTATGATCATTTCCTTTTATATTCTACTGTTTTTAGCCTTAAGCCAATTGTGTATTGTGCAGATATTATTGTTTTGTGGTGTGCTGTTCTGTTGTAATGTTCTGTCTTGTTTTTGTATATTTTGTAAAGCAATGGAATACTTTCTGGGGTTTTTTGCTTTGTTTCTGTTTGTATGTTAAGAACTCCCTTGAAAACAAGATGATTCATCTAAAGGGATTATCCTTTAAACAATTAAAATAAATTAATGCCTTTTCATTGCTTTACTCTAAACCTTTGTCTTTTCAATATTTCCCCTTGCTGTCTCCAGCCCAACCCAGTCCTTGAAGATTCTCATTCAATCACTCACTTACTCTCCAAATCATGCTCTTCCTGTGTTGTATTTATCCTTTACAACTCCCTCTTTAGAGAGTATAGGGAGAGAGGTGGGGATATTAGTGTCATCTGAGATCTGCTCTTGGATCACTTGAGGAGATCTTAGGCTCCATTAAGTGCCAGTGACACAGCAGAGTCTCGTGTGAGGCTGGCGCAACAGATGGAAGCACTCCTTGGTTTGGGAGGAGTCATGTCCCTCACACACACACACACACACACACAAAAACACTTATGTATGTACAAAGGCACGCACATATTGTAGATAAACAGAGACATTGCGTTGCCTCTATCGGGGTGCATTCTACTACAATGCAGGTAGACACATGTGCTCACACACCCAGTCCACAGACAGAGGAGTACACACAGAGTCTCTCATCTTTTCAGAAAGGCGTTAGATGTATGTGGGGTGTGTATTTTTTCACATAGAAGCTGCAAGTATTCTTTTTCTAAGCCACTGGCAGCCTGGTGCAGTTACACTGTCGATTTATTTGCCTTCCCACACAGCAGCCTCTGATCTCACCCTCTGGCTGCTATACAGCTTAACATATGATAGCACTCCACTAGGGAGGTGGAGGCTATTTTAGAAGGGATGAGAGGTTCATAGGAGGGAGCAGCCCTCCATTGCTAAAAGAAAATGTAATGGGAGACAACAACTCACCAAACTGCCATAATTTGGAGATGATAGAGGCCTAACAGGGAGATTTTCTAAAGAAACTTTTGTTTGTTTATAGGACTTTGTGTATAGAAAGTTACTGCCTCATTGTGCTGTATGTACATGAAACAGATGGTGTTGAGCCTTTTGCTCTATGCACATTTCAGTTGCACACTTCCATCTATACATCAACATGGTTCTATCATCAAATAAACCCAATTTTTTCCTTAAAAAAAACTGTGAAATTTATGAAAGGAGCAGTTAGTATAACAAGTGTTTTGCTGATTTATTAATATAACTTTTCTTTTTGTGTTTTGTGTCCATGAAAGAGGTAAGTGTGAGTGTGATTAGTTGTGATTTTGTTTTAAACTTGTAGATCAGTTTTTGAACAGACAAAAAATTGGGAACCTAAAAGAGCAGTCACTTTTAATACAGTGTTGAGTAATGTACTCCTACCACTTTTTAAGAGGTAATGAGTGCAGTATATCTCATTAAAATATTGGCGTAATGTCCTGAACACTGCCTATTAACAGGATGCCATTTATTAGTGGTACTATATAGGTTTCTGGAAAAGTTGTTTTTAAGTATGTGGTCTGTAAAAAAAATAACATTTGAGAAACTGATACATCTTAGTCCTGAAAATACTTAGGGCCGAATCTACTAAGATCCCAAATAATGAGTGCTATATTGCGAACAATTTAAGAACATCACAACTTTCAGTGCTGTTCAGATTACTTTGTAAAACATAGCTGTCACCCCAACTATAACAGTTCATAAAACAAACCTTTTTCTTAAATTTGCTATCATACAAATTATAATATTATGTCCATTCAATCTGCACATTTAGTTAGGAAAATTTAAAAACAGAAAATTACCATTATCCATTTATCTGTGCTGAGATAGTAAGATAATTAGGCAAAGAACATATTTAACTTATAGCTTAATGCATGATTTACTGTGACTGCAAGCAAATGCTACAGTGGGAGAAAAATCAGCACTCTGTGACTGACCTGAAGCATTCACAGCTCCTCAATCCGCCGTCAATGCGTGGAGAGTGTGATGCAATCAGCTCTGAGTCACAAACAGAATGAATCTGGCTATTAAGGTGATCTTTTTTACATAGGTTTAACGAACTCCTCCACGATGTATTACTTTTGGCGTGTGTCTGCATTAGCATGATAGCACAGTGGATTGTCCCTCTTTTTTGAGTGCAATATAATGATAGACAGCCTCAAAATCTTTGTCATTCATCAAAAAATTCAGTAAACGAAATGAATGAAAATATTCAATTAAAGGAGACATAACATGCTTGTTTCTCCTTTTCACTATGACAGAATAGGATGCCTGTAAAGCATTTCTGCCCTCTGTACAAGTCATTTAGTTCCTTCACTGCCCCACAATAGCGTTCTCAAAATCCTCATTTTAGGCCATTATCAAGCTCTCGTTGAAACACTCGGTTCTCAGACTGATCTACAGTTACCTCGCAACGTCACAGCCCTTTGTGCTCTGATTGGTCAGTTCTGTCAGAGCTGCTGAGAGGGTTGAGCCAGCTTGTCCTTCTTCTACTGTATTTTCTGGCAGGCTCAAAGCAGTGACCGCGTATTGGGTCCCCCTACAGGCCAGAGCTGGTAATGAGTGAGTGTGAGCTAGGGAGCTATACACTGCTGCTGGGTGGATGTGTTCCTCGGGGACGGTTTTGTGGGTAACAGACATCACAGAGGAGGAGCTGTTTTATCAGATTACTCCAATAAAAGAAATGTACCTCGTGTCGTCACGACGATTTAAATCTCGCAGTCATCTCGCAATGACCTATTTTCAGAGGCATCAAATCTCGTTCTAGGATATCAGAAAAAATACAATATCTCATTTTTTTAAAATTAAGGGGGTGTAAGGTCTTGTTTTCAAATTTATTATATTATATGTAAGTATTAAATCATGCATCAGCATGATATGTCTCCTTTAATGCTGTTTATGAAAGTCCAAACATGTTAACAGGCACACGGAAGATTCTCTCTCTCAGTCACCCTTTTGGGCTTAGCGTTGTGCTAGTTTGCACCTGACTTTCAAATGTACTGAAATAAAAAAATTAAAAAAACAGTTGGGGCAAATTGCAGGTGCTAAATGATTACATTTGCATTTCCTCCTCCCATATTTAGTGTATTCTTATCATTTGAAACAACATCAAAGTCCAACCTCTTCCTTTAACTGCATTTGCCAACCCTTATGATGACAGAAACAATGGCTGAATATAGTGTCATGTTCATGCTGCAGAAGCTACTGACCTTGTTTTGGCTGAGTGATTGAGTGCCCAACATCAGCAGAAGATCTGAATCACCTTTACAGGAAGGCAGGTTGAGGAAATGAATATCAGGTGACTAGAATGAACAGATGGATGAATTGGTGAATATAAAGATCTTCATGCTTGAACTTTCACTATAACCTCATACACACACCTACTTACTGCTAATGTACAAACACTCACCATTCTTGCCTTGTATTCATGTATGTTTATTTTGCAAGTATTTCTGTATGCACTTAATTTGTCAAAACATCAGCAAGTGTGGCACGCATTGATGCAGAATTTAGGAATGGCCCAGTTATGTCATATTTCTGTGGACATCATCTTAACTCAATGATTTTGTTAGGGATGGAGAATAAACAGCTTTAGTCTTACGTAACTGACATGCTCTGATGCTTACACTCACTCCATGACCTGTCTGTTCAGATTTACTTTGTGCCTTCAGGTGTGCTCATTTGTGTGATTGTTGAAACATGCAGACTCATGCTCTGGAATAACTTTTTGGATAATAAGTGAGTGCTTGTTTCATCAGTTACTCATGTTCTACATTTCCACCAGGTTTAAAGGGGAGATGGAAGAACAAAATGAGAGTTTTTTGCCAAGACAATGCAGGTACAACACCTTACAAGACCAGCTGACATCAATGTTACAGAGCAAGAAAGAAATGAACTGGAAGTGCACAGCTGAAGAGGAGGTGAGGTAACTGAACAGGGGGTTCGGCAGAAGCTTTGGAGTCTTCCGCATGATTCTCGCAAGCTGGGGAGAGTAAGGTCACAATAGAATGATCTGTAGTGCTCTGATTACATTTATTACCTTCTAGTCTTTCCGGCTCTTAAATGTGGGTTATATTCTGATCCCCTAGCCACAGCATGTCAAATAAATGTGGCCACCTTAAATTTCAGTACCATTAGCAGGCTTGTACACAAACAGATTGAGTAACACTTTGCAACCTAATTTCCTGGTGCAGTGCAGGGTGGCGGAGCATGGCGCACTCCGGGCAGTGGTAATTTCGTCCGGCACACCGGCGCACACAGCCAATTTGGTAGACCGGCTGTGCCGAGATGGGTGTGGTGGCACACTAGTCAGAGGTGTCGACAGATTTAGCTTGGCGCAGTGACAATTTTGTAATAAAACACTGCACGGAAGGTGCACTGAAAGCTCGCCAGCTCCAATGGGTCTATTCTTGACGCAGTGGTAATTTGGCGAGACATTACAGGACTTAAAGGATAAGTTCGGTTTCTGCAGCTTTCACATTGTTTATTGAATGAAGTAGAACAATATACTCATCCAGAAGGCTTTCCTGATGCAAACAGTGCTTCGGGAGATATTTAGATCCAAAATCGAGCGGCGGACATCCGTATAATGGTAGCACATAGGGCATACAGCGCCGCTCCTAAAACTGCATTAATCGTCCAAAAACTCATTAGTTTCAACAATATTCCATCATGGTCCGCTCTGGCTACTCCTCCATTACAGTCTGTGTCGCTCCAGACATGTTGTGTGACTGTACTGACCTCTGAACTGAAGAAGAAGAGCGCTTGCTTCCGCACATGCGCAGTGCAGCCCATTGTTTCAGGGAAACACAGCCGGCTACACAACGACCTTCTTCTTCCAGTTCTGTGCAAAATGGACGATTATCTATCGGATGAAGATATTGTGAAGGAGAACTTTGAATATGATGGGTGTCCTTACAGTTTCAAGCCAGAGTATACAGATGAGGAGCTCATCAAAAGGAGGACGCGGAGGCAGCAGTCCTGAGAGTACTGCGCATGTGCGGAGGCAAGCGCTCTTCTTCTTCAGTTCAGAGGTCGGCACAGTCACAAAACATGTCTGGGGCGACACAGGCTGTAATGGAGGAGTAGCCTGAGCGGACCATTATGGAATATTGGTGAAACTAATGAGTTTTTGGACGATTAATGCAGTTTTAAGAGCGGCGCTGTATGCCCTATATATGTGCTACCATTATACGGATGTCCGCCGCTCGATTTTGGATCTAAATATCTCCCAAAGCACTGTTTGCATCAGGAAAGCCTTCTGGGTGAGTATATTGTTCTACTTCATTCTATAAACAATGTGAAAGCTGTAGAAACCGAACTTTTCCTTTAAGACGGAGAGAGGCTGAACTGCATGTGCCGTATCAGCGGGGAGAGCAGCCCAGAGCGCATGGGGGAGAGGAGAGACCACCAGGCTGCACAGTTCTGTCCTTAGATGTGCTTATATGCCTACCATTTCTAAATGTTGTTGGCCACAATATACTCAGTTACATTAAAAATGCTCAAAATCATTCATGAGAAAACTAAATTGTGTTTCAGTGTGTCTCTGTCCTCTTCTTTGTGTGCTTGGACTGCTGGTTGGAGAAGGAAGGAGAAAGCCTGAGGAGAGCTGTCCTCTTCTGTTTTAGTAGAAAATGTTTTTGCCTTTACCATAATCCCAATTTCAATTCCACCAAAGCCCTCAATGTTTATCATGTTGAGGGTGAAGGACATGACGTCCTCTGCTGAGCTCATTGTGAGGCTGGTGGAGGGGCCGCTTCTGGTGGCCACGGTGTGCCTTCTTTGACCTGAGAGCTTTCTTTTGGCCTTTCTTCTTACATCATTGAATCATTTTTTATATTGGGAAACAGTTCTCAGAATAATTGGGCAAACTTGGTTGACAATATAAGTAACTTCCTCTTAGGCTGTTTATGCATCACTGAAGCTCTGTATTACCATATATTCTGGTACTGCGAGCTTGGACCTCCACATCACCTACATGTACCAACACATTAGTGTCCTCCTAGGAGAAGTTTGGTGAATTGATGAGCGAAGATTACACTCAGCTGTGTTTAACCCATTCACGTCTTCTCTCCTCCCTCTCTGCTACTTGAGCTGATGGGATAGACAAAGGCGTGGGTGCACCTCACTGCACCGGATTGCGCCATGCACTAAAATTGCAGAATGCCATGGACACACCCTGTTGGCACAGGGCAGGTGCAGCACCTGGTCTACAAAATTAGAGCCCTTAATCTTAAGTCTGATAAAAAGTGCTATTGAGAATTAGGTTTGCCTTTATACAGCATTGCCTAAGCATTGTTAAATACTTACAAACTCAATTTGTAAATGCTAAAAAAAATGCTCGATTGCAGTTGAAACAATTAACAAAGCATCTATAAAAACTTAGCTTAGTATATAAAATACATCATGAACTGTACCAAATATGAATCATTGACAAAGTTAAAAATGTTTTTGATTCATTTGAAAAGCATTTGTAAAGCTTCGGTAAACTTGTGATAGATCACCATCTATAAAGCATTAAAGATTATTTTACATTTTATTGATAATACAGTTATTCATGCTTTGTCGATGCAGTACTTTAACATGAACTCAAATCTAAATCCCCTGAGAGCCCATGAAGAGGCCTGCACTTTGACCCTATCTTAACCCAACCCTACCCTTAACCAACACTCACACATATGTATTATCACAGCATCAAAACTGCTTTATAGATCTTGGTAAGTATTTAAATTATATCTTATGTTTGGTAATTGTTTGCCAACAAAGTGATACAACAGATCTTACTGAAAGGCCCTGGTACAGTTATAGTCACTAAAAGTCAAATAGAACAAAAAAGTGCCAGACTGTTTTGTTATAATTGGGTTATGGGTTATAAATTTGGATTTTTTCCTTTGTTCCCTCTCTTGTTGGACAAGATTTACCTTAAAAATGTTTATCCAGTTGCCACTACATAAACTTTTGGTTAAATTACAGTTGCTAGTCTTCTGGTTGCTTCTTATCATTTTTATTCAACTTAGTTTACAACATTGTAGCTCTGATCTAGCAAATTAATTAAAATTGAAAGGTATTTATGATTTAACACCGAATATGCAGGATTACTATTAATCTGAAAGTATTTGGAATCAACAGACTTAATGACTTGAATAACTGTATTTGAAAAAATATCCACACACAAGACAAAAATGTTAAGGAGCTGTGATGAAGTCAGACCTGTCAAACACAAGTAGTTCTTTACAGCTTTGGAAGCTTTGTGAATCAGGGAACATGCTGTCTAATATTAATAACCACCTGCACTGACTAGCTCATGCTTACAAGGAGTCAGCTTCTGTGCAGAGTGGTCTTTTACGTTTCTCAATAGTAACACAATGAGCACAGAGTGGTCTGAGTCCCTAGTTATGAAACAGATTGTTTTGTTCAACTGTTAGATATTTATCACTCTTTTGTGTCTGTGAGGACTTGGGGTGAGCACAGTCAGGAATCATGTGTATGTGTTCCTGCCTACTTCTTTCTCAGAGAACACAGTGAGAAGATGTAAAAGAGTGTGAGGAGCAGTGCCCAGCCTCTTACGTAAGGTGATGCCTCTTCCTGTGTGGCTGTTCCACACTGCCCAGCACAATGTTCAATAACCTTGCTTTTACCACTGTTCATCTGAGTCAATACTCCATTTAGCTTCTGTTTTTTTGCCCCTGATTCCAGACAAAGCTTTAGAGCTCTGCACTCATAACACAAGGTTTAGAATCATTATGTTGCCCCCATCAAACTACATTTAATTCCTAAACTTTTATATATTTGAAAATGAAAACGTATATCTTGGGCTAGTTTAATGCAACACATGCATTTTTCATATGTATTAGCTATATAAAAATAGCTCTTGCTTTATTTTATTTGCCCTTGTAAGGGAATAAATAGAAAAATGAACGTAAAATAGTCTTACTGGTGGTATCATAGCAAATTAACCTAGAAAATTATAAAACCACACAATAACTATAGGTTACATCAAATTAGATACTCCAATGACAAGTTTGGGCGATGTGCCTTTGAAATTCTAATTTAAGGCCTTTGCACACCAGACACGTAATTTTCGCACAAATATATTTCACACGTTTTTTTTTTTTTTTTTTAATTCATTGTTTTTCAATGCAAGCTTTCACACCATATTTCGCTAAGCAAATTGCGGCTTTTACTTTTGCGGACGGCGGTTGATTTTTTCCCAACTTCCGCTCACGAAGAGTACACATCCAACCAATCAAAACACTTGTTGTTGGCCCGTCACACACACAGAAACATTCAATATGGCGGAACGCCTGATCATCTTTGTATCCCAGCACCCGGTTCTTTTTGACAAAAGACAAAAAAACTATAAAGACAACGATTTTAAAGACAATGTTTGGTGGAGAATAGCTGCGGAGATGGAGTATGATAACGGTGTGTGTATAATCAAGCTCCTACCAATCGCTACCGCCAACCTTCTTGGCGGAGGTAATTACCTCTGCCAAGAAGGTTATAACCACATGTTTGCTGATGATACAGTTTTGTACTGCACTGCTGATAATGTTCAGTCTGCTGTGTGTTCTTGTCAGAGCTGCTGTAATAATTTGGAAGTTGTCTTGACCAAACACAGATTAGTACGAAATGCAGAGAAAACCAAATTCATGCTCTTTTCTGAAAAAGTGTTAAAACACAAATATCTTGGCATTTGGATTGATGACAAAATTACTTTTAAATATCATGTTTCTCAATTGGTATGTAAACTTAGACAAAAAAATGGTTTTCTCAATAGGAACCAATGTGTTGTTTTCCTCTGCATTGCAGAAAAGTTGTGGTTGAGGCAACCATTTTAACTGTGTTAGATTATGGTGACATTTTGTATAGGCATGCCTCTACTGTTACACTGAAACCTCTGGATGCAGTTTTCCACTCTGGGAGGATCACTGGAGATGCCTGTAACACCCACCACAGCATCCTTTACAGTGAGGTTGGATGGTTGTCGCTTTCAGAGAGGCGTGACCTCCACCCATATATGTTTATTTACAAAGCTCTGCTTGGGATGCTTCTTCCTTACATCTCCTTACATCCATGTTAGTCTGGTCCTATGGAGCCCATAACACCCGCTCCAGTTACTGGCTCACAAAGGTTCATTCTGAACTTGACGGATCTGCCTGTAGTTTCTTTGTTCCATCCAGTGGCGTAGTTTACGTAGGGTTGGTGGGTTATGAAAACCCACGGGCCCTCTTGTGGTGAAATCCTGTAGCACCACCACACTGCCGAGGATTTTTTTGTTTGTTTGTTTAAGTCTGAGGCGTAATGAGTGCAGCAGCTGCCTTCTCTGCAGCAGCAGGTTAGCGCAGAGTGTAACGTGACGTCAGACTGGGTCACTGTATTATGCTGCATATTAAGGGGGGGAGACCCCTGCCGATTTGAGCTGATCCATTGGCCCATTGAAATGTGATTGGCTCAGCCGCGTATTGAGCCAGACCGCAGACGAGAGATGAAAAAAGATGAAGAAAAGACAGATGCCGCCAGAAAAAGCCGCTAGTGGAGCAGAAAAACGTATTGCTCGAAAAAAAAAACATTTAAGAGAAGATGGAGCCAAATGCGCCAAACTTCCGGATCTTCTCCGATCTTCTCCTTCCCAGTGAGGACCCCACTGGGGCGGAAAACATCCGGGTTGGTGGCCCAGGCCAGTGACGATGCAGGACCGAGCACGGCTGCAGCAGGTAGACATGCAGGTAAACATGCACTGTCTACTGCAGCGACATGGTGCTACATCATCTCAACCACACAAACTCAGCGATTTCACCCGTATAAATGGAGATTAACAGCTATTTTTAAACCGACAAAAAGTGTTTGTAAACAATAGTGGTCCACATGTAACGGGCTATATGATTGCACTGAAGAGTGTTTCCCATACATTTGTTAACTTGTGATTAATATTTTTTATTGTTATTATTCAGTTTCAAATCTGCATTTGCTTCTTCTGGACCATTTGACTGTGCTTGCTTATAACGCTCCCCTGTGCTATTTTAATTTTTTCTGAACTCCACCACCGCCTGGGCATGACATTTCAGGCCTCAGAGCCATTCTGTATGAACAGAGATAATTCTGTGGTGTGGACAGAATTGTCTCTGACGAAAATATCCACTAAATACATCCATAAAATAATCCATATATGCGTAGTCCAAATAATTGTTCAGGGCACAGACAGAAAAGCCATAAATTATAAATCATTAATGTTCTTTGTCAATAAAAATGAAATCCATAGGCTTTATTATTACATTTATTATTAAGGATATATTGAGGGAATGCAGCATGCCAAACATGCGGGCCCCTTTGACACATATGAAAACCCATGTGGAATATACCCCAGCTACGCCACTGGCTCCATCTGCTTGAAATGCACTGCAGAACACCTTAAAATCGAAGATCTGGTTACTGTCAGACATTTTAAACTATTGTTGCTAAATTTATTGTGCTCTGTATGCACTTGTTTTTTTGTGAATTTGATGTACCTTTGCAATTGGTGTATCTTTAACTTGCTGATGTACTTGTTATCCTTTGAATTGCTTGACATCATTGTAAATGAGGGTTCACCCTCAATGATTTTCTGGTCTAAATAAGGATAAATAAATAAATACATGTGTGTGTCTGCTTCACTTTGATGTTTGTGTCAAAGAAATAGTTACACAATACCAAGGTAAGGCTAACTTAAACTCAATATTTATATTAAGCTTAAGTCAACATTTCAAACGATGGTGACCAGATACCAGTATATTGCAACAGCCCTGGCTTGCTTTGTCAGCCTTCCTCTTTAGTGATACACATTCCACATAAAAATAGTAAGCTCTTTGTGTTAGATTTCAACTATCTTAAGTCAATCAATCAATCAATCAATCAATCAATCAATCAATCAATCTTGTATAGCTCCAGTTTATAAAAAGTGTTACCTTCAAGGCACTTCACAATAGAGCAGGCTGAAGCCATATTCTTTTATGTAGATGTATATATATATCTATATCTATATCTATATATCTATATCTATATATCTATCTATATCTATCTATATATATCTATATATATATATATATATATATATATATATATATATATATATAAATATATATATATATATATATATACATCCAGAGATGTATCAAGCCAGGCAGAGACACAGGATCTAAAATCACATTTGTCTCTGCTGCATTTATTCTCTGTCAATCAATCTGTATTCATGCAGCACCATATTTGTTGAATATGAATTAAAGTGATATTCCGGGATTGAACAAGTTGGGTCCTATCACAAGGGTTAGGGCAGAAATTACCTCTACAGCAGTGTTTATGTGGAGAAGAAACCCAGGGCACTAGGACCTAACTCCCTCTTCCTCCTTCGGCTCTGCTCCTCTGCTGATTTGGCTGGACTCACACGGGGCCATATTTTCCTTGATCAAAAACACAAATAAACGGACTCCCACCGAAAAAGTCTGATATCGGTCTGCATTCACGCTTTATTTAGAGAATTTTCAGCGCGTTACTTTCACACAAAAACACAGCTACATAAGGGTCTAGTTCTCGTAGCGCCGTGAGAGCTGCAGCTCTGGCTCTGCAGCCACAGCTGAGCTCTTCGCGTTGGCGTTTCAGTCTGTGACACAGAAACACTGCTGTAGGGGTAATTTCTGCTCTTAACCTTGTGATAGGACCCAATTTGTTCCATCCCGGAATATCACTTTAATTCAAGGTTAGCCCCTTGAGATGTGACATCTTATTTTTAAGAGCAACCATGTGTCCATAATAGTTTTAAAAATAGTTACTATGGATTTATAATCAATACAACCAAGGATAGGGAGATCAATCAAATATCAAAGATAATACCTGTAAAGAACATAATCTGGAAAGAAACCATTTGATTAATATACCAGTATCCAGCTGAACTGCCATTAAAATTTGTTTAACTGGTCTAAAAGTATGATTTTATGTTAAATAGTATCATTTCTGGTGATGGTTGATGCAGGATAAAGCACATGGAGTGAGCATGTCCACAGCAGCCATCTATCCGTCATTCATGACTGTTTGTCAAGTCCATACTAATACATGTGTGCTGTTTGCAGGAACTACCATGTATTCAGTTTTGTTGGTCTATCATAAGTTATAACAACAACTGTAACGATAATGGAATGTGGCTAAAGTACTGACCATGTATTTGTAAACGTAGTTGTTGAAATTCGTAAGTCCACAGCAGCAAGAATCAGAGATGAGTAGGAGGGCAAACAAAAACATAAAGGGACAAAGACATATTAGATTAGATTAGATAAAATGGAACTTTATTCATCCCTATGAGAGACTCCCTCCAGGAAATTAAAATTCCAGTAGCAATTTGTAAAGCAGATAAATGAAAAGATGTTTAAAAAAGATTATAGTTGTTCTGATTCTGATACGATTATCGAAAATTGCTCTGATACTACAGAAAATGCGGGTAGTGGAATCGGCAAGTACCCGAGTTCAAGCACCACCCGATACCATGTAATTTATTAAATTAGTAATCTATTTATTGTTTTGCACCATTAAACTATGGTACAGTACTTCTTTGCCCCTCTTCAAACAGTAGTGCTGTGCTGCAACCTGCAGGAACCTGGAGGAATTGATCACATGACACAGACACAACAGCTGATGATACAGCCTGTATGCTATACTGGCGAGATGCTAGCAGGATTCGGGCTACCTCCTCTGCTAATCCAAGGTAATCTTTGGTGCGCACAAGTGGTAAGCTTGCCAGAGCTGTTCGTATCTGAGGCGGGAACTGCCGGAGGAACAGGTGAACAAACAGGAATGAGATGTCACCTGCACCGAGTAGGACAAACATATTCTCCATCAACTCCGTGGGCTTACTGTCTCCTAATCCGTTAAGGGACAACAGACGTTCTGCTGGTTCTGCGTTGGAAAGCCGGAACAACCACAGGAGCTGTGCCTTGAGAGTCTGTATTTCCCAGCGGCTGGTGGCTCCTTCAGGAAACACATGACTGTGCGGGCAGTTGAGGAGTCCAAGGCTGCCACCACGTGGAAGTACTTTTTTTCATCCACCAAGATCCCACAGAGGTGAAACTGGGCCTCGATATGCTGGAACCACGGCTCAGTGTCATGCTGCCAAAACTCTGGCAGCTTGATTGTGGCAGCAACCATCACTGGGGAAACAGCAGGAGCTACTGCTGAAGCTCCAAGTCCCATATCGTCACTGGCACCAACCAACATCATCACGTCAAGGTCACCAATGTGGAGGTTGATAGAGAAGAGACCAGCAGACAGGAGAATAGAGGCTCTGAGGTTTACTGTTTGACTTCCAACATTACAACAAGCTCAACAAGCACGCTTGTTAACAAGCCACTCTCTGACGTCCTCACATAACTCCATTCCTCCTGTCGATTGTAGTGTGAGATACTCCCTCTAGTGTCCACTAGAATATGATGATTAGCCCTTGATAATCCTCCCATTTAACTGTTGGGTTGTCCATAGGTAGAGATATCCTACTGATAAAAGTGTTCACGTAATGAAGCGCTCTATAAGCATAGTTTTGGTCCAAAAGCTTTAGGGATTGCGTGGCATATGCAAAATTTCTGAGAATCTGATGCATTACTCTAAAGAAAGCGTGTAACTTAAACAGAGGAAAGTATTAAATGGTTAAGAAAAGCTCAACCAAACAGTTGGTTAAATATTCAGTGTGGTAAACACAGTAATGCTATAAGTAATAGCTCTGAAAACAGAAATGACTTTAATGAAAGTAAAGACAATGTCCAAAAAGAAAAAAAAAAACACCTTATTTCTTAAAGAAACACGGCCATTCCCTTAACTTTAGGTACTCTTACCTCTGTCTAAGTAATAACTAGTATTATCATTAACTTCCTGTTGGTCAATAATTGGTCCGACATGACAGTGGGGTCCTGTAAGCCACTAAAATTAACAATTGTGGTGTATGTACCTTGCTCTCTCTAGAGTAGGAGTATTTCCTATGTATGTGATTTCATGCCGGGGCAGAAGTGTGGGAGTTGACCTGAATGTGAAGAACAGACACAAATGCAATAAGTCCTCTGTGCAGGAAATGATTTCACTGCAGCAAAAACCATAATTCTAAGAGATAAACAGCCTAGACCTCTGATCCCAGACTGTAAACCTGTGATGTTTTCAACACAACCATCTTATAACATACACTATATTGCCAATAGTATTTGCTCATCCATCCAAATAATCAGAATCAGGTGTTCCAATCACTTCCATGGTCTCAGGTATGAAAAATCAAGCCTAGGCATGCAAACTGCTTTTACAATATTTGTGAAAGAATGAGTCGCTCTCAGCAGCTCAGTGAATTCCAGCGTGGAACTGTGATAGGATGCCACCTGTGCAACAAATCCAGTCATAAAATTTCCTCACTCCTAAAAAACTGTCAGCTGTATTATAGGAACGTGGAAGTGTTTGGGAACGTCAGCAACTCAGCCACAAATAAGTAGGCCACGTAAACTGACGGAGTGGAGACAGCGGATGCTGAGTCAATCGCGACAGACCTCCAAACTTCATGAGGCCTTCAGAATAGCTCAAGAACAGTGTGCAGAGAGCTTCATGGATGGGTTTCCATGGCCGAGCAGCTGCATCCAAGCCATACATCACCGAGTGCAATGCAAAGCGTCAGATGCAGTGGTGTAAAGCACGCCGCCACTGGACTCTAGAGCAGTGGAGACGCGTTCTCGAGTGACGAATCATGCTTCTCCATCTGGCATTCTGATGGACCAGTCTGGGTTTGGCGGTTGCCAGGAGAACGACACTTGTCGGACTGCATTGTGCCAAGTGCAAAGTTTGGTGGAGGGGGGAATATGGTGTGGGGTTTTGTTTTCAGGAGCTGAGCTTGGCCCCTTAGTTCCAGATAAAGGAACTCTGAATGCTTCAGCATATCAAGACATTTTGGACAATTCCATGCTCCCAACTTTATGGGAACAGTTTGGAGCTGGCCCCTTCCTCTTCCAACATGACTGTGCACAAAACAGGTCCATAAAGACATGGATGAGAGAGTCTGGTGTGGATGAACTTGACTGACCTGCACAGAGCTCTGACTTCAACCCAATAGAACACCTTTGGGATGAATTAGAGCGGAGGCTGAGAGCCAGGTCTTCTTGTCCAACATCAGTGTGTGACCTCACAAATGTGCTTCTGGAAGAATTGTCAAAACTTCCCATAAACACTCCTAAACCTTGTGGACAGCCTTCTCAGAAGAGTTGAAGCTGTTATAGCAGCAAAGAGTGGACTGACATCATATTGAACCCTATGGATAAGGAATGGGATGTCACTTTCATATGCAAGTCAAGGCATGTGAGCGTATACTTTTGGCAATATAGTGTATTTCAAGGCTACTTTGATCAGCTAATTGAGTTAAGAATGACCCAGGGTATAAGTTTTTTTCACTTTGAATTTGTGTTTGCTGTAAAGTCCTGGACTATAGAGCTTTGGAGACTCAAAACAGGGATGGAGAATATTTTGTTTAACCTCCAGGTTTGGCAAGACAGGAAAAATGAATAACACTGCAATAAAGAAACTCAGATAAGGGTAGAACTTTCAACATTTGTTAATATCTGCATACTGTTTAGCATCAGTGAAACAGCAGTGAAGCATTAGTCACTCATTGTGTACAAATACTTTTTTACTGTTTAGTTATTTTTAAGATTAAACGCAGCTGTAAATTCTTAATGGTATAGTTCAGATGTTTTGTAGTAGGATTGCTCAAGGCCAGTGGCACTAGTAAGTAGTACTGCCAACAAAGGCATCTGTGAGTTTTGTATCCAGGGGTGATTTCTGGTGGCAGAAGCTTGCCTATACATAGCATAACAAGTTGCCACCAAAAGCCTTGTAATTAACCCACTTACAGGATGAAAATACTCAAAACAAACAACACAGTCTCCACAAGACACTACAGTGAGGTTTTTTAACATTTCCTTGACAGAACCCCTATTTTTAGAACTGTAGTATGTTGGGATGTAGAGGTCATGTATCTGCTACATCCCAACATACTATAAGAAGTCAATAAAGGCAAACACTAACACCATGTGATTACTTGCTCCATTAGAGGGGGTGGCTCAACCTTCCAACCACAGTGAATAGCTAAAAAAAAGTAGTGCAGTAGAGGGATTTCTCTGACACAAACACACTCACAGAACAACAGTGCGTCCACTCAGAGGTGTCAAACTAATAGCCCCTGGGCCAGATCCGGCCCACCAGGGGATCCAATCCAGCCCGCAGGGTAAATCTACAATATGAAAAATGACATGAAAATTATGAATTGTGTTATTTTTATAAATATGCAGTTCCTATATTGTCCGCTAGGGGCACGCCACTTTAGTAAAAGAAGACAACATGACACAACACTACGACTCAGAACTAGCAGCAGATGGCAGCAATACTGCTTCTGGGTCTGTAAATGAGATTTTGTGCTGTCCTTATTGAGATTTTACCTTCTTTTGTGTTGGCCCTGACACCCTCATCAGCCAAATGTCTTTGTCAAAAAAGAGAAAAGTGGATGTCAAGTGTAGGATTTTCCAAGAAAAATTGACTACTTCCTATTTGTTCACGGAGGTGAATGAGAAACCTGTGTGCTTGCTGTGTATGTAACAAGCATACACAGGAATATGCTCTTCGGTTCCACTATGGGACTGGGCATGTCGGAAAAAGGCAGCACCTTGCATGGAGAACTGACAAGACAGAGGATAAACTAATTGCTGCAGGGTCTGAAGAAACAGCCGCCTGTTTTCACACAGAGTGGACAGCAATGCCGGAGTGAAGCCAGCTACCTAATTGCTAGCAAAAAAAGCGTTAGCACCAAAGCCATACTGTGAGGGTGAGTTCGTCAAACCATGCTGAAGGCTGCAGAACTTGTGTGTCCTGAAAAACAACAAGCTTTTGCAAACTGGACAAGGACAAGGAATACTGTGGCAGAGAGGATTTCAGAGCTTTCGACAGATTTGGACTGCCAACTGAAATGCAAAGTGGAGTCATTTGTGGCATTTTCAATTGCCCATGATGAGAGCACTGATGTTACGGATGCTGCTCAACTGGTCATATTCATACATGGAGTTGATGAGACTTTGACTATCACAGAGGAGTTTCTCAAGTTGGTGCCTATGATAGACACCACCGAAGACATTTTCCGCATCGTTTTTGGTGCTCTGGACAGGACAGGACTGGTCCCACACTGTCAGCTTAAATACAGATGGTGCCCCATCAATGATTGGAAAAAGCAGGTGTTGTAAAAAAGGTCAGACAGTAAGTACAAGCTGCAAATGGAGAGGGTGGTTTTTGTACATTTTGTTGTATTTTTTATCAGGAGGCATGGTGTTGCAAGTCATTAAAAATGGATAACGTCATGGAGGTGGTTGTCTGAACAGTTCATTTCATCAGAGCCAGAGGTCTGAATCCTTGCCAGTTTGACTGCTTTCTTCGTAACACTAACATTACCCAAGGCCTGCCCTACCACACTGAATTAAGATGGTTAAGCTTTTGTGCTGTGTTAAGCGCTTCAATTATCTACGTGAGGAAATCGGACAGTTCATGAAGAAAAAAGGTAAACCTGTCTTGGGATTACAATGCCAACAAAGGCTACAGGGCCTTGCATTTATGGTTGACACAGTATTATAGGGTACTTGAATAATCTGAACAAAATGTTGCAAAGGCACAAAAAAAAACTGTCAGTATTGTGACAGCATACATGCGTTCAAATTCAAGCTCATGTTGTGGGACACCTGGCTGGCAAGTTGTGACCCTGCTCATTTTCCCTGTCTGAGAGATGTTTGTGCAGTCAGTATTAATACTAACATGACACAGTACAAAGACATGATTGTGGGATTGCTGTCAGAGTTTGAGAAACAATTTTAGGTCTTTAGCGTACTTGAGATATAATTTGCAGTTTTTTGCTCACCATTCGCACTCAAAGCTTTGGACGTGCCCATTGACATTTAACTTGAAATAATTAATTTGCAGAGTAATGTAGAATTGAAGGACAAAAAAACAACACTGGCTGCGAAAAGGCTGTGCATTGTTTGGAACTACCTACCTTTGTGAGCAAGTTTTCTCAGTAATGAACATTAATAAAACAGAGCTGCGCTCAGAGATTACTTGTAAGCACTTAAATGACATTCTATAGCTGGCTTCTACTCAGGACATGATGCCCGATATTGATGCATTTGTGCAGGCTATAAGATACCAAGTTTCAAGAGCAAACATAAAGCAAGACTAAATCCTGCGAAGTGCTGCTTCAAACATTATTCGCCCAATGGAAAAAAAACAGGTATTGAATGAGTACTTATTGTTTTAAGTACTTTGAAATTCAGTGTTAGTCAACAAATTTACTACAAAAATTTGGTTGAGAGAAATATTATTTCTTATGCATGCCATGTTATGTATGTAGTTTTTTGTGAATATTTTATGTAGAAATGTTATGTATAAACAAGGGAGGTGACAACTTTAATTTCTTAAATTTTCTGTTTAAAATAGCTGTTACTACAGATTTTATGTGTGTCAAGCAGTGTTGTGTGTAACGCGTTACAGTAACGTAACCACTTTTTCGGATAAAAAGTAAAGTAACGCACTACTACTGAAAATGTGTTAACAAAACGAAGTTCCTTTTTTTAATGCTACACAATGTTATTTTTCCCACAGACTGCTCTGTCACTGAAGCTGCCTTCCCAGCAGCCCGCATAAACACGAGCAGCGTTGCCAAGTCCGCTCGTTGTAAGCTTCTAAGGGCCGCAAATCTTGTGAGTCAGCTCCCAATAATAATAAAGCAAAACACAACTGTGGAAGGCAGTTTGTCCACTTCCTTGTTTCCTGGTTATGGCGCACGCCCCCAAACACACCATGCGCCAGAGCCAAAATTACCAGGTCTGCTTATTATAAGCCACAGTTTTTTTTTTTTAAGAAATGCTCTTTTTTTATAAAGTAAAATATCACATTAAAAAGGAAACAGCCGGAGGTTGCTTATTTTGGGCTTGTTTTTATTGACCTAGTTGCTTATTTCAGAAGAAAAATGTGGAAACACTGGACAGGAGCTCTCATTCCACAGGGTATGTGACACGATTTTGATAAAATAAAGAGCACAAAAGAAATAACTGTTATGTTCTCTGTAGAACTTTTGTAGACCTTCACATTTAGGAACAGATATGGGGTTCTGTCCAAAGTCAAGCTCTGTAACGGTAACATAAAAGTAACAAGTAACGTAAAAAGTTACTTTTCATAGAGGGTAACTAAGTAAAGTCACAAGTTACTTTTTTAAAAAGTAACGAGTAATGAGCAAACACTACTTTTCAAAACTAACTTCCCCAACACTGGTGTCAAGTCAATTCAGGTGTCCAGAATTACTTCCCAGATGTGAACAATGGAGTTGAAATTATTTCTATATCTTGATATGTTTGATTCATCTTAACATGAGAGACTACATTTTTTACTTCAACATCCCTCTGACTAAATGTTTTTCACCTTTTTAAAATCACTGTGATCAGTTGTAATGCACAATGCACACAAATACATGTTAAACTGAGGCATGGTATGAATTTGCACTCATTTGTGTTAAAAGATCTCAGGTTTGTAACATATTGTGTAAAAGGACAGCTCATTAAACATAAGGATTATTATAATTATAATATTCTTGTGTTTCTGTGCACTAAAAATTTAACTTATTGTTACCTCTGGGTTATAATGCTGTGAGTTTACTGGTTTGGCCCCCTTAAGATAAAATGATGTCATATACGGCCCCTGGACCAAAATGAGTTTGACACCCCTGATGTAAGATGCTGTTTACAATGTTTAATGTCTGTAAACAACAACATTAGGTCATATCACTCCAAGCTATCATTTGGTTGCCTTTTTAAGAACAATAAATGATTACTGATGTTTTCTCGAGAATGTCAGTGCAGTTAGTTTGCAGACAGTCTCAACACACCCTATGCATCTTCTTAGGAGTATATTTTGCCAAGCAGGGACAAGAAAAGGCTGTAAATTGTTTGACACAAAAAAATTGTAAAATTGCTATTGTTATTATTATTGTGATTATTTGCCCATGATAATTGGGAGCAGAAGATCCAACGTTGTGACAGGGAAAGGGCTTTCACTGCTGAATGTTTCTGTTTGGCTTGGTGCTTTCAGCTTTCTTTTACTCCTCAGATGAATACGACTCCAGGTACAAACAAGGAAGAACACCAGGAGCACAGGAATTTAGCAGGGAGAGGTGGCACAAAAGGCATAAGAACAGGTGAAGACAAGAGGGATCACAGAGACTATATACAAGGCATTCTCGTGGCAAGATCCACATCTGAATTCAGATCACCACCAAATCTACTCACTGGCCCTTGTTGCATGGTCAGCATTTCCTGATAATGTAATCAAAAATCTTTGGAGAACTGCTTATGTTAATAGCAAAAATGTGGAAAACTTAACCATTTTAATACCTGACAATGTCAATGTTTATGAAAATCTGTTGTGAAGTGGCATTGAAAGCAGAGTAAACGAAAGACAGGTTTATCTCAGTCATAGTAGGAAAGAGTGATGATGGACATGTAAGGGAAAGCGAGGGAGACAGCGATGGGTGTTAGATAGGAAGTAGGGAGACAGGACACCAGGAGGATAGAAAGAACAAAGGAGAGACATATCGAGGTAAGACTGAGACAGAGGGTGTGAGACAGGGGACAAGGGATTGTGGAGAGATGGAGACTGTGACTGCGGTTGCAGTGCTTACTCCACACACTGTCTGACTCCTGCATGCACACAGCCTGGGTCACAGGGTCCACACACCATCCATGCACTCACCCAGGAAACATGACGGCTTACTGTGCATTCACTATAACTGACATAAAGTTAAAAACAGGGAGACAGCGCAAGAGGGGAAAAGAGGGAGTAGAGGGAAAAGTGTTGAAAGTGGCAGAAAGTGAAGTGAGTAAAAGATTTAAAAGTCAAGAGAGGTCAGGAGTATCTGTACGGCTCCCCATCCATCTGTTAAATGTGAGAAGACTTGATTCAAGTGGTTTCAAAGCAGCAGAGGAATGTTTTCGTGTCAGAAATTTTGATCCCCAGAAACTCTCTCTTATGTCTTGCCCTTTGCAGAGCAGTGGTTGAAGGCCTCAGGCTTTACTCATTTGGGCTAATAAAGTGACTATTATATAATCTTGTCTGGATCTTTATTTTATTTAGGCTCTTAGTTCCTTTTACCAAGTTGTCATACATTTCTGTAAATTACATGTCTAGTTTTTACAAGGCAGCATTTTCCTGCTTTGTAGGCCTGGAATTAGAGTAAGAAGAAGTTACATACATATACACTATATTGCCAAAAGTATTCACTCACCTGCCTTGACTTGCATAGGAAGTTAAGTGACATCCCATTTCTAATCCAAAGATATGACGTCAGTCCACCCTTTGCCTTCAACTCTTCTGGGAAGGCTGTCCACAAGGTTTAGGAGTGTTAATGGCATTTTTTGACCATTCTTCCAGAAGCACATTTGTGAGGTCACACACTGATGTTGGACAAGAAGGCCTGGCTCTCAGTCTCCGCTCTAATTCATCCCAAAGTTGTTCTGTTGGGTAGAGGTCAGGACTCTGTGCAGGTCAGTCAAGTTCATCCACATCAGACTCTCTCATCCATGCCTTTATGGACCTGCTTTGTGCAATGGTGCTCAGTCATGTTGGAAGAGGAAGGGGCCAGCTCCAAACTGTTCCCATAAAGTCGGGAGCTTGGAATTGTCAAAAATGTCTTGATATGCTGAAGCAGGATACGTAAAGATTTATGTTCATATAGACCTACTTCATGTATATGACATTAAATTAGTACTCTGAGAGCATAGACCTCCACCAAGCAGCTCAGTTATGGCAGTGGCTTTTTGACTCTGATAGGGCAGCCAAGTGTCTGCTCACGTCTGTCCTTGTGGAGAATGCTGCGTGCCATTATTGGAACTGGGAAGAGGGGAGTGTGAATGACATAATCTCTGAGTAACTGGCATTCCAGTTGCAACATCTGAAAAACGGGCCGATCTACCAGGCTATTGCTAGTTGTGTTAGCAGAACTCCTCCGCTGGCATTGCAAGGGAACATAGGCTTGAACAATGTCAATGTCAGTTTGCAAATAAACTACAAATCCCATAGTGACATAAAAGAATGGGATTTGCCAGTAAAAAATTAAATGTTTTTTGTGACGTCAGTCTGGATCAGATCAGAACCAAAATATAAGGTTCTTGCTTGGACCAAACCACACCTCTGGTAAAATTTGTATTTAAATCCATCCAGTAATTTTTGTGTAATCTTGCTAACAAACAAACATACACACAAACAGACAAACAAACAGTAAAAACATAACCTCCTTGGCAGAGGTAATAACTGTCAGAAAAAAAAAGAAGAATCAATCTTAATGCTGTTTGCACAATTATCAGTCCATTTCCTGGTATGTTTACAGATGTTATAATGTATCTCTGTGTTGCAAGAGAATCTTTGGATGTGTAAGGGTTTTTCTTCTTTTTTTTCTTCTTCTTCTTTCTTGTCTTGAAGTATGGTGCAAACAGAAAAAGGGCAGTCAGTATTCACATCCTTAAACTAGGAACACATCAGCATTACACCTGACCACTCCACATTTGTAGACAATAGGCCCCTGGGGACATACAGGAGTGCATGTTTATGTGCTTTCCAAGCAGCATGAGCCTTAGGCATAAAATAACATTTGCATCAGGAGTAAAACTAACTTATTAACAAACACCAGCAAAAACAAAACCTCCTGGGTAGAGGGGAAAAAATGTGCAAAGAGTTAAGTGACACCCTCCCATTTAACTTTTTTTTTCTTTTGACAGATTTATTTTAAATTTCTAAAATGAGTGAAGTTAGTTGCCATAGAATTTGTGATTCAAGATGAAGAAGTATGTTCAGTCACTATCACTGTCATGAACAACCAAGCATGAAAACCACAGAGTCCAAATCAGAATCCAAAAACCAGAGTTTATTGCACAGTCAAGGTTAGGCACACAATGGTGGTAATCAGGACAGGCTGGTTTCGATACACAAGGCGGGCAGTCAGACAGGCAAGGTTCGATACACAAAAAAGGCAGAGTAGCAGAGGTGTCCAAGAGACGCGAGGCAAAAAGGCAAGGCCAAGAAACAAAGGAGGTCAGTAACGGGACTATGACATGAAACGAGAACGCTAGAAAGTGCACAGGTACTTGACAATCCGGCAACAAGACTGGGGAAAACACGAGGGTTATATACAAGAGAGGGTTGACGAGACACAGCTGAGATAGGAACAATCAGGGAGGAGGTGTGACAAGCCGGGACAGGAAGTAAAACCTACGAGGACAGGAAGCACATAGACAAGACATAAAACATGAAGACAGACCGGGAAACTTGACAAAACACAGGATCATGACAATCATGGCAAAACTGGAAAAGGTGAAATGGAAAAATAAATGCCCCTGAGGATTATGTCTCTTAAAATCTTTGCCACCTATTTTTAGGCACAGATTCATGAGCAACAGAAAACCAGCTCCCAAACCCACTCTTCGGTTTTAGGGCTGCAACAACTAATTGATTAAATTGATTAAAATCGATTATTAAATTAGTTGGCAACTGATGTAATTATCAATTTTCATCGGCAACTAATCGCGGGTGTTTTGGTGCATGAAATTGTAGCTTACAGTCGGTTCGTTAGGAGGAGATGAGCCCACTCTCTTGCCGTAAGCTATTGTGAGAGGTGCACATGCGCACTAGCGACCGTCACGGCACACAACATGCAGAAGGATTCACAATGGCGGCGTCCATGGCAGCATTACTTCGTGAATGACCAAAAACCCCCAAAAGCTGGGAGCATTTCACGCTCAACAAAGCAAAGCAAACGATCACTGGCAAACATTGCAAGGCCGACTTCATCTGGCATCAGAGCGCGACCTCTATGAAAGAGCACTTGCTGAGAAAGCACGTCAGCGTGTTCGAGACGGACAAAGACTCCCCTCGGTATAAAGATTATTTTTATTTTTTACATTCAGCAGCACCTTATTTTATTGAATACTTTATTGACAGGACAGCTACTGCTTTGCCTGCTTTGTTTCAACAAAAAAAGTAAGTTTGTGAGCATTTATTTAAACAACATGCAAACAAGTCAGTCGGACGTAAAAATAAAGGTGACTCCTGCTTGCGAATATACCTGCTTTTATATAACAGTCACTGTGGGCCATGACCACGCCAACTACAATTTCAATTCATGAACAAAACAGTGAGTAGTAATCTCTAGTCCTCCTGCAAACGGCTCTCTCCCTCCTCGCTCAAACCACAAACTTACACACTATCTCTCCCCTTCTGAACTCTGACCTGCTCGCCCCGCCTTCCTGGTCCCTTCACTGACCATCAATTTTCAGGAAACATTAACATCCACATTGAACATATAAACAGTCGAACTGCTACACTATTAATGTACAGTTTTGCACAATGAGTCAAGAAGGAAAAAAGCTGTAACAAAATATTATTACTGAAGGAAAATACTTTTAATTGCCTTTATTGTTGTTTAGAAAATATCTAAAGCAACTTTAAGCTAAATTGTAAAGAAAATTGCAAAAATGTGTCATTATCCGATTAATCAACTAATCGTTTAAATAATCGCCTGATTAATCGATTATGAAAATAATTGTTAGTTGCAGCCCTATTTGGTTTCAATCCACCAGTTGAGAACCATTGTATGAGGTGATGTTAGCAAGGCCTTGGGGAATTTCCACTCTACATTTTGTTTCATTCATAATAATAAAAATTCTTAAATGACTCAAAAGCTTTACTTTAAAATGGGACTTGATTTTGGAGTGGAGCTAGCATGTGATGTTGCTTGTGCGCACTTATATTATATCAGCATAACATGGAAAAATGTAGTATGCCTGCTGATGAGGTAGCAGCCGTTCAAACTAACACATGCACAACACACTCGCAAACACAGACAATGCTGCGCACACACACTCTTCCCTGTCCTTAAAAGCAGCCTGGCGTGTGAGTGAATGAGAGAGCGCTCCCAGATTTTCCCATCATTCCTCCCTGTAATCCCCCCAGACCTCCTTCTGAGGGCTGAATTTGCACGCTGCCGCTCCCAGGGGGGTCACACACATGCTAGTGCACACAAACACAGTCATACACACACATGTGTGTACACAAGCGCAAGTTGATTTTAAAACTTCTTGCACACTGCCTTTGCAGGGGTGTGCTTGTTTGGTAATCAGAGAGCCCAAATTATATCTGACAGTGGGATGCAGACATGCAAGTACTCAGACCCTCACACATCAACACGAACACACTCTGCATGGGTTAGTAGTTTGTTACATATTAAAAAGGCCTCATAAAACAGTCCAATCCTCATTTCTACAGGATACATTACTAGCTTAGACTGAGTAAAACATTACTAACTTAGACTGAGCTGAAAAACTGCAGTGTAGTTCACACACAAACAGCCTCTTTAAGCTTCATATCATCCCTGAATCCCTTCTTTTACAAGACTTGATCATTTTTAAATGAGCTTCAGGAGTCAGACCTTGGCATCAAACTTGCAACTCTTGGGGTTAGTTCATGCATGGCTGTCTGCCTGCATCTATTTTTGAATTTCTCTTTGTGTGTATTTGTGTGCGTGTGGTGAGTAGGCTGATGTGATTAGCCAGAGCCAGTGGAGTGAATAATATTGTGTCTGCCCCGACGAGGAAGAGATGGAATGTAGCTGCTCTTTATTATACTGTAGATCATCTGCTCCTCTATCAGATAAACACAGTCGAGTGTGCACACTTCAGACGCACAGACAGCAGCTAACACACTTTTTACACAGATGGGCCCACTTGTGCACACCAAGTGCTGTGAGAAGGTAGCTGTGTCATCTAAGGATAGCAGTTGAAATATTTTCATGCCATAGACTGTGGATGTGCGTGTATGCTAACACCTGAATTATCATAGTTTTCACAGCTAGATGTGATCTTTAAGCACATTTTATGTTTTTTGCTAAACTTTTGTTGGTGATAAAATCTTTGAGAGTTTTCATTTAAAGATCACCCACATCAGCACGAACCGCATAGTCACTGGTTATAAGCTATCAGCACCTCAGGATGTCCCTTCCTAGATACTAAGACTTCCACTGCAGCCTGTCTTATCAGCAGGACCAGATCCAGAAAATAAATATATCAGAGTAAGAAAAGGAAATCATATTCTCCCCATCCAACAATCTCAGCTCAAGCTCACTCTGCCCTCTTTTGCTTTGCTTTCATCATCTTCCCTTCATTTTTCCTGGACACCTTTTTTCAATGTCCTCATGGTATATATTCTTTATACAACCTGGCATGCTTCAAGGATCATCAATAAAGAAGAATGTGTAAATATTATCAGATCCTCTTGGATTTTGGCAGATATGAATATGATGTTGACTTACTTATCTATATAAGGATAAGAAAGTGATACACTGTAAAAATATCTAATGCAATGTCAAGTATTTGTATGTAAGAGAAAGAGAGAGAGCACTTTACACGTAATTCACCCATTGTTAAAAACTCAGTCTTTCTCAGATGTAAAATACTTTTTGCTTTGTAAGAGGGATCAGAATGTATCTTTTTATTGAATTAAGACCATCAGAAATAATTATGCCTAAATTTACACTGAAATTAAATGTAGACAGTATTACTTTCATTGAGCTAAACACAGACATCAAGTCCATTTAAGTCACTTTTTAATGCTGTAAATGGAGTAATAAATGTTTATCCTCGTTATCCAGTTGTTGTTGTTTTTGTTTGTTTGTTTTTATTCATCCATGTATTCTATAGTGACCGTTGAGGACCACCATCCTGCAGCAGCCTGCAGTTCAATAAGAGGAAAACAGCCAGCCTCAAGAACAGGAAAGATTCAAGTACAGAAACACAACCATAGGTCAGAACAAAATACAAACTTGGTAAAGCCCTGAAGAAGAAATAATGCGCTGCAACTTAAAAACAAAACAAAGCTCCAAACAATCCAAACCCAGAAAAAAAACACCTGCAAGTTTAGGGACTGAAGCAATGCACAGTATACAGTACTTATTAAAATCCACCGTGAATACATTCAAAGAAATGTGTTGAAACTTTACATGACCTCACAGAGTCAGAAATTCAATTCAAGTCTCTCAGACCTCACAGACTATCATGGATCAGCTGTTCTCTTTCTCTCATCTTACTCCTCCATGCACACTCCCAACCACAGAGCCCCTGCAGGCCTGGAGTGTTGTTGTACTGGATAGTGCTGCATTTCTTCTCTAACAAGTGTTTTCTTTGTTGGGATTGTTTTGGGCTTAGAATATTTTCCAACTTGCAGCACGTATGCTGTTAATGCATTTATGTTTTGTTATTTCAGCATGTTGTTTCATTTACACCTCCTTTTCAGGGTTGCATTTCATTCTGACCTTTGGTTATGTTTCTGTACTTCTCTGTACAACGTCTTTCTGTTCTTGGAGCTCTTTTCCTCTTATTGAACCGCATCAACCCATAATAGGATGCTTGCCCTCATTGGCCACAGTATTTATTGGTGCATGTTACATAATCAGTCAGATATCTTGAAACTATTGCTAAGACTTGAATATACAGTACACCAGTAATGAAGGGTAATTATTGGAGTATTTCTTTAATCAATGTATTCATTGCTAATTTGGCCATGTTTTCTTCATGTTCAGAATTTATATATATGAGTTAACTTGCAGGCTACATTTGGTCAGGAAGCTAGTTACATGTGGTTTCTGGCCACTGGTTGTCCACTCCTGCTCTGTATCATCAAGTCTTTTCCTTTACAAAGTTGCATTTATCTTCATAACACTCTGGTTTTTGCGTAATCCTGATATCACTAGAAAGCTGTACTAGTTAACTTTTGTATCATCAGATATAAAAGTTTCTCCTTCTATCTAAGCAGATATACAATCAGTACATACTGACTATTTTTTTATTTTAAATATTTTTATGAGTTGTATTGGCCTTTATGGACTTTACTGCTTAAAGGGGAGAGACAATTTTGACAAAGAAAGAGAAAGCAGGGGAAGATGAACAGCAAAATGTGCAGGACAGATCTAAACGCGCCCACCGCTGGTTTCATTACATGGAGTGTGCAGGTAAACATTTACACTTTGCTAACATACATGTACTACGTAACAATGGTTTTCTGTTCTCAGTGTCTTTATGTAAGAAATAGTAAATTAATAATCTATTGTAGAAATAATTTTTATTGGATGCACATTCTTGATGAGAAGAGATATGGTCTGTTGTTCAAAAAACAAAGTGTTTGAATATTGATATCAGTATCCAACTAAAAGTACTTTTGAAATCAATGTGCTTGTTATTGACAAAAATACAGCATTTTGTATCCATCTGTTATTTGAAGGCTTGATGTTGTGCAAAGATCCAGAGAAAATTAAGTCATACATAAAGCATTATCATTATTGACAGGTCAGATTGACTGAATGCTTGTGTTTGTTTGCATGCGATCCCTGACTGTTCACGTATAGGCTGTACTTGCCTCTTTTTGGGTTTTTGGTATCCCATCAGAAAGAACTAAAGATGATGAAGGAATATAACAGAGAGGATAATTCTGCCTCCTCAACATTCAGGATAGAGACTCAGCATTACAGGGGTGTAAACATTTTAGCTTGAAAGATCAGTATGAATGGGGCTCAAAGAAAACCGATCAGACTGGAATAATTGAGATTTCATGTATAAAAAAAATAAATCACATTCATAACACTCATTGTAACTTATAGAAAATACTTAAACATTTGCAGAAAAACTCTGATTTATTTATGAAGTTTGCAACATTCAGTTGCTTTGAAAAGTTCATCCATGTAAACTGTCAGCCTTGTCTCTTTGTAGGCACATAAAGGTGTTGAGGTACTGTCGTTTTAGTTGCCAATGCAAAATCTTAAAAATCTCAACTGTTTACTTTAAAGAGGTCATATCATGCTTTTAGTTTGATATGCCTTGTAGTGTATCGAACATGTCTTTTCCATGTGATCGAGTACCTTCATGAACAAAACACAATGTCTGTGCCTTAAGACCTCTCAATCATCCCCTCTTTGTGGCACCAGTAACTGCCTAAAACATCTAATTCCTTCAGCGCTTCCTCTCTGAATAGACCTTCCAGTGATGTCCCCTCATTTTTTCATGCTGTAATATAATTTTACTGAACATAAACTTTTCATTGCATTTCTCCTTCAGTCCCTCCCCTTCTGCATCAACACTCTGCTGCATTTGGGTTTTCTACTGATCGGTTGATCTTCTCTGGCCAGTTGTCTCAGCGCCTCTGTCATAATTCTGTTAAATTTTGACACAGGCACTCAATTTGTGTTCCTTTGAGAAATACTTGACCTTTTAAATAAGTAAAAGTCACACAAAGCTATCTCGGGTGAATAGGTAGTGGGATCAACACTGTAATTTGTTTTGGAGCAGAAACTGCTTTACCAAGAGTTTAGTGAGAGCTGGTGCATCTTGATAAAGAATGAAATGATTTTCCACAATTGTGGTCTCTTTCTTAAGACTTTCTCTTACAGTTTTTCTCAAAGCTGTTTTATAATGTTGTTGATTTACCATTGACCCCTCTGGGACCCACTTCTCCACAATTATAGCCTGTATGTCAAAGAAATCAATCATCATGGCAATCAATGTGACTTACTTGTAATGCTTTTCTCATCCTTGGTGACAATGGTTTTCCCATACACTGACATGTCACTGAATTGTTTTGGAAGATCGAGGTTTCATTGCATACTCATTCTCTTAAAAAATGTGGGTTTCCTTCAGTGTGTTCCAAACTTTCGCCACAAATATGCTTGTGTTTTTTTCTTTTGCTTAGGAGTCAAACACACTTGTAAGCGACATACAGTGTTCCCCATCAGTTAATGTTCGAAAATGTTGCAGCTGCTGTTTAAAGCACTTGCACTTCAGTCTGTGCGGTGAACTAAAAGACATCACTTACTGTAAACTTACAGCACTTGTGTGTCAATAACTAACTTTTACTATAGCATACTTGGTTTAACCGCATGATTTTATCTATATGAGCCAAGTCTTCTTAGTTAATAGCCATACTTTCTAGATTTGAATATAACCTTTAATGTTAATCAAAAATATTTTGACCTTTACCATTTTATTGTGACCAATTTATATCGTCTTTGTCTTTTGCCATGGCAATACTGATCACTAACATTCATGCAATTAAAAACAGCAACCGAGAACACTAAAGATTCACCTTTAGTATAGGATGCAGTAAAGGCCAAATGATGAATGAACAAGAATATAATGCACATATAAAGTCTAGTGTATACTTAAGTGTGGCTCCCACACACAGTCACAGATTAATTTGACATTTTATTATGGGCTTCCTGTCCTCATTCGGGCTCATACATAAAATAAGGAAGTGGTCACTCTTTTGCACTTTTAAAACACAAACAACAGCTGAGCTCATACACTCACATCACACGCACAAAAAAGGATATACACACACCCACCATCCTTGCTCCTCACACGTACATTCACCCAGCTAAGAGGAAGTGGTATTCTCTTATTTGATCCAACACACGCAATCTTAGTCTTTCATACAGTCTCTCAGACCACAAGCACAACACACACACGTACACATGGGGGTTAAAACACACGCATTTTCACACGCGAGTCCATCGTTTTTTTCCAGACACCCACAACTACTGTTTCTCTTCTTTCTCACTTGCACGCATGCAGTCAGACAAACACACACTCAGATAAACACAGTCAAAGCCAGAACAATCCTGGTCCAGGACACTGATGCTTGATTTGTCTCTTATCTCCAAAAAGACAAGGTAACTTCTACCAAACCTGACTAAAAATATGACACATGAAACTGTATCTGTTGCTAAAGCAATTCTGCTTTTTACTGTCATGGGCTGTTAACAAGGTCAGGCTAACTTCTGTCACTTACACACTCCATGGCAAAACTTTTCATAGCAAAAGTCTCTGTTGCATATCATAGAGTCGGTTAAGGCTTTGTTTCTATTTAGAGCTTCTACCAGCAATTATACATATACCTATGCAGCATGGAATAGTCATTTGAATGGCATGTTTTATGAGAAGTTAGTTTACAGAAGCAGGATTTGAGTATAGCTTAAAATCTTTCAAAAGCCTTCTCTTACAAAAACTCTGAACATTTTTTGCTTGATGCATTTAAAGTGCAGTTGGAGTGTTTTGTATCCAACAATTTGATCCACTACTGCTGTCTCCTTGTGTTGGATGTAGCACAGCTTATTAAATTAAACTTTCCTTCTTCCTGTTTATATCATAAAAAAATCAATTAAGGGGAACTGAATCAGAGACAGGTGGATGTGGGCTAGACTCAGTTATTATTAGTTTTGTCCATACTTTTTATGATGAAAGAGTATTGTATGGGGTCGCAAGTCGTTGTTTTCAATGAAAGAAAAATACAAACAAAAAAAAGGGTTGCCATGATCATGTACATGTAGAAATGTCAGAAAACCAGTCTAGAAGACAATTAAAGCTTAAGTCTATTTTCTTTAAATGTAATATTTGTTTGTCTGGTTATTGCCCTGGAAGAGCAAAGAACCAAGGATGCATTGCTCCATAAGGAGTGTATACTGCATTTTAGCACATTACTGCATTTTAGAGTACATTTTAAGATTCTTTTATTTGTTTTTAAATCTTTAAATGGTCTGGCCCTATCTTACCTCTCTGAGCTTCTTCATCCCTACACTCCTGCCTCAGGTCAGCTGATCATCTACTCCCGGAGGTACCAAGGTCCAAACGGAAGCTCAGAGGGGATCAAGCTTTTTCTGTGGCAGCCCCCAAATTGTGTAACAAGCTTCCCGTCCACATCAGACAAAGCTCCTCGCTGTCTATTTTTAAAACTCGTCTTAAAACCCATTTTTATTCCTTGGCTTTTGACCCTGCATGAGACTCGGCTCCTGTTTTAGTGTTTTATGGTTTGCTTTTACTTATTGTTTCTACTGTTTTTAAATTAGTTTTTAAATTCATTGAAACAATTGTTTTGGTATTTAAATCTGCTTTATTTTATCCATTGTTTTTAATTCATTTCTGTCTGTTTTGTTTTGTCTATTTGTGTACAGCACTTTGTTTCAGCTGTGGTTGTTTTTAAAGTGCTTTATAAATAAAGATGAGTTGAGTTGAGTAAAACTACCTGATCTGTCTGAAACTTTCTGGTACAGAGTGAATTTCCAGACTTGGGACAAAATACAGCATCCTGCCCATCCTCTCCATGTGGATTCTGATTCCCTGCCTCCAAGTGGGAGGTTCAGGTTACCGTAAGCCAAATCAAACAGGATGAAAAACTCATGACAGAACTGAACTGAATGTAAAAATTATCCAGCTTGAATTATTTTTAACGGTGTCCCTGTTGCTCATTTTTGTTGTTGTTGGTGGCTCTATTCCTAGTTTTCCCACTGACGTTTTCCTTGGGTAAGGTACTCCAGTGTTTTTGTTGTTCTTGTGACTGACTTGGTGTGACTGTGTTTAAATGTCTTTTTTACCTGGAGACTGCAGGGCCTGAGTGGGACTCTGTTTCAGCCTGGAGTTTGATGGTACAGAAGTCCACTTTGGCTTGTACTTGACAGAATATTTTTAGCATTCTAAGTATATATGCCTGAAAACACTGCAGTATTCTCTGCAGCCTCAGTTATACTGCATTTTATAATTTCATCTAACATGGAAATTTGTAGAACCTGGGAGGTAACAAACATCCTTAGTTTTTTAAAATGTGCATGCAATTTAGTGTCTTGCACACACAAAATACTACAACGCAAAACCCAAGTTGGTTTTAAAAAATGAACATGTATGACACCTCCCTGACTCCATAGAAACTTGTTTAGATTGAAGCAATAAAAAATATATGGCATTATTGTAGATTCCTCTCATCCTGTTTCCTTTCAGGTCTGAAGTGGGTGTTTTTAATTATTAGACAGTTCTTCTGTCCTGGTTAATAAAGCAAAAGTGACTACTCATAGTTTGTGGATATTAATATTGCTGCTACTGGAACAAAATGTGATAAGATGTTAATATTCATACTTAGTGGGGAAACAGCTTGTCTGTGCCCCATTCATTCACAGCACCAAATACTCTGCTGACATTGTTGGGTCAATTGCTTCTGCTACAAAAATCAAGTTTGAATTTTTTGATTGTTGTTGCACAAGTTTTTTTTTTTTTTTTTTTTTGTCCATTGACATCTTTTCATTTTTTATGATATACAGTCATGGACAAAAATATTGGTACCCTTCTGTTCAAGAAAGAAAACCCCACAATGTCATGGCTGGCTATATGGATTCATGTTGGGTTTTGGAAGTATTTGTATGAGTGTATGTGTGTTTTATATTATATACTGTATATGTATATGTATATGTATATGCACATAGTTGTATCCATATATGAAGAGTTTTTCTTCAGCCTGTTCAAATTATAAAGTGTCTTGAGATAACACTAGTTATGAATTGGGCGGTATACAAATAAAGGTCGATTGATTAATGGAATGATTGATAGATTGATGGTAGGAGATGAAAAAGTTAAACTGAGAGGAAAAGAGAGAAGGAAGGAGTGAGGGAGAGAGTTCATAATTTCCTTGGCAGCGGGCTGTGCAGTGATGGATTTCTGTGCCAGAGTTAGCACCTTTTAAATGGAGTTGAATTCAAACGAGGCACAGAAAGTGGGAGGAGATGCAGGCAATGCACCAGGGAGCAGGACGGGGCACACACATGAAGAGCCACTGTGTATGTGTGAGGAAGTGAATGCCAGTGAAATAAATAAGCAGATTTTATGTTCTCAAGTAAGTGGAAGACAAAACAATAAGTATCAGATAAATTCCAACAAAATTCAATAGGGAATTAAAGTAGTTATGATGCATCTCAGCTCCTACACAGTCACCTACATAAATAATACATTATCTCTAAGCTTAATCCTGGCATCTTTTTGAAAAACTTTCAACCAAACAAAGAATAACTTTACTGTCAAATATAATCTGTTTTAGCCAATGCATTTGAATTACTATAGATGGTGCTTCTACCTTTTTCTCCTGTGTTAAGGGAGGAAAAAACACTGAAATGATGATGCAGTGAGGAGCCAGATGTGAAATGAGTGAAATCAATCCCAAAACACAAAAATAAGTTTGCATTTTAGTTCTACTGGTTTCCAAGTCAAAAAAAATCCACCAGTCTGTGGGATTTTTTAATAGATTATTCTGATGTATGACAAGATTAAGTAAAGTTAAAACAAACACAGGAACTTTTTCAATTTTTTCTTTGAATTTTTATATGCATGATCAGCATGGTCATTAGCACCTACTTGATGAGGTAGAGTAAGGGCGCCTTTAAATAAAGGCACCCTAAAATAAAGGCACACATAAATAAAACGTATTATTATTATTATCTTAAGAACAAAGTCTCACATGGAAAAAATAAGACTCTCAGAGTCTTAGTGGTGGAGACAGAAAAGTTAGTGTGGTGAAAAATTGTCATATAATGTCTTGTTGGTATCACTATTTATCTATAAGTTTTACTTACTCATTCTTTTAATATTTTTCTCTTTCTGTGATGGAATGTTGAATGTTGGTATGTTGGTCATTTTAATAACTCAAGTAGGCCTTTCTTTCTTTTTTTAGCATTATATGGTCCATTATTTGTGCAGTATCAGACAAATACAGCGTATGTAACATTGTTCATATTAATCAGGCACATACTTTACCTTATGTCGGCTTTTGTATTAGTCAAGGACAGCTCACCTTATATACTGTGCCTATAATACACCTAAACCTTTTATATTTACTTTTATGTCATCAATAATGATATTCCTATATGTACATTTTATAATGTTTATATATTGTCTTGGATATTTAGTCACATAAACATGTCAAAGGTCATCATTTAATGTTATTGAGACGTCCTTACTGGGTACAGAATGTATTAACTATTCAGGGTCTTTACAATAGTTAGAAATGACCACCGGAGGTATTTCTTAAACAATTAATTGCCGTTAATTAATAGGAAATAACTATAATAAATGCAATAACAGTTCTGTTGCAAACTCATCTTAAGGATCAAACATCTCTGGTTTGTGCTACAGTTCTCACTTAAGAAGAAAAATTAATGTAATTTATACAATTTCTGTCAAATACTTTGTAAGAAGTATTGACTTTCAGGTCATTTATAAAATCATCCTTTCACAACAAAGTTTTAAGTAAGGAATACAGATATTTATGTGAGATAAACTGCATCTCATTTCAATGTCAGGCTTTTGATCATTTTCCATCACATAATTTAAACTCACATTCTCTTTTTTTAAGTAACCATAAAAGTGCATGATTTTAGTTTTATACAGTGCAGTGGAAAGTCATATATGTGTGTATATATATATACATATATATATATATATATATATATATATATATATATATATATATATATATATATATATATATATATATATATATATATATATACATATATATATATATATATATATATATATATATATATATATATATATATATATATATATATATATATATGAAGTTGGGAGCATGGAATTGTCCAAAATGCCATGGTGTGCTGAAGCATTCAGAGTTCCTTTATTTGGAACTAAGGGGCTAAGCCCAGCTCCTGAAAAACACCCCCACATCACAATCCCCCTCCACCAAACTTTACACTTAGCACAATGCAGTCCAACAAGTATCGTTCTCTGGCAACTGCCAAACCCAGACTCGTCCATCACAATGCTTGATGGCGAAAGGGCAATTTGTCACTCCAGAGAACATGTCTCCACTGCTCTAGAGTACAGTGGCATCATGCTTTCCACCACTGCATCCAACGCTTTGCATTGCACTTGGTGATGTATGGCTTGGATGCAGCTGCGCAGCCATGGAAACCCATCCATGAAGCTCTCTGCGCACTGTTCTTGAGCTAATCTGAAGGCCAAATGAAGTTTGGAGGTCTGTAGCAATTGACTCTGCAGAAAGTTGGCAACCTCATCGCACTGTGCGCCTCAGCATCCACTGACCCCGCTCCGTAAGTTTACGTAGCCTACCACTTTGTGGCTGAGTTGCTGTCATTTCCAAACACTTCCCTCTTCTTATAATACAGCTGACAGTTGACTGTGGAATATTTAGGAGGAGAAATTTCGTGACTGGATTTGTTGCACAGGTGGCATCCTATCACAGTTCCACATGGGAATTCACTGAGCTCCTGAAAGAAACCCATTCTTTTACAATGTTTGTAAAAGCAGTCTGCATGTCTACGTGCTTGATTTTTATACACCTGTGGTCATGGAAGTGACTGGAACACCTGATTCTGGACATTTGGATGGGTGAGTGAATACTTTTGGCAATATAGTGTATATTGGCAAACCATGATTTTCCTACTGCTATACAGCAATTAATATATATTAAATTAAAGGAAAGCTCTCTTCTCTAAAGTAAGGGCTGCAGTATAAGCTAGAGAATATGTTTGATCAATAGGCTGAGTTTGGTATAGCCTAGTTAACAGCAGTACAGTTATTGCAGTTTATAGTCATCAATTAACAGCGAATTAATATTTAAAACAAATCACAGACTTTGAGTTCAAACCTATTTCTCTAAAGAGAAAGAGCTTCTGCTGTAGTATAAGGTGGAGGAGATAAGCATCCAAATGTTTGGGAAAATGTCAGGAGAGCTCATACATTTGATGGCATTGGCTTTTTTTGATCAAAAAAAGTCCTGTGAAATATCTTAATTAATTTTTTTTTTACAAACTGTGACATTTATTATGAATTACATAAGGTCTTGTGTGGTTCTGATGACATTACAGTTTTTCATTTTGACTTGACTAAGTTTTCTTTCATGTATAGTAATTATGACAAATCTTCAATGATTTATGGCGTTGCCTATCATTCAGTGCTATTTCTTTTGTACCAAAATGATGAATTTGAGTTAAAACATTGTGTTTTAAGTTCTGGGTAATAGCACGCTACTAATCATTTAGTGTGTTTTCATTCAAGAATTAGTGGACACTCATGAAGTCACAGACATACATGACATTGCCAACTAATGTGTTTTTGGAATACAGTTTTATTTCACTCTGAACGATTAGCAGTTGTTGTACATATGCTGCCTACGCGTGATTACCTCCTCTGGACGGAATATTTGTTGAAAGCAGTAAACAGTGAGTGAATTAATTTTACATTTGGGTATTAATTAAGCTGAGATTGGGAGGTTCATCAACACAACTTAAACAATATCACAAGAAAATTATTAGTAAAACATTGAGAATTTATTCATTTCCAGAATTACAATCCATTAGTATAAAGGTCAAGCTAACAGAAGTCAAAGCCTTTTATGTTAAGCTGCAGACAGCCCCTTTCTGCTCACACAGTCTCTTTGGCAGCCTCCCCCTCTGTGTGTCAGTCCAGAATGGTCCAGCCAGTTCAAGGTGCCCTGATGCCAATTTTACAGCTGACATGCTCTTTTATGTTGTTCATGTTCCTACAGCACTGCAGTCCCCCCACTCCACACCCATCCCCCTAAACCCTTTTTGTCATTTCTTTCTTATCTAGTTTAAAGGGACCTTTCTTTTCTCACCACACATTGTGTCTGTAGTTGCAGAGTGTATCAGTCAATATAATCCATTTAGATGACCTCTGTTCTAGCTTGATCTTTCTCTCTGAATTACCGACCTTGGACTATGTTCTTCACTTGTGTCTCTTAATGATCTTGGTTCTTTTGAATCAAACCCAAGCCTCAACCATCTATATTCTATCAATTTTATCTCTATAAGACTTTTATTGATCTTGGCTAAGATGTATGTGTTGCTCAGAGATAATTAGGTTTTGATCCTGACCTTGTGATAATGCTCTGTTGCCTAGAAACTGTTGCAATGTCACGTAGGGATTTTCTTCATTTTGTGTTGTGGCATGTGGATAAGATTTACTCAGTAAATTTTTAGTTGCACATGCAACAACAACACATTTTAAAAGTCACTATGGATACCTGTGCTTTAAATATTGGTGTTCATGCTAAGCTTTAAAACAAACAAAGTAAGGCAAGCAGGAGCTCTGGTCCTGAAAACGTTAGTGGCTGGATGCTCAAATCCTGCATCAGTTGTTACTAAGTGAGATCATTCAAATTATCTTCACCTAGCCTATTTTAGTGTGAAGTCCCTAAAATATGGTAACATGCCACTGCTGTCTTGTTGCTATATGTATCTATGCTGTCAACTTACTTTTTTTTTTAGTATTGGCATTTATTCAACAAAAGTTTAAGCGATGTATTTTCTGTTGATCATGGGGGGGGGGGCATAGGCAAAGGACTAAAAACAAGAATTTATGACAGCAACAAACTTATCTTAAATCGGTCCTCATAATATGTCTCCATTGACAATAAATCCATTAAAGGTAAGTCCTTTGAGTCTAACACTTCTTAGAAGGATTGTAGCATATCACAGCCACAAAAGAACACCTGCTACAAGTCCATCAATAAACTGATTCTTCCTCCAGTGTTCATATACTGGGACAAGGACAGTAATCCAGGTAGGGCCACTACAAAAGTAAAAAAGTATATGCCACAACTACAGAAGGCCTCATCTAGCAACAACTGAGCTCATCTTGAGCTCCCCCTTACTTTCCTTGCTTTCTCCCCACAGGCCTCTGCTGTTGTTGAAGTTGAACCAGAACAATAGGAAAAGGTCAGTCTGTCTGGAGAAGAAGGCAACTGACCTTTAACCTCCTACCAACAACATTGAGGTCACTCAGCGCACACATAAACACGCAAGGTATAAAAAAGTGCTGTGTTTATGTTGAACAAGGTGCCTCAACACTTTTGGTGTGCTGGTATGTGGTATTTTTATACATTCTTAGTATCTGTGTTTGTGTGTGAATGAGTTTTGCTGTTGGAATGTGGCTTACAGAGCTAGATTGAAAGCAGGGCCCTGTGGGTCTGCATGTGACTTCCATCTACTTGCCCTGTAATCCTGCTCTCACTAGGAGCCCCTAATCATGGCTCTCTGTCTACAGCAAGACTGGCATGCACATCATCAACACAATCACACACACACAAACACAATGAGGGTCCCTACACTTCAATCCACATGTTAAGGAAGTGGGGAAATGTGTCTCTCACACACTTTCACAGTAATTGCTAGCGATGGCATAAAGGCGTGACAAACTGCACATGGAACATGGATGTAGGGGTAGTGATAGGCACCTACTAATTTATACACATATGTTGACAATTACAGACACATATAACAACACACAGCACACAAAAATAGCCTGTAAACAGACTGTATTTCATTCATCATTACACATCACAGAGTAAAAGATTTTGGCTTTGACTCACCCAGATCCAGATCCCCACAGCACATCTTCCTTAGTTATTATTATGATTTTGACCAACAGACAGACATGGTAGAAACCGCTTTTCTCACACACGGACCCAAAAGTCAAAGTTTTCTTTTCAAAACACATGGAGTAAATTAACAACGCTGACAAAAAGCAAAAATTGATGGACTGCATATAGACTTTAACCTGACACATCAGATGGACTGTTCAATATACTTGACAACTTCATCTGGAAAGAGCCCATAGAAAATGTTTTGAAATGGGCAGTCATGCAAAAGCATGTCCAGTTCATGACTGAACGATCAATTTTATATTGTAGTAAGAGGGTGCTACTGCTGTGGACTAAATGACAATACCTGAGCCACTTTGTAAAACAAACTCTTGTAAAAAGATGTCAGAAATGCAGTCTACAGTACATCGCATATAACTGCTACTGAATCTGTTCACATTATGCTACTCTCAGTACAAGCAGTTGTTTCCTGCTGCTGTCTCACACAAAGCTCTCATAGCTTATACTTTAAAGGGATAGTTCAGTATTTTTGAAGTGGGGTTGTATGACCTCCACATGACCACTGTGAACATTAGATACAGTAGAAAGTTCTCTCTTCTCCCTCAGAAAGCAACAGACAGTAAGAGTCTGGTACACAGAACTAGCCGCAAACAAGAAAGTGTTGTACCGAATAAAAAAGGTATTTTCTCTGCCTACAAGAACTCTCATTAAAAAATAATAGCACAGTTTAAGGGTCATATCAAAATTATCTATAAACCAGTCTGCTGAAGCTGCTAATTTGTTATATTTACAACAGCTGAGAAGGAGGCAGAGTGATTCAGCAGCCTGCAGCAGCGCTGCGCGGAGGAATACCTGACATGAGTTAGGTCCAGATAAACTTCATATTTCTGAAAAGTTTAAAAAAAAACATTTCTATGTAGCGTGCTCTTAAACAGTGTTATTATTTTTTGATGGGAGTTCTTGTAGGCAGAGAAAATATCCCTTGTACTCTGTACAATACTTGCTGTTTGCTGCTGGTTCTGCGTAACAGACTCTTATAGACTGTGTCATTGTAGAACTGATCTTTGCAATAATTACAGACACTGAGGCATCAGGCAGATCCAGCTGCACTACAGAGTTATGTAGGCTTTCCTGAGTCTCAAAATGGATGCAGTGTGCCCATTATTAATTTCTAGCTCAAACAAATGCCAAAAGAAAATCTAATTTAATAGCATTTTAGTCCTTCAATATTATATTTCATGGCCATTTTGAAATCAAGTTCTAATAATTAATACAGCAAAAGCCCAAACTGTCCAAAATCATGTCTTGATAGCAATTTCTTGTTGTAATTGTCATTTGCAGACAGTTTGCATTTAAGAATGGCTCGAAAATGAACAGCTCACTCACAACTGTGAATTAGCGATGTATCATGCTCAAAAGATTCAGCTCTGAGAGCCGATGCTTTGAAGTGAACCAAAAGAGCCGGCTCACATTAGGCAATTAAAAGGATTCTCACAAAAACCCTGAACACACAAGGGCTCCTCCACACAAACTATTAAATTTTTACTAAGTTCAGGTAACATATAGGGCTACAAAAGGTCCTAGACAAAGAGCTGTTCAGGAGTCAAAAGAATCAGTTCTTCTCTGGGAGTTGGGTCAAAAGAGCCGGCTCTATGAAAAGAGCTAAACTTCTCATTGTTCACTTAAAAGAGCTGTTCAAAAGATTTGACTCGTTTACAAATGTCACATCTCTAGCAAACCACCTCGGAAGTCTGTCAACAAATCAAAGCCTCTGATTACAAGTAGACGAAGATAATGCAATGAATTAGAAGATAACGTAACAAAATGCAGTAAAAACATGAATCACAACAAGCACACAGGACCATGTAGAGATGCTGAGGAGTTTATTTGATGACTGTAGGCAGAGACAGGCTGGCTATATACCTTTTGATTCCAAGTGTTTGAGCTAACTAAGCTAACTAGCAGGAGGCGAGCTTGGCCATCTCTTTCTTAAGCACAGAAGAAAGAATGGTGTCTGTCTGCTTGTCATGGACTTGAGACCGAGGGAAGATACTATTGAGAATAAAAAAGTTGGCCTATCACATTAGCCCAGCCTCTGTATGCCACTTACTGTTGTTCACACCAAATACTTATCAACTTCAAATCCCAGCATAATAAGCAGTTAGCGTGGTTTTCTGTTTACAAAAATGCAGAAAATGTGTAAGGATAGTAAGAGGTATCCCATTGCTTGTTTGTGTTTTGGCTGAGCATTTTGGGGACAAGCCAATAAAAATGGGCTCTATAATCTAGGTTCAGGCTTAGAAGATAATAAAGCCAACATTGAATCTGATTAATAGTTTTAATATCGCCCCAATCTGTTGCTGCTCAAAACAGCCAATATTCAGAAAGACTGCAGACTGGAAGATAATTAAACCACTTGGTGTCTTTTGGATTCTAGCTTGGAGTTCATCACCTCTGCCATTTGAGGATGCATTCAACATAAGTCTGTAATCAAACAACAGCTGGTTGCAATAATAGAAACCATTAAATGGTTGATTTTTGTAATTAAATGGGCTTGTGAGCTGTGTTTGAGGCAGTGTGCCACACTGACAGAAAACATGTTAAGTGATAAGACAGCTAAGAGGAGTTTTTAGAGGAGCATTCAATCATCAATTTGGCTCAGTTTCCAACTTTTCAACTTGAATGGCTTTACTATTTCCTACCTGCCTGTCAAGACCGGAGTTCATTTTAATCAGATTAAAATTAATGAGTGTGGCTCCATTTCTTTTTGTGACATGGATAGTGCCAACATTTTAAGAACAGCTTGTCTTTTTATGTAGCACATTAAACATGCAGGCCTTTTAAGTGTATCTTTTGAAATTCTATATTAAACTACTACTTCCTAAATTCAAACAGGCTTACCAGAAATTCATCCATCCACTTTCTATATCATGTATCCCATTTGGGGAGCCTATTTCAGGTGACACTGGGTGAGAGGCACATCTATGAAAAGTGATCAGCTGTTTGCAAGACCACATAGAGCCAGAAACCCATTCACACACTCACTAAAGGTGCGTTCACACCGCAAGCGACCCAGCTACCAAAGTCGCGTCGCCCACAGATGTAGCGTCGCGCGTCCATAAATACCTCTTTGGTCGCCGTTGGCGTCGGCCGTTGGTCGGTGATGTCACGTCCGCTCGAGTTTTACCGCGATCATCATATATCACATAAAAGGATGTATAAGCGGACATTATTCCAGCTGTGTCCTTTTCACTCACTCATCAGACACAAAACTCTGCAGCTGATGATACAGCAGCATCCTCTGTGAGTTTAGCGCGGTCCGTCTGCAAATGTCCTCACTGAGATTAGTTCCGCCTAGAAGGAAGTCAACCGCCCTGTCGTCCGGATGAATAATGGCACCGTCACACGTACACACACCGCTGATTGGCTGATGTTGCACAGCCACACACAACATCGCCTGAATTGATCAACTTTTTTTTAACTTTGACATCGCGCGACGAGTGAAGTGGTCGTCTTGTCGCCAGCTGTCGCATCGCGGGAGGGTTAGCCCCGCTCCATCGCGGCTATACATCGACTTTGAATGGAGTGTGATCACCGAGGTAGTACAGGTAGCGTCCGGTGTGAACGCACCTTAGCACCTTGCAGGGGTGTCAAACTGATCCAGTAAAGGGTCACTGTGGCTGCAGGTTTTCATTCCAACCAAGCAAGAACACACCTGACACAAATTATTCAATCAACTTGATTGTCTTTACACGGTTGATTTGTTAGATCAGGTGTGTTCTTGCTTGGTTGGAATGAAAACCTGCAGCCACAATGGCCCTTTACTGGATCAGTTTGACACCTGTGCCTTCGAGCAATTAAGAGTCACCAGTTAACCCAAGAAGCATGTTTTTGCATCTGTTGGGGGTAGCCAAAGTGCAGACAGAACCAACATGTGCAAAGACAGAACATCCAAACTCCACACAGAAAGGCTTTTGTCAGCACACGTGCTCGAGTCAGCAACCCTCTTGCTGTGACGCACGCACTACCTGCTGTGCCATCAGGTCTCACTTTCTGTTCAGGTTTAAATATTATTAGTAATTCTTTTTCAATAAAATGTATCCACTTATTAAAAAGATGTAATAATTCAAACCCTACCAATCCTTATATCCAATTGTTTCTTCTCTGATCAAGCTGGTGTCTGCAAGGTCCCAGTCTAACGGTGCGTTCCCACCAAAAGCGTCACAAATTTTCGCGTGTAGATATAACATACATAGTCAATTTAAAGACGCAAATTGACACTGCATCGGGGCGAGCATAGAGCGGTGTCAAGCGTTCAAGCGTTGAGCGATGAGCGTTTCCAGTGAAAAAACGCTTGCTGTTCACCACTCAATGCTTGACACTCAAGTTGATATAACTGAACTTTTCAAGCGAGCGAGCGTGTTGACGCACCGGGACAGCCTATCAGCGTGGAGATCGTCACTGACGCAGGGCATTCTTGGGCCTGGCTAAGTCTTGACAAACTGGCACGCACCGGACTGCTAAATTCACCGGACGACGAAGCTTCCTGCAAGAGACGGTGGAACCCACCGAAGCCTGCCAATCGCTTCCCGGAGGGGGGTAGCGCATGCATCCAGTACCGACGTCGTCGCCGAGCCCGCAGCTGACTTCTCCACAGCAGGTACAGAGCAGTGATGGTGGTAATCAGAGCCATGTTCGACGATGGAATGATATGATGAAATGATAATGGCGGACTTTTCGTGCAACGATGCCGCGGCGAGCAGTGAGCGGTGAGCGTTTTTTTGCATATTTGTAGCATCAAAACTCGAGCGTCTAGCGCGGCGCGATTTCACTTGACGCGCAGCTACACTCGCTTTCAACGCTTTCGGTGGGAACACGCCGTAAGGGTTAATCCCAATTACATCCCTTAGTCCTTGCCCCCTATTTACCACTTCCATGGCCCTCAATACAGAGAGCCAAGGGGAAGGGGTGAAACCATGACCCGCAGAAATGGGACGCCACTCACTTCCTGTTACATCATCACCCAGAGGCACTCGCTAGAGAAGGTAGGTTTGATTTTGACATTGGTGTGGACATAAAGTGCTCCAAGGCGGCACCCCTAAAAGTTGATGGGTTTTACGTGTATGGCTGTTACTAGACGTCATGAAGAGCTCATCAAACAAACAAGCAAACAATCATATTCAGAAAAATATATATTATACCTCCAGCATCTCCTCCTCCATCTCTACTATCTGTCCCCTGACAAAGATATATGGATGCATGACATATGAACAGTGGGACAATTTGAGATGCAAAAACCCTACATTTTTATGGTATGGTTATGATCTGGGGAGAACACACAGTCTCACAGTTATTACGGATATGCGTAATTTATTCCCCAACATTTTAAATGTATAAAATCATGTTTGTGATCTGAGGTTTTATTGTGTTTTTCCCCACAAACTTTAATTGTTAGTCTTAAACAGTTGCTGCCTTTCAACCAACAAATGATACATGGATAATTAATAACATAACCAAAACATGTATCTCTTTGGCATTGAATACAAGTCTTGTTTTAGTTATAACATTATATACCCTTTGAGTAACTTACAATTTCACTTCTAAAGTCTCTTATGTCCAGTTTTTTTTTCCTCAAAATACTTGCTGTGTCTGATTACCGAACACATACACACACACGCACACAAGCACACATACACAGAAACAAATGTTAATGTAAATGAAACCACTGTCAAGATGATGTTACGTAACTTGACATGCTAGATGGACAATTCAATATATCCGCCACAGAAATACTGCACTAATCTATCTGGGAAAGAGCCATATGAAAATGTTTTCAGGGGCAGAACCTCGTTCTGGAGCAGACTCGTCAAACTCATCACAGACCAATCCATATCAATGTATGACATAGTATACATAGCCGCTAAAGGCTAACAACAGTTTGCCATTAGCTGCTACAGCTATGGCTAAAGGCTAACGATAGTTAACAACAGTTAGCGCAATTAGTCATAGTGGCTAACAACTGTTAGCCTTTAAATCTAACGGCTGACAACATTTAGTCTCTACAGCCATTAGCCATTCGCTTAAACTACCTTAAGACTATTGTTTCACATTAAATATACCACATAGGTGTATCATTTAACACTTGTATGTGGCATGAACCTTGTCAAAGACAAAACCTACCAAGTTTTCCAGGTAATCTGAGGAGAGCATATTCTGCCAAGTATCACTGAGTAACAATGATGACCACAGGCTAACCAGTGTGTCTGTGGAGGACTTCCGCATTCTCTCACAGTTTTCCAGCAGACATCCCCAGTCAGGAGAAGAGCAAAAACATGATTTCCCGTACGACAAGCTTCAAGTGATGTTCTTACCTCCTCAAGCAGAACAAATGCTCAACGTGTTTACAGTGGCAGCTGGCGCTCCTGGCCAACTAGCAATCCACAACAGTGTGTGAGTCCAGGTGCGCTTTACAAGCTTGTGGCCTCCTCTCTTATCAACCAGTACCAAATGGAGGGACAGCGGGGAGTAACGGTAAAGCCGATCGAGCAATATTAGGTTATAAGCGGGACTTGGCATAACATAATGTGGCTGGTGGCAATGGGAAACGCGATGCTGTGGGCAGCCGCAATGGCTGATGGGAAAGGCAACGTAAAGAGTGATTTTGTGTTAAAATGCTTGTGTTTTGTGTTAGGGACCATGCGGTAGTGGCATAATATTGATCGGGACGTTCCCTGCCTAATGCTACACCCCTGTAGCGATTAGAAATTTGGCAGCGTTAAATCTGAAAGATTTAGTTGTTAAATTAATTATTATCAGTTAACAATTCACTGTATTGTTCTCGTTGGGGGCACCAGCCTTTTAATAAGGCAAACCTTAATTTTATTAATTAATTATCTATTTAATTCCCTTAGATAAAGTAAATTAATCAAATCAAGTTTTATCAATCTCAAAATCTTAAGACAGAATTCTCGCTTCAGGGGCACTGAATTCTACAGAACACTAACAGACAGTGGGTTTAAAATCAATAATCACAAATTTATTAAAATGAAAATGGTTACACTGCATGAAAATAAATGGTAGATTATAGATGAAATAAGAATAAACAATCAGCTTGAATGGAAATCATGACGTTTAAAATGATGGTGAGTGAGTGTATATGCCTAAAGGATAACTATGACCTATACGAAAATCAGTGAGGAATTTCGGAGAGAATTCGGATTGAATCAATCTAAATGTCAGAACACTTTTTAAGTTTAAGAGCGCATCCCCTTTTAAGTACAGAGTAACGTTTGCCTACTTGGTCGTAGAAGACTCTTGGTTCTCTCTGAGGTTCGGAAGGTCCAGGCTACGGGTGGATCAGGTCAGACCGTTGTGGATCAAGTTGATTCGGGTTGATTCAGCTTGGGAAGCCGAACAGCAGATCTGCGGTCCGAGTCACAACGGATCCTTCTGGACAGTTCGATCAAAGGCCTCCTCAGGCAAACTCAGGCTTTGAAGTGGGCTGCGGCTCAAAAACTCTCAAAAAGGTTTTGACGAGAAGATGAAAAATCAGATCCGCGGAAATATCTTTAAACACCGTCACTGGCCAGGTTAACGATGTCTCACAGACGACTATGCGAGATCGAAAGGGTCAAAAATCAACATAATGCTGTACAGGCTTTTGATGAGGATTTAGATATTCAGATTTCCAAAATTAAATCTGAATAGAAAAAGTTGTTAATCTGCGGATCAAAGTTGCTCTCTAAACAAAAATGAATAAAAGTATGCGCGTTCAGCATAAGAAAAGAACTACACGTGCCTATAAGACAGAGGCCTAACGGTGTAGTGAAAAACGAAGTAACGAGGAACAACGTAACGGAAGGAAAGAGTGACGACAGCGACGAAGACAGCGGAGTACGAGAGCGAAGAGAAGAACAAGGGTCGGCAACTCTGAATTATAAAGGCCCACCGAGTGGGCGGGTGATGACATCATATGCCGATTCTCGTCTATAATTATTATTATTATTAATTAATAATAAAGTTTTAACTTTACTGACGAATTACTCATATCACTCAACTCACCATAAGCATTAGGTCTCAAACCACATGCACGAATGACAAGATGGTGATAGCAAACAATTCTAATGCATTTAAAGAAAAACACACACAGTAACTATAACTTGGTTATTGTCTGGCTTGCTGTGAATCAAGAACATAGGGTTGTGTATAACTGTGGACAAACTAATATTACGTTGATAGGCTCTGTTAAAAATACATAGTAACACACATTGATTACATTATCCCTAGATTCTGCGATCAGTGCAATGCATGTGTCCATACCTAGGACTGTGTCTTACCAAGCAAAGTCACTAGGTGGAGCTGTTGGTCTTTTAAAGAGTTCACAGATCAACTATATTTGCTTTTATATTAAACTCTAGCATCTTATCTTTATAATACAAGAGACTAGGAAGTCCATTCAAAGAACACTGGAATGTACATCACACCCTGTTATGCCCCGTCTAGGGGTGACCAAGACACAACATGAAGATACCCGTTTCACCTGGTTCAAACAGTCACTGGAGCCACTTCAACAAGGAGCCACTTCAACAAGTTAACCGTAAATCGGTATATCTATTTACAACAAAAAGATCAACCACAAGTTAAACAATTTAAACAATACCTCGAGGTGATCATAAAATCATTTACCATTTACCAAACACTAAACCAAAACGAGCTCCTCTCAGAACACGGCTGACGTGGCAGTTTGAGCGGTCAGCCGGGGATTCCCTCCTTGCCATGGTGACGTCAGCAGGCGCTTTTTATGGAGCCTTTTCCTCCTCTCAGACCAATCACTGGCATTCTCGTGATGCCATCGGTCCAACTAGAGGCAGGGGCGGCACACCTGATCAGGGCAACCTGAATGACCCACACACACGCTGACATACACAGAGGGCGCAGGAGAACCCTTGCAACACCATGAAACAAAGAAGAACACAATACAATATACAAAAAATACGACCAGGGTCGTAACACACCCTGAGTACACATTTTAGGATTTAGAACTTTGATATCAGTTTTATAAAGTCCATTCTGCAATCAGAAGTTTTCTGGAGGTTTTGGAATGCAAAGAGGGGGTTCAAATCCTGGGGGACCAAATGAAGGAATTTACAACTCGCAGCTGCTAGGACAGGCCGCCTTTCACGGAGATAGGGGGACTAGGATTGTTTACCCATGTTGTTGAAGTGTGACTGGTGCTGTAAATCTGAACAAGGTGAGGAACAGTTCAGAGGGAAATCTCAGGGACTGGCTGACGCCAGTTGGGGTCTCGGTGAATCACATACTGCTTGATTCTCCCCAACGTGTCGGAGGTTATCCTAAATCAAGTAGAGTGTTTGGTCCTGGAGAATGAAGATGGTGGACCATTTGTTGGTCACTAAAAACAGGAATCCGGAACAATTTATGATTTGAGCTGTTCGCGTCGCAGGACACAGAGGGGAGAAAAAGGCCCCCCTCTTTAATTAGTTCCTGATGCCACACCCCTTAATGCAACAATAGGTGTAGCTACAGCTGCATAAGCTAGCTCTTTGTAATGAGAAGTTTTCAAATATGACCAACAATTCAGAACATGATTAATATTTCTTGATGATTTAATAATTACTTGTAATTATGTGCTTCCTTTGGTCTCCGCTCTGCCTTTGTGTCAGAGGCGCGATGTATTATGGGAAATTCTCATACCCCTTCCTTTCAAGTGAGGTCCCCGTCTGTATTTGATTCAAGGGCTGTGAAGCCCTTTGTCTTAGTATTGGGACAGTCTTTCATGTGAACACGCAAAACCAGGGGGTAAGGGGTAAGACAAGGGCTAAGGGGTAGAATTGGGATGGACCCTAAGTGTACATACCATATCACAAAACTAGTGTTGTAGGAGTGAAACGCTATCCCCACAGCTAAATCTGAAAATCCATTTGTCTAACCAGTGTTGGTAGGTGTTTCTCCAAACCATTTTTAAAAATGGCCTTTAGGCATGTTGAAAACAAATTCAGCTTTCTCCAGCTCCAGCTTTGTTTTAACTCATTGATTGGGTAGATAATGCTCAGTGGATTACTGAGCCAGCTCTCTGGTAGGTAGTTGTTCAACATGGACCAGTACCAGAACCCCGAAATCACCCCTATTGTGTTGGTGGTGATGTGCGTAGGTCCCTATATGATCCCTATATGTCACAAGTCCATCTGGGCAACAACCCAGTTCACCTAGTGAAAGTGTTTTGGAAAGAACGGAACCTTACAAAAGCTTAACCAGTAGGTGATTGGATGATCATTCCATCAATCACATTCATTAAGGGCCAACAGATAATGTAGTAGGAAGGTAGTGCTGTAGTGTAAAATACAAAATATAAGCCACTTTGTAAAACAAACTATCACTATCACACATATTGGAAGTCAAGCAAAAATATCCTTTCTACTGAAAAGTTCTTTCAGTGTTGTGTATTTATTATTTAATAAACAAATGTGGGCCAGATCTGATAAATATTTCATCTGAAGCTGTTTAGCATCTAAGCTAATCTCTGTGAGCAGTCACTTTTTCTATTGTCTCATTCATAAGCCTCACCTCTTTATGCTCTAAAGACTCTGATTGGGCCGTGCCACTTTGGGCCGCTCATAGTCTTTGTAGATGGAGGTTGGCAAGCAAGGCAACGGTTGGAGATAAGTGTCAATGCCCCTGATGACCCAACAGCAGCTATTTGGGAAACATAATGACATGATTCACTGAAATACAGTGTCCTGTAAACTGAGAGTGGTGACCCTCGTCAAGCACTTTTTCTTCATAATTTATAACATTTCATGTACCCCAAAACTCTGCCTTTTGTTTAAATTGCCACCTTCATGTCAAAGAGCAAAGGTAATGGTGAGAGCTTTATGTGTGCTTTCTCAACTTAAATTTATTTGGAAGTTTGTATGCTCACACTCATCCACTCCACTGGTGCTCCCACCAGGGTTATTTTTTTCTGTCTTTTCTTTCTTTCCCAGATGCACTATGTTTTTTTTTGGAGTGGCAGCCCCAAGCATGTAAACCACCAGTATGAATGGTTGTAAATGGGTAAGAGAGAGATGAAAATTTATTTAAAAGATGATAAGAGTATAGTACAGTACAAGTTCACATTTAATTACCATTTTACTATTTATCTATTATTGAACTGATCTTTATTTTACTTTAAAAAGAACACAGGAAATATTTCTAAATCCTTCAGTCTTCTTCAACCTGCATTATTATTTGCAGGATGACAGTACTGAACTACAACCTTTTCAGCTACTGTTTCTCATTTGGGTGTTTTCCTGGGGGGTGTTACTGCAGTAGACCATAAGAGGAGAGCATAAGAAGATGGTTGAGACTCTGTCTTAAGTACAAACAGAGTATCTTGGACTGCAAGCTCTGGGGTCACATCAGGGATCATGAGTTATTCTCCAGAACCCGCACAGAAACACACCAACCCAGGCAAGAAGAATTTCCATTCTGTGGTCAGACTAGGGTTCCCCCTCATTATCTACCTCCACAAACACTCTCAGACCCTTCCCTGCCTACACAGACAAAGGTAAGGGCCAGGTGGGAGCAGCATGAAGGATTTTTGGGTCCTGTAATTGTGGTGGTGGATTACTCTGCTCAGACTCAAAGTAAGATTGCAGTTTTTAAAGTCAAACCTTTGTGTCAATTGAATGACGAAGAGAAAGATGACTGTATTTAACTTTAAGCTTAATAGTAGTATTTAACACTTTCAGCTTCTATTAAGACTTGAATAAAACAAAATAAGGGTTTTATGGATTATTTTAAAGTTGTTTGTAATTTTCATCAACATTTTTTACAAAGCTCAACGAAACATGTACAAAATTAATCTAACTGTTAAAAAAGGCATGCTGTTCCGTTTGTACTCCACTAAACTCCCACGAAACACACACTCTGACAGACATGCGCTTGTTTTCTCACAGCTCAACTCACGCAGTCTGGTTGGCACGCACAGGATTTCACGGACAAACACCCACACACACACACACACACACACACACACACACACACACACACACACACACACACACACACACATGAGCACATACATATGCAAACACGCACAAACTATCCCAGGGGCAGTGCTGAAGGAGCATGACAGCAAGTCCCCTGCCACCCGCGGGCACAAACAAAAGGCAGGCATGCACAAAAGAAACTGTAAAGAAAGCACCTTATGACAATCACATAACACACTCACACACATATACACAACAATTACAGAGCACTCTTCCCTCAGGCATTGTGTGTTACTGACATCATTCACTCCGTGCAAGGTCTTTCCATCCCTTCCTCCCTTGCTCTCTTCCCCTTTCTACATTTGGTATGAATTGGCATGATGCGTGAAGTACGTGTGTGTGTATGTGGCATGGAACTAATTTCCCCGCTTGCTGGCACACATGGAAAGCTTTTAGTTCTACTTCCCCCATGTCCCTGTCTTTCAAGCCATCTGCGAAACAATGCTCATGCACTTTGTTCACACAGAAAGGTGGGAACATAATGATTTTGTCCTGCTTATGCCTTCTCTCTTGCCAAAACACATCCATGTTTAATCTGGTAAACATCTCTGTTGCAGAGAAAGACTATAAGGTGCATTTCAAAATGCATTTCATTATATGCTAAAACTAAGACTTAAGCATTTCCCCCTTTGTAATAAATACATAGATTTAGTACTTTCTTTGTGTTTTGCAGCTGACTTCTTGTTTCCTTCTTCTGTGAGTTTGTTATTGTACTTGGCCTTGTGTGTGCGCCCTGGCATGAGACTTGAAGTTGTCTGCCTTGGTGTGTCTCCAGTGACTAATTGTTTCTGTCCTTTTACAACCATCACGCAATTTTTGTAATCATGTAATATCTCTGAAGGACATTGAATGTGATCCACATCTGAGGCAGGAAGACAGAACAAGCATGGTCTGTTTGTGTATTTAAATGCCAGTGCCAAGGTTACACCTTACCCTCTGATGAAAAACAAATACCCTACACTGCCAAAACATGTACTTATTTATGACAATACATTTAACAAATTTGGCATTGAAAGCTTATTACTAAACTTTGAAATAGCTGATAAAAGGTGAGCTGAAACCAATTGTTTTTTGTTTGTTCATTTTGTTTTTCTGTCATTTATAGCATGAGACATAGAGGTGACACATCATTAGGTACTTATCTGATACTTATATAATAGCAGATCCCAAATTGAAAGACCCCTGATTTTGTCTTACTACTACTATAATGCCTATTGTATCATATTTGATTGGACTTTTATGATGCCTTTGTCGAATCAATATGATCATCAAATTACTTACAAATCTGAATGCAATCATATGAATGATAAAAATGTCCTCAAATGGATTATCAGTTGCCAAAAACACCTGATGTATCAAATGAGATACAAAAAATACATGTGTTGAATGTCATAGAAATTTCAGTTTTTTAGGATTTCAGTACAACGTGAAATAAACATTTCAGCTCAATAAACTTTGAGTTTTCTGGCTATAATTTGTCTTTTCAAGCATTAAAGTGCTCAGGTTCATACTTTTGATTTTTAATAGATGAATAACCAAAAGTCTGTCTAAATTATATTAGCTGCTTAAGTTTAACCATTTTACTACCAGCTCAACTGTTTTGCATTATCTGTTTTGTCAAAAGTAAGCTCAGAGATATATATGTTTTATAAAACAGAACAATGAAATCGTTGTCTGATTCCCTGAACACAGAGAAAACTACAAACTCAACTAGAAAGGATAAAATATTCACTGAGAGGAATAACAGCAAATTTCATTTAATATGGGACCCAATTCTAACATACGTAGGTGGACTGGATGTCTTACCTGACAGCATCTAGTTGGCTCCTCTTGTTAGTGGGACCTGTCTTACACTAATTCCAGTCCATCTCAACATCCCATCTGTATATCTGTTTCTTCTCCTAAATGTTGGTACCACTTTCAAAATATTCTGTGTACTATTTATTTATTTATTACTTTCCTTTTCTTCTTGTTGCACTCACTTCAATTGTATTATCTTGTACTAATTGGTTCCTAAGTTGACTTTTAAATCTATTTATTTTTCTTCCTTCCCTTGCATTTCACCCTTATATGTTAAAACTGCTATTGTATGTACATGTCTTGTTTTATAACCTAGCCTAATTCTTTATTATTTATGTATACTTGGCACACTTAACAGTTAAATCCTCCCTATAGTGTATCCTCACCTGAAAATGCTTTGTTATTATTATTCATGCCAACCCTTATATGGAGTCATGTGTCCTTTGTTTTATTTTTCCTTGGGGGTTATTTTTTGAAACATTAAATATATTTGAATTTATTGACCTCTTCAAATAAGTTGAGCTGGAAGTTAAAGGGTTAAGAATGTGTTGTTTCACATTTCTCCTTTGTCCTGCTTTTGCAATTTAAAATAGGTGTTATTTGTGTTTTTTATGAATAATTATTAATACAATGTCATTGTTTATAATAAAGTAAAGTAAAGTCATGAAGTGTTCATTCTTTATTTTTGTACAAAACTCAAACCCTGCCTGTCCACTTCTCGATCTGTCTTTCCCTCTCACTGCTACCTCATTCACACAAGCACCTGTCTCTGTGTCAGGATACTTGAATCTCAATGACCTTTGATCAGAATTTAACCCCTTTAACCCTGTTGCTGAAAAGCAATTCCTTCTCAGCAATCTGTGCATTCACCGTATTTGATTTAGTCAGCTCCCTCTTTTCATGTCCTTTTTAATCTTCTGTTGCATACTTTTCCTTTGCTCATGACCTTGCTCTGGAGCACTTGGCCTGGTTTGCAGGAATGTGTGTACAGTATATGTGTGCATGGTGCATGCAAAAAAAAAAAAAAATCAAGGTGACGTTATCCTGTTAAGAAAGGTTTACCAGATAAGCAGAAAAGATCCACTGAATGGGATAGAAGTTTTTTCTACTGCTATTAAAATTAGAACAAGTAAAAAACATTTCTGTTTGACATATTTGTGAGGTAAACATTTTACCTCACAAATATGTTAGCTTTGAACCTCGAGCAATAACTCCCATTAATATGATTTGCCTTCCCTCTTCCATGCAGGAGTGATTCATTTAACCTGAACATTTTTTTTTTTTTTTAATGTATTTTTTGGGCATTTTGTGCCTTTATTGATAGAGAGAGACACAGTGGATAGGTTTGTGAAAGGGGGTGAGAGAGTAGGGGAAGACACTCTGCAAACTGGTCACAGGTGGGATTCGAACCTGCACTGGCAGAAGCATGTACATGGGTTGCCTGGTTGCTAACCACTCCGCCAAACCAGCACCCCTAACCTGAACATTTTAAGTCATCACCTTTATCAAGTGCTCACACACACGCACACATCGTCTGTGCACCTTTAAAAACAGACCTGCTCGTAGTAATTATCACTGCAGAGCAGACGTGCAGACCAGTCCTTAGGGAATCTCTGCAAGTTGCTCAGAAACACACACATACGTCAGGGAGTAGCTTGTGTGTGTATAACTAAGCCCTTGTTCGTCACTGGGCGTCCCTGAATGCCTCTCTCCTGTGTCCTAATGTTGTTCCGGTATTTGCCATCCCGTGAGCCCTCACACACCCTATAATTAGTGTCACCCCAGCAACTAGAGAAAGAATGCTCAGTATTCTTGTCGTCGTGGTAACTGCGTAAGTGCGAAGGCCGGAGGTGCTGGTTGTAGGTGTCAGTTAATGACAGGGACAATGGGTCCTCTGTCTGCCTCCACATGTGGTGCATTTGAAGGACTAAGGACGTAAGTTGGAGTGTATGGGTGCCTAATGTGGAAGTCAGCACATAAGCCATGTTTGCATGATTAAAGCTGTATTTTTCAAATTCTTCAGAGGCATGGGGCTCACACTTTTATTTCAATTAAAGCTTCAAAAAGGAAATGATATCCAACACCTTCCTACATATAATTTTATGAATGCCATGTACACTGCGATGCAGCACAGACTATGTGTTGAAACTTAGCTATTATTTTCTGCAAACCATTAACTGTAAAACTGCCTTTAAGCCAACTGCTTGGCTACATATAACTTACTTTCTCAAATTTCATTATAAGACCCAATGATTATTTCTCATGTGCCTTCAATCAAAGACTTCACAAGAGTCACAAGATAAAAAATTAAAGTTTGAAAAAGAAAATACAACATTGAATATTATCTTTGAAAACAGAAATTTGGCCTTTTGATCATTCCCGCATCAAATCCTTTTAAACTTTATTATAACTGTGTGTGTGCCATAGTAGGCTCTTTAACTTTCATAGATTTAGACAGTGAGGGAGTAAATGCTGAATTGAATTTTTAAGAACTGTCTCAATTGAAGCTATTTGCATTATTTAAAAGATTGAATCACTATCTGCAAACAAAGAGTGCACAAATTTTGACCAACAAACATTAAGAAAAACACACAATGTGAACACCATGAGTCAACAGTTTGCAGTAAAACTGTTGACAAACAATGCAGTCTTTTGTTCTGCTGAATCAGATCCTTTACTGGAATAATGTCAAAGGCCAGTCTGTGATACCCAGTACAAACTTACAATAACTTCGGGAAGGCAACGTTCTAGTTCCCACGTTTGGATAACACGTGTCTCTGATTCTCTCTGCTGTCAAAATTCAGGTACTGCAAGCCCTAAAGCAAGAAATTCCGGGGACTGATCAGAAAGGACAAAATGTTCCCTGCACTAAATGTGGAAAATGAATTGCACCATCTATGGATCCAACAATGCCAGAGTTTTCAGATATCAAAGAAGTGTAACGAAACATAAAGTTGTTTGTTCCCCAAGAGGACCTTTATTGAGTAAAAATTATATATAAAAACATAAATTATTTTCACTACAAATTACCATGAAAATGAAAATAACTCATAAAAAACAATGCTGTGGGTGCAAAAGTACTGGCCATTATTAAATTATTATTATTATTAGTAGGCCTATGAGCATTTTATTACTTCAAGGATCATCCTTTATTGTTTGAATGTATGCGGATGAATACGTTCTAACCATAGCTGTGAGCAGTCTGGACTTTCCCGTAAAGTACGTCACTGTAAACGTAAGTGACAAGTCATCTTCCCTGTTGCCTTCAAGAAACCTGGGAAACGCGAAAGGCACGTTTGAAACAGGCCACCTGACACATGATATGGTCGTTTTAAAAGAAAAGAATGTACGAGAAGCTACTGATGGCAGTAAACTGTGACATCGGCACAGTCTGATTAGTGTTTGATCGTACAGTATGTCTGTTTCATAGAATGGTTTGTGAAAGTTCATCGTCATTCGAGGAATCAAAGGGACAGTGGTATCTCATTGGGGCATGTTTAATCAGTTTAATTGTAGTTATAAAGTGGGTGGGTCTCTATGGGCCATCCACGGGCCATTACACGTAAGCACACGTAAACTTCGGTGAAACCACTAGTCGTCTGTAAAGGTTGTAAACAGGTGACTCAGAGTTACGTGAAGTGCCCGAAGGAAGCATGGGAGCATTAACTTTTTCCAAGGTATAAAAGCAAGTAATTATTGTACAGAGGGACAATTTCAAATTAAGAAACTAAATATACATATAATTGATTATTTGCTTCGGTTGCCGGCGATGATATCTAGAAATGTGACCAAATGGATAAAAATAATATCGAATTGTTCCAAGGACTGTTTTATATTCTGTTTTAGATATGTTTTTGAAGTTGTCTTGATTTTTATTGTCGATACTTTATTGTGGCAGGTAATTTCATACTCCCAGTATACATATAAATTTCATGTATCCTCGTCCATGCACACATTTTCTGTTTCCATCCATACACGCAAATAAGCAAAACAAACAAAAAACAAAACATCAATGAGTTTTTTGGGTTATTTTAATTTTGGATCTGGTTTACACTTTGTGGCACTTTTTCACGACGCGGATGTGCACGTATGGTGGTGACGTCACTCGCTGCGTTAGTCGCCCTGTTCCGCTGTTGTTCGGTTGAGACTGGCTGCGCGATAGCATCGAATCACTGAATTTGTGCTGAAGATGGCCGCTGGTCCTCTTTCTGTCTCTTCTACTGCATCGACCAACAACGATGGGATCCTCATCGGTGACAAAGTTTACTCGGAAGTATACCTTACAATCGACAACTCTCTCATACCGGAGGAAAGGCTTTCCCCGACGCCGTCTATGCTCGACGGCCTCGACCTGAATACCGAGACCGACCTTCGCATCCTGGGGTGTGAGCTGATTCAGTCGGCCGGCATTCTCCTTCGGCTACCCCAGGTAATGTGGCATCTGATACTAGACTTGATATTAGTAATTTTAATGGGTTCGTTTGTCCTCAAACAAGTATGTAACGACAGTTCACAGTAGGCCGCAGTTTGGATAGCAGCATATAGCTAATGTTAGCCTGCTAACATTAGCGTGGTGGAGATAAAATGGCGGCGGGCCATTGTGCAAGGTTAGGCCAGCGAAGTCGAGACAAAGCAGAAACGCAGTGTTCTTTTCTCCACAGGTGGCTATGGCAACGGGCCAGGTCCTCTTTCATCGTTTCTTCTACTCAAAGTCATTCGTCAAACATAGTTTTGAGGTAAGTGGATTTAAAATTGTGTACCAGTCCACAAACGTTTGTAAGATCGTGCTAGCAAAGCCAGACGTTGTAATGACGTCTGTGGCAGCCATATTGTCGAAACGTGATGTGAGGGAGTTATACGAACAGCTGTGGTACAAAAACGAGACATTCATCGTGCTAAAATGTCCGAGGTAACACTCAGAAATGGCGCCATGACCGTGAAACGTTTTTGGTGTTTTTACAGTCTTTGTGAACGTGGTGCTCACATTTTAGGACCTTCATTGGAAATATTGACATTAAAAAGTAGCTCTTACCGTTGATAAAAGAACCCGTCGCTCTTTAGACTTGTATCCAGTATTTGATTGCCTGTCATGGTCATTGACAAGAATATGTTAAGATTGTCAAGGACGCAACTCTTGTAGCAATAATCAGACGGTTAGGTAGTTTGTGATGGGTATCCACATTTGTTTTAACTATACTTTCAAGTGTTGATGATTCGATGATTACGCTATGTTGAAAGTGTCTTGTGCTTTCAAACGACAAATCTTTTTTGTTTCAATGACACAATACATCTTTCAAGCTCTCCTGCACTTGTCATATTTTATGTACTTTCTCTGTAACTGCATTCCTGAGATGTTAAACTCTGTACAAACCTTTGCTTAAATTGTTTTACTTCAGATTGTTGCCATGGCTTGTATCAACTTGGCCTCTAAGATAGAAGAAGCACCACGACGAATACGAGATGTCATCAATGTTTTTCACCATCTGAGACAGATCCGAGATAAAAAGTAAGTATATAAATGAATGTAACCATGCTCTACTGATAATGTAAACATAATTTGTCGTAAACCGTGGTTTGTTGTATTGTTTTTTTAAACCAAACAGCTGTTTATTGTATGTCTATCTGCTTTGCTGTGAAAGTGCTCTTTGGTATAACTTTGTACTCTTTAACTACTTGAAAACTTTTCAGTTTCCTCTTGACTTGTAATATCGATAATGAAAGTATTTACACCTAAAATTTGAGATCCCCATCACTTAGAAATTGGATCTTTCAACAAATATATTGAAATAATAGTCAATTCTTAATGCTGCAAGACAAGGCCACACTCTTAAGTGCCTCTGTCTTCGTAGAAATCTGCACATGTTAATTCAAAAGACCTTGACATTAACTTGGCTTCTTTTTTTCCTTGCAACCAACTAACAGCGACCAGCTACATTTACCAAAGCCTGGGTGATGTGGAATGGTACGTAAGATGAAGCAGTCGGCATGACAACCATGATGAAATGGGGTCACTATCCTCCCCCAGAACCACCCCATCCCTCCTGTGGGAGACACCCGTGGTCTGAGCCACTGCGGGGCACTGGGATCGGGGATGACAGGTTGGCCGAAGGTCCTTGGCCCCCGGGGCGTCTTGAGGGCTCCTGTGGTTTCAGTCTTAATCATTGGGGTTCTGTCCGCCATTCTGCGGAAAATTGGGGTAATGTAATTTTCTTCTCTGACTGCTCCTCGCCATACATTTTCTTTGTGTCAGGAACAAAACCCCATTCACCTACTGTTTCACATGGCTTTATAGAAAAATCACCATGGTTATTTGGAGTGACGAAAATAATCCTATACTTTGTACTTTTAGTTTCAGTAAGTGCTGTTTGTGTTCATGTTAAAGTCAGTGCATGCACCCATGTTTTGAAGCAAAATGTCATTTTAAGGACACATCAAGCATACTTAAATTAATTCTGTCACTGGCTATCTGTAGTTGTGAAATTTGATGGCAGTTGTTTGTAGTAATTGATGTTGCAGTGATACCTTAAGTTGTTTGCATGTGGCTTGTAGCATGCTGTTACTACACATTGTAATTATTGTGTTTTTATTGTTTTTGTGGTTTTTAAATAGTTTTGGCAGACTTTCAATTAAGTTGTAGTCCGTGTTGAGGAGACTGACAGGTGATTTGCTCCACCTTTTGAAAGGCAATGTAGATTGACTGCCTGTATGGCAGGATGGAGGATATTATCAGTCTCTGTCATGCAGATAGAGAATTACAAAGCTACCATATGTTTTGATCGCAGTAAGACGTTATTTGCTTTTATACAGAATACATCTGTAGAGCTGTTAGTGTCCGTCTGTGGTGTTTTCAGAAATCTTTTATGTTAAGTTAGTTGGTCATTGTAGATTGTTAGAAGTGCACTAATAAGGAAGAGACATTTTTATTTGTTTTTACCTGAGTTGAGATATTAGAATATTAAAAATCATATTATATGGTTGAAGAGCAGTGTGCTTTGTTAAACAAGCATTGTTACGTAGTTATCTAAAGCCACACAATTATTCAGTGATATTTTGGTAGTTTGAAATATTGAAGAGTTTTTGTCTCAATGTCAGGCAAGTGTAGTATTTAGTGTGGTTGATTATTTTGGTTGATACTTCTGTTAAAGCTGTGACACAAAGGTGACTGAGGTTGAGGACTGTCATTACACCCCACAAACTTAAAGATGAACCACAGGAGTCTGCAAACCCCATGAACTGTTAAGCATTTCAACACAGAAACCTGTTGCTTTTAGTTGGTTGAAGCGTAAAAAAGGAAAAAAAGAGTGCAAGACACCAGAAGAGCACTTTCTTTTCTACTCTTGTTATGAAGGTGGAAACCATTATTTTATTTTGATTCCTTTATAAACCAGGACACCAAGTTCATTGATACTTGATCAGAACTACATTAATACCAAAAACCAAGTCATCAAAGCAGAACGGAGGGTCCTGAAGGAGCTGGGCTTCTGTGTGCATGTCAAGCATCCTCACAAGGTGAGTTCAAGTCACACTCTTACACGCTTTGACTTGTGGAGCACAAATTAGCCACTTGCTTGTAATTTTTTTTTTTTACCAAACAAAGCTATTAACTATGTTTTTGTAAGAGATTTAAGCATAAAATGTGCTTACATTGGGCAGATTTTCCCCAATTGTGGTCATATTCAGTTATTGCTTTTTTTCCCCGGTCAGATTATCGTCATGTATCTCCAAGTCCTGGAGTGTGAGAAGAACCAGATGCTGGTCCAGACCGCCTGGTAAGTTCAGTCTTTGTCTTTCACTGATTATATTCCACAGCCTCAACTTGTCATGTCTGCAAGAAGTAACACTTGGGCTTGGGCTAAAATCTTGAGTTGAATATATCTGAAACGCCTTAACCATCAGAAGAGCACTAGGTCTACCTGCTTGGATCTGTAAGGCAAACTTAGTGCTCTCCTTGATTATACACAGGTTAAGAAACATTTGACCAACATTTGCCCAGGTCTGCATCATCCCGTCACTTCATTTTAACCCTGCACTTTTTTTTTCTGATGAAGCAATGTGTTGTATTGCCTACACCAGTTTGGTTTCTCACTCTCTTATCTGACCTTACATGGCTTTTGCTGTAAAGTCTGTTTGATTTGCGATTTTTAGGGAACTTGGTTTAACTTTGTCCTTTCTCTCTACTCTTTGATTAAAGGGTAGTCCATGCTGGTAAGTCACATAAAGAACCTCTGAACTCTGCCTCCTCCAACCACATGACCTCAGGAAGCTCCCCTCATTGGCTGGCTGCCCCTCTCCAGACAGCCAATCCCAATGCCGAGATTCTCTGAAGGGGGAGGGCGAGCCTTTCCCAACAGCCAACAACATCTTGTTTTCTCTTGGGTGCCCCAAAGGATTTGTATTTTTTGGTCTTGCTACAAAAGGTTTTGACTGTAATACCTATTTTTTGCCAGGTAGCTACAGATATATTTGTATATACACGCATATAGATATCTATCTATATAAATATATACTTTTTTTTAAAGCGTAAACATAAATTAGTTTTGAAGTTAGCTTAGCAAGAACATTATATTTTTTTTATCAGTTTGCCTGCCAGCTTATCAAAATATTTGCAGTAGTGTACTGTGTCCCCCTCATACTGACGTGGTGTTCAGACGTGTCTGTTTTACAGGCTGATCCAGTGCTCAGGTTTTGCCTCCGAGGACCTGTCTCGCCCACGCAGCAGTCAGAACCCACCGGCCCTGTGTTGTCTTGACTAGATTTGGCATAGTACTTAGACATTAAACTGGCAAAGTGCGGGTCAGCCTTTTTTTAATGGCAGGTTAGACTGAAAGTAATGTGTATGGCAGGCTTCAGTATTCACTTACCAATTAACTGAGAAACTATTAGAATCATCATGACTATGCAGAGGAAGAGCCAAAGCCGTCTCATTTCCTTTTCTTTTTTTAGATATTTATTTGTAGATCGGTTGTAGTTTCTATCGGTAACAATCTGACTGGGGTCAGTGTTGAGTTATTTGTTGGGGGGGTTTGAATATACTTTTAATTTCTCATGTGTTTGTCCCCGTGACTTCTATGTTTACTTTAAACATAGATGTTCGTATCTCCCTTTGCCGTCTGATTCACATCCTGACCATATTTTCTTCCATCATGTGCATCCAATGTGTTACCCAGTTCTACCAGTTGTCCCAGTTTCCTGCTGACTCTTCTTTAATTTTTCCTTGATGCAAGGATTGTGCTTGGCTCAAGTACAGAGGCTTAGACTGTTGCATTAAATCTGTTGACATTAGACAGGGACAATGTTTAAGGACAATAGCTGAAGTGCTGTCTCACTGGCAAGTTAAAAATTGTAGTAAAAATCTTTTGAAATGGTTCTAATTTTTGTAGTCCAGTTTATGACCCAAAACACATCTCAATATTTATTTGAATCATAAATGAGACAGAAACATTTACCTGTCGGCACAAAATCTTTGTTTCATGGCTAGCTTGCAATTTCTGGCCATTGTTTTTGCAGTATCCTCGTACTTAAATGGACCCAACAACCTTGGAGTAGACATTCCAATATTGTGGCTCATACATATCCCTGCATGTGTTCTGACACCTCCCTTCTATCCTCTTTTCTTCAAACGAGTAACTCTCCAGTTGTAGTTTGGCTGCATTGTCAAAGCAGGCCTCTGATAGATTGTTCCCATTTGTGTCCTCATGCTTTACCTGTGACATACAACACCACCATGGATGCCTCAGAGAGAGAAATGGACAAAGTTAATCTTGATATTTAAAAATGTGCATTACATGATGGAGCCTAGGCATGTACAGTACTATCAAGCTTAATAAAGTTCTTTAAAAGAGGCTCAAAGCTTGAGCCGGTCAAACCCATCACTCGCAGTCTTTCATTAGAATGTGGATGCCCAGTTATTGTTGCTCCTGTAGAAATCTCAACTGAAGACTGGTTAATATTGAATTGATGAATTCTTGGGGTCTTTGGTTATTTTAATTACACTAACCAAATGAATTGATTAAGAGCTCCATTTTGAGTTGAAGATGTATTCTGGGTTGGCAGATGGTTTTGTGTAGAAAAGATGCTATGTTTTTTTGTTTGTTTCTTTTACTTTTATAGGAACTACATGAATGACTGCCTGAGGACAAATGTGTTTGTGCGGTTCCAAGCTGAGACCATTGCATGTGCTTGCATGTTCCTGGCAGCCAGAGCTCTGCAGGTAAGAAGAAATGTTACTGACATGCTCATACTTTTGACAAAACCTCAGGATGTTCTTACATTTTATGGTGCTCTCAAAGAAGCTACTTCAGCTCACTTCAGCTGATTATGGGAAATGTTTTTGTTAGATACCTCTGCCGTCTAGACCTCATTGGTTCTTGCTGTTTGGAGCTACTGAAGAGGAGATAAAGGAAATCTGCATCACCACCCTCAGGCTGTACACCAGAAAGAAGGTATTTCTCATTTCTTTCTTCACATTTTGAATTAACAATTCATTTGTTTTATATCTCTTCATTGTGCATGGAAGAGAGCTTACCAAGCCACAAGTCAACACTGAATTCAAAAAGGAATCAAACCATATCATAGTGGCAAGTCCTCAGTGTTGTGTGCTAATGCAGGGTGACTTCTTTTCAGCCAAACTATGACCAGCTGGAGAAAGAGGTGGAGCGGAGGAAGGTGTTCCTGGCAGAGGCAAAGTTGAAAGCTAAAGGCCTGAACCCTGATGGCACCCCCGCACTGTCTACACTGGGGGGTTTCTCTCCCGCTTCAAAACCCTCCTCCCCAAATGTGGCTAAGGTAGAAGAGAAGACTCCCAACCCCCAGACCTTAAAACAAGTGAAGAAGGAGCCAGACAACAGGATGCAGATCAACAAGAGTCCACACAACGGGTAAGAGATGAATCTGTAGGAGCTGACGCTTTAAGTACTCTAGTGTAGTTGTGGAAGTGTTACCTGAAAACTTCTGTGTTTTTCAACCAGGTTAAGGAAAGATAAGATTGGGAGGAACAGCAGAAGTGGAAGTCGATCTCGGTCAAGAACACGGTCCAGGTCGAGATCTCGCTCTCCTCGCAGACAGTAAGATATTTAAAATGCATCAAAGTGAAATGTAGACTGTAACCATGGCAGGTGCTGAGAGTGTCTGAGGTCGGCCATGTTCCTCATCCTGTCTTCTCTGTTGTTTTCACAGTTACAACAGCAGACGCAGTCGCTCAGGGACCTACAGTTCTCGCTCACGTTCACGCTCTCACAGCCGCAGTCCATCCCCCCGCCGTCATCAGCCTTCGCCTCTCCTCCCCCACCTAAAGTCCAAGACCAGCCACCATGGCAACAGCGACTCCAAGTCCAGTGGGCGCCACAGCAATAGTGGGGGAGGTGGATCTGGTCACAAACGGAAGCGCTCACGTTCTCGGTCTAGATCCCGCACTCCGCTCAAAGTGGACAGGGACCGTGACAGAGATCGGGAACGGGAGAGAGACAGAGATCGGTCCTTTGACCTCTCCTCAAAGAAACACAAACATGAACGAGGAGGGGGTCACAGAGGAGACCGGAGAGACAGGGAAAGATCTCGGTCCTACGACAGGGACAGAGACAGGGAGCGTAGCCACAAAAGCAAACACCACAGCAGTGGTGGACACTCAGGACACAGTCGCCACCGGCGCTGAGACTCACACACTGACAGGCTCTGGGACAGATGATCACTGAGGAATTGTTCTTATAGTCCAAACCAAAACAAACTTTTACTCGCTCTCTGAACATTTATTGGGTGCTGTTCTTCTGTTACCAACTTGAGTCATGTTAGCAAACACATCCTCATGTTTCACATGGTTGGGTAAATAGTTGCACTTGAGCTAATGTGTTAAGAGAACTAGGTATCTGCTCCAGCTGGGGGACATAGCTGAAAAAGACAACAGTTTCTTCATTAAAAGTCAAGCACCTGTCTGGTCTTTGTGCAAAAATGAAAGGTTTGCTTTAGTTTGGGCTACTAAACATAAGTGGGCTTTTCATGTGCAAAGAGAAACACTTGAAGTTAAAATGGATTTAGAGTTCCTTAACCTTCTGGACTTTGTCTTACATCTAAGGCTTATCTTCCCACACTTGATCTTGATGTCCCTTTGGGTACCTGTAGTAAAGCCATGACACAGAAACTTAAAACAGCCAGTACACAAACAAGCTACACACAGCTTCACGCACATCTTCATCTCTTGGTGAGTTAAACTGGGGCTCTTAACTTATGACTTGGCAGTGGCACACTTTTAGCTGACATTCAGCCAGGGTGTTTTTCTAGGTCAAATGTTAATTCAAGAGTCCCCTTGGAGATTAAAAATAAGAATTGATTGCAAAGTACCTTTACACAGAAAAGGAATTTGACTTGGTAAAGTGATGCAACAGCAGTCAACTTAAAGTAAATACAGTCTGAAGGAATAAAGTATAAAACAATGCAAATAGCCAAGGACTGTGTTTTCATGTCTTTTCTACACGAGGTCATGTGAGGGCATCAACTCAGTGACATCAGTTTGAGAGCTGTCATTATTCACTGTTGAGCTTATCTTTATTTTCTGTGAAACTCACTCTGAGAACAGCCTTCCCCCTTTGTATTTTTTCTTCATGGAAAGCTATGGACTATTAAGAAGAGGAAGTTGTTTACAGTGTAAAGAGGATTAGTAATCTACTGTGGGGTGAGAATGCTTTGATTTATAAAAGCAAACTGCTCAGCAGATGGATTGGATGAATAAATGTAAAGTTAATCTATCATTCAGGAAAGATCAATATGTTTGCACATTAGGGACTTAAAGCTGAGTGGTTTGTTTTCTATAAGGACAGATGTTTGCTAAAGCTGTATGCTGTACAGTATAAAAACACAAGCTGGCTATTAATGTATGGTTTTGTTTTTTCCCTCCTTTTTTTACAGCAGGGGATGCAGACTTGATCTCAAACATTTAGGGTCTCCAATTTGTTACACTGGTTTTAAGTCTGCACGTGTTCATGTCCAATTTTTATCCAAGAATAAATGAGTTATTCCACTGAACTCCGTGTCTCTCAATGTGTCTGTTGAAGTCAATGTCAGATTTTGTATTTGCTTGAAGGACCGATAAGGGCTGGAGCAGTGAAATGTCTTATATGTATGTCGTATACCTGGTTCATGCACGGGTCATTGTAAAGTGACATTTCATCTGACTGCCTTGGTTGAAATTACTGGAAAAATTAGTTTAGAAAAGGATCATCAGGGTGAATGAAATTATACTGAGTGAAAAAAGTACGTCATAACCTGACGTCCTGCCAAATCTTGCGTTATGTTTTTTGCCACCAGGAGGCACTGTTACTCTTAAAGAGAAGCCTCCAGTGTTGAGAACTGATAAAACTCATTCGCCTCCAGTTTTTCGCTGAAACAGTACTCAAAAAACAAAAGAAATTTTAAAACAATGAAGGGGTTACCATGGTCACGCTCAGCTAATCATAAGACTTCTAAAGTGGTGCATTTCAAAATACTGAAAGAGCTGCTGGTATGACACAAACCTTAGGTTTTATGAATGCATTGTGATGTTTATTCACTTTATCTTTGACAGATATGGTATAAAACCAGTTATTGCACAACACAAGGCTTTGACTAAATCAAACTCCACTCTTAAAAAGTACCCTTTTTTGACAAAGTGAGATATTTTGACAAAATTCTGGAGACTTGTCTCTGAGTGTGTCTTTCAAAGAAGGCTTCATCACTTTCTGTCATTGTCTCCTGTTTGCCTCACACTGCTCAGTTCTGACTGCTGCCCTGTCCCAGACTCTCCAGCCTTTAATGTTCATACAGGTCTTTATGTGCTCTATGTGGTCACATCACAAGGACGTTACAAGCTCATGCAAACAATGACGGAAAGTTAAACTGATCCTAATGCAAATTTTACATATTTTGTAATTTAAGCCAATAAAGTGCCTTAACTTGTGAAAATAATTTCTGGTCACTATTGGTTCATTGCAAGATCGATTTAAGGGCAGCTGACATCTATATTAAAAGACATGTACATTATCATCTTTCTGAGAGTATGTGGACAAAGACTTTCTTTGTTCTGAAGCCAAATTAATTAGAAATGTGGTTCCATGGTGTGAATAATACTTTAAGTGTTTCAGTTTGTCCTGATATGAGAACACTCCAGGTGACAGTATGACTCCCCTTAGCCCTAAACAAACACCTATGTCTGTCACATCACATGTTCCTGACTCTGGATGTCTTTGTTTTCTGCTCTGAAATGAATCCAAATAGTGTTCTGTGGGCTTTTTCCCCCCTGCTGTCTTTAGAGAAATTAAAACACTGCAGTTAAAAAGACAGACGGCACAGAAGCAACTGTAGAGTGGCATAAGTGGGACCACAGAGTTGGGCGCACCTCTGAGCAGTTGAGTAGAGGAGAGACGAGAGAATGCATCAGTGTGTACATGAATGTTCTTTGGAATAATGTTTGGCATAAACCGTCCCTTTCTTGAAAATGAATTTTCTTTCAGAATGAGCTCTTTCACATCAGGATCTTCTGATTGACATGTGAACATGTCGTGGTTTTATTCTGAATAAATGTTTATTTATGACTACTGAGGTCGATGTAAACGATAGGTCGATGAAGAAAGCTTGAGACAAACATGTCCAAATTCAAGGCCGTGTCCACTGAGTTCTCTGACATTAGGGGTTTCATTTTGGAGGAGTGAATTTCACAAGTGTCAACAGTGAATCAACACTATTACAACCAGGTTCTAGAAAAACTGAGTGAAAAAGTCAAAAGAAAGAGACCACAGTTGACCTTTTGCTAAGCCTCTCCCACAAGTGACTACTGTCCAATCCTACTGGCATCTGCAGCTATGCACAAGAGCCCTGTTAAGCTTTTGCCAGAAAACAATATGCATTAGCTGTGTGCATATGGGTTTAGAAAGTTCTACAGTCAAAATCCCAAAAAGTTTGAAGGGTGGTTTTGAATTTTTTTGCCTTCCCCAACCCCAAGACACTGGGTTTGGATAAAGCACAAGAATAGTGCCGCCCCTCCATGTACACAAAACACAGGCTGTATTTAGGGCCCCATGATCCATGGGGTGCCCCATTTCATAAGGGGACGCATTCTCCGCTGTCTGATGCAGCCATGATTTGCTCAGTGGACTACAGGCCTGATATTTACCTCCGCCATGGAGGTTATGTTTTCAGGAGTTTGTTTGTCTGTCCGTCTGTCTGTCCATCTGTGAACAAATAACTCAAAAAGTTATGGATGGATTTTGATAAAATTTTCAGGAAATGTTCAGCATGGGAAAAGGAAGAACTGATTCGATTTTGGTGTTGATCCAGATCAGCATCTGGCTGCCATAGCGAAAAATGTGATTTCTGTGAATAACAACTGAACTAAAATAGATATTATGAATCCCATTGCTAATGGTATGTTGTCACGGTCAAGGAATCTAAATTTTTCTATGAAATAAAGGTAGGACTAATATTCATGGTCAAAATCACAATGTGGATGAGGACTGTGGCGCTGGCGGAGGTCTGCGCTCTCCGAGTGCTTTTCTAGTTTCCACTTATATCTGGCTGTTACCACTGTCGTCTGTCAGTTATGTAATTTTGCGGTGCAACCAATGTACATGTGAACATTTGATTTAAGTCTATCCTAAATCGATCAGTGTCTTTGGTTGCGTGGTCCTCCGTGTGCCAGTAAGCATAAAGACACAGATAGACACGCAATGCAGGGACAGTGAGGGATCATCAGTTACTTTGTGTGATTTTATAATTCAAACGTAGTTTTGATAGCTCATGTGTACTGTTTATTGAACACAAAGACTTGAAGAATGACCAGTCAACCTTTTGATGAATCATCAATCCAGCTCTGACCCTCTGTTTCACTCACTCACTATTTTATGAATGATAAATTAATCCTGGGGTATCCTGCATCACTTAAAGGGATAGTTCAGTTTTTTTAAGTGGGGTTGTATGAGCTCCATATGGCCACTAAGTACATTAGATGCACTAGAAAGTTCTCTCCTCTGCCTCAGTTAGACACAGACTGTAAGAGTCTGTTAAGCATAGCTAGCCGCAAACAGGCAGATAAACTTTATATTTCCGAAAATGTAATGCACTTAAAACATTTCTAGGTCACGTAGTCTTAAACTGTGGTATTACTTTTTGATGGGAGTTCTTGTAGACGGAGAAAATAGTCTTTGTTCTTGGTAAAAACGTCACTGTTTGCGGCTAGTTCTGCATAACAGACTTACAGACTGTGGCTTATTGAGGGAGAGGAGAGAACTTTCTACTGCATCTATTGTACTTAGTGGCCACGTGGAGCTCATACAACCCTACTTCAAAAATACTGAGCTATCCCTTTAATCTCCATGATATAAGAACAATCTTTGAAGGATCCAACTTCAAATGCAATCTACTGGGTATGTATGTTGTTGAAATAAAAAAGACAAACTTTGTGGCATAAACACCCCCAGCTTCTAGCCTCAATCATCAGATAGAAGATGGGATAATAATTAATAATAATAAATAAAATACACTCATCTCTGATGAAAAGGAGTGGTTATTATTAATTGACCAGTTGGTGATGGAGGAGCAAGATGGCTGCTAATTGGAAACTCTGTGCTGATCAGCTTCACCAAACTATTGAATATCATGAAAATAACACAACATCCAAGAGATTAAGTTTCTTAACTTCACAAAGAAGTTCTGATCCAGTTTGCAGGCAAGACTCCTGAAGAAGGAAAAGTGCATTCAGGACACCTGGGCAAGGAACTGTAAGTGTAAGACTCAATGGTACACCAGAACAGGCCAAAGTCATTGCTGTCAGAGATATCAAGGATCTTGAGAGATATAAATGGAAAAAAAAGATAAGTCTCTCTTTTTTATATTTTTGTGATGTGATCAGTGTGATTTATGTGGGAAATAATACTTGGGCATGATAATGTGTGAACACACAAAGTTAGAATCTTTTCAGGTCACAGGTTTCACAAATTAGAAAATGACATTGATCCAGACATCCACTTCTATCAGAATGTTAATATGACCTGTGAATATTATTCTGAGGAAGAGTTAAATACTAAATTGAAAGGTTTTTCATTGATCCACTTTAACAGCAGGAGTCTTTACAGTAATTTTGCCAAAATTAAAGACTGTCTCAAACAGTTCCAAGAAAAGTTTACTGTAGTTACAATTTCAGAGCCTTGTTTGAGTAATGATAAAGAGTTGCGAGGATGGAAGAGAAGGATATGAAATGCTTTGGCAAAACACAGTGAAGAGAAGGGAGGGGGTGTTGCTACATTTGTAGTTTTGGGTTGCAAATGTTAAGTTATTAATAATATGACAACTGTAATTGATAATCTGATGTAATATGTGAGCATTGAAATTCAGGTGGAAAGAGGCAAAAATATATCCGTTAGCTGCATTTATCGCTCACCATTGATCATTTTAACACAAAGATTTGGAAATATTTTAAAACTATGAAGAGACGGTGACTATTGTTTGTGGTGACTTTACCACTGATCTACGAAAGTCAAATGATCATAAGCAAACTGCTGAATGTATTGATAATATGTTTACTTTTTGTTTCTATCCACTGATCTTAAAGCCCAGCAGGATAACTAAAGACAGTGCTACTCTGATTGATAGTATTTTTGTAAATTTAACAGATGGGAAGAGAAATAGTGGACTGTTGGTGACAGTTGTAAGTGATCATTTGCCTGTTTTTGCAGTTCTTGAAAGGAACAATAAGCTTAATTTTCCCAAAGATTCAGACTCATCATTCAGGCAAAGTGAAAACTCGAGAAGCAATTGCTGCTCTTAAAACAGGATTAGCAAATCATGACTGGCAGGAAGTTAATGTGGAGGACACCAATGATGCTTACAATGCATTTTTGGACACATTTTTGACACTTTCTGACAGATATTGTCCAGTGAAAAAGTTTACACAAAATTCTAAAAAGAGAAGAAAATAATGGTTAAAGAGACTGGAGAAGGCTTGTAAAAAAAAAGGATAATTTATAGAGGATAATTATAATTATAAAAAAAAAAAATGTAGAGACAAACTGAGTTATTATCCAAGGTCAAAAGAAGTTGTATCATTAGCAATTGCTTCAAAAATATAAAAAGAATATTAAGGCTACCTGGAGTGTATTGAATAAGGAGATCAAAAATAATTTTCTAACAAAAATTGTTAAAGGTGACAATTCAGTAACTGAGGATAATGAGAGCATGGTTAATGAGTTTAATGATTACTTTGTTAGTGTAGGTCCTAATTTAACAAAAGAGATTCTCTTTGTAGGTGGAAAAGATGAACCTTTAATTTAACTCTGAATAAATGTAACACAATGTTTCTTGGGGGAGTTTGTGAAAGTGACATTTTAGAAATAGTAAAAGAATTTAAGAGAAAAAAATCTACTGACTGCCATGACCTCAATATGTCACTTATTAAAGAGGTTATTTATATGTCCTGGAGCCATTAACATATATCTGTAACAAATCTTTTCTAACTGGTATTTTCCAGATAAGATGAAAACAGCAAAAGTGATCCCAATCTATAAAAATGGAGATAAGCAATTTGTGTCAAATTACAGACCAGTTTCTTTACTGCCTCAATATTCTAAATTCTTGACAAATTGTTGGTAAAGGGATTAGATTATTTTATTGAGAAATATGATCTATTGAATGATCATCAGTATGGGTTTAGGAAGATTGGCTGAACATCATTAACAGTGATGGATTTTGTGAAATCATTGCAACAGCTGTAGATGATGAGCACTTTGGAGTAGGTGTTTATTGATTTGCGTAACGCATTTGATAGTATTGATCACTCTTTACTTCTACAGAACAGTGAACAGTATGGCATAAGAGGTATAGCACAACTTTGGTTAAGAAGTTACTTAAGTAATAGGATTCAATATGTGAGCATTGATGATATTAAATCTCATCTTAAACATGTAACCCGTGGAGTTCCACTAGGCTCAGTAGTGGGACCAGTTATTTAAACTTTATATAAATGATATTTGTACAGTAAGTGATACATTAAGATACGTCATGCTTTCAGATGATACTAATTTATTTTGTTTTGGAGGAAGCATAAAGGAGTTGTTAAAACTGTAAAAATAGAACTGATGAAGTTCAACAAATGGTTTGCTTCAAATAAGCTATCATTAAATGAAAGTAAAACTAATTTTATGTTGTTTGGTGGTAAAAGGACTGAGATAAAACTGAATTTAAATAATGTTGAATTTGAAAGAGTAAATAAAACATTTTTTTGGGAATAATAATAGATGATAAAGTTTGTTGGAAGCCTCACATAAACATGTAAAACAGAAATTATCCAAGTCCATTTCAATTCTTCACGGAACAAGGGATTTACGGAATAAGAAATGCCTTAATTTACTGTACTTTTCACTTGTGATGCCTCATATGGCACACTGTACTGAAATTTGGGGAAATGCATAAAAAACGAACCTCGATCCAATAATTAAACTACAGAAAAGAACTATTAGGTTAATAAATGAAGTTATACTGTGATCCTACAAATCGGCTCAAGATCACACACATAAAAATTTCTGGACACTGTATATTCAAAAACATTAGACATTATGTTTTGAGTGGTAAATTAGAAAATTCCTGTTTATATTAAAAAAAATAGCTAAGGCAGGGGGTTTTATAACTTAAGGGGGTTGCTAATGTGTGAAACTCACAAAGTCAGAACTAAACTCAAGTACAGATGTGTTTCAGTTTTGGGTGTAAAATTATGGAATGGCCTTAACAATGAAATAAAGTTGTGTAATTCTATGTTAAAGCTTAAAATTATCAAAGGTTACAATGAAATTTGATTAACTCTTTAAGGCCCAAGAGCATAGATTATAGCCCGAAAATTCTGTTTTTTTGGAGCTGAAATGTTTGTTTCACTTTCTGCTAAAATCCTAAAAATATCAAAATGTCCATAAAATCCAACATATAGATTTCTCGTATCTCATGTCATACATAAGGTCTTTTTGGCAACTGACAATCCATTTGAGGACACTTTTTATCATTTATCTGATTGTATTCAGATGTTTTCTTTGTAATTTGTTGATCGTATTGAGTAGATAGAGGTTTTACAAAAGTATGTATCAAATATGATACAATTGACTTTATAGGGTTAAATTCAATTTTTCAGTTAAAGCTATTATGCGTTTGGGAATAATGTACAAGTACTGATGTTTAATTGTGAATTATTCAGTTTATCCAATGATTATACAGGATAGGCAAAAAAAAGAAGCCTTGGGGGCTACAGCCTAATCCTTTTTCGGTTGCTGTCTGTTTTTTTTTTGTTTGTTTGTTTTGTAAAAACATGATTTTATATTTTGTTTTGTACAGTATGTTGGGCCAGGTTTATAGCATATAGCAGGTTTTCCATCGATCTGATTGTCTATAGTGGATCGACTTTTTAGCGAATGACAATCTGCTTAGAGCCCATATTTGGCCAGGGGCGGCCCTGCACAAGAACACCTATGTTTGTTCCAAGGTAAGGTGCTAACTAACGTTAGCTAACCATAGCTCTGTTATACTCGACTGTACAAGAACACTGTTGCTCTTGAACGGGATTGTTTTGCAATTGAAGTGTGAACATATGGCGTGCTTGATGCTTGAATTCATATTTGTGGGCTTTCCCCTCTATGTTAATGTCCTCTTCATCTTAACTCCAACAGCATTTGATTTGGTGAATGTATCTCTCAAATGCTTACTGGAGACCTTCTGTTTGCTTTTTTCTGATAACTCTCAATAATTTGTCTGGAACTTTGCAGATATTTCCTTTGGAATATCACTCACTGGTATCACTAAAACCACGTATTTCTCATAGGAGGGAAAACTTGACAGGAATAGCAACAGTAACTCAGGGTCAGGGCTTAGCAAAGAGTCAATTGTGGAACTTGATTTACATTTTTCATAAAGAAAATGAGCCAGCCCCAAACTATGTAGTAGCATAGTAAAGCAGTTTCTGGCCCCAAAATGGATCAGTGTGTTTGATTATCCTTCCTGTTCACCTGGTTGGTCACTGTGCAACATTTTTCTTTTTCCTAAAATCAAATCTGTGCTCAAAGGAAGAAACAGCTGAGACAAATGTCCAAAGAAGGTCTACTGCATTGCTTTGGTCAGTGGAAAATTAACAATGTGTTGATGCAAAAGTGAAGAAGATTAAAGGTAAAGACACTGAAAAAGGTTTATGTACAATAAAATGGTATTGCAGTGTTTGGTCTTGTTTTTAAACAGCCATATCTTGTACATTGTGTCAGAGTTGTTTGGTGGTATAGAAGGTGCTGTCACCTCACCTTCCAAGCTGACTGGGATCTACTCAATTCATGAGTTTCCTACAGGGATTCTGGTTTCTTCTATGGATCAATAAACTGCATGTTAGATTGTTTGATGTTTCTGTATGGTCCTTGCATGAGTACGTACAAAATGGCCTTCCATCAGTACCATCCCCTTTAAATGTGCTCTTGTCGGTGCAGAGACAGCCTTACAAAATAACGGAGAGTCACTTTCAAACCCATGTACCAGTGGCGGCTGCTGGTCAGTCAGGGAGGGGAAGCTCATTTTTTTCTGGCCTACATCATAAATTTATTTATTTATGTAAATGATCTGTGACCCCGTTGTACCAACTAGGTGTCTTTTCCTGGGATTTTATTCCCCAAAACCCACTTTTGACCAGACAACACATTTTATTTGTGACAGCACTTACAGTGAGCCAGCTCACCTTGTCATACCAGGAATGCTGAAAAGACCTGTTACTTTTCCCACCTTTTGAACTAAATCAATCTTAGGAGTTGATCTGCCCTGCTGTTTGACTCTAATTTTCTCTTCGTAAGGAAGACTATGAAATGGCATCGCCAAAATCTGGTTGACAACACTCATACTTTCTGCCATGACGTGCAGCTTGCTAGCAGCTGGAGCTGCTACGTGAGACTACTGTTTGACAGGCTGTGAGTGTGAGAGAGAGGGGGAGAAGCTCCCCAGCCACAGCTGCTCGTTGGTGAAAAGAAAAGGTGGCAGGAGAGAATCTTCAAACACAACGCTAGCCGTTTTTAAGAAAGATAAAGTCGCTGGTGACCGATAAATCCTCCGAATCAGTCCAGAACAACTGAATGTAAAACTTAGAAGATACCCCGGTGAAGGGTGAGCCTTCAAGATCGCTGATTGGCTCATTTCACTGTCAATCAAAAAAGGATTCGGCCTCAGACAGATCATCCAATCATCATGCAGAAGCTCAGCGTCCAGGCCAGCCCACTGCCTCATAGACTCCCAGAGACGCTGAGCGTCCGATGGGCGGGACAAAGCCCAGTGTTTATCCAATGACCGTCCAGTTTCCACAGTGGAACAACCCACTCTATATTTAAGCGCTGAAGTCTGAAGACGCTCAGCGTCCGGCTGTGTTGAAGCGCTGGGACGCTGCGGGGATGAATGAGAAGGAAGTCCCGCCAGTTACCTGTGAGAAGTAGCTGATTCTGAACTAAAGATGAAGGTATTCTAGCACATATTTAGTCAATGAAATGTACACACAGCAGTACATATCACCACTTTTTTGGGGGACATTTTAGGGGAAGCTGAGCTTCCCTTGCAGTCTTAGAGCAATCGCCACCGCCATGTACATATTTGCTGATTCAGGCGTTTTATGTCTTTGTCTGAGAGGACAGTGATTCAGTTGAAGTTGATAGTGATGTGCAAGAGAGGAGCCATGATTCGGATTTCTACTCCGGCCCCTGGTTCAGATCACAGCCTCAGTCAATGGTAAGAAGGCGTTTCACTATAACAGCTCTCAGCTTGTCTTGACCAAGGACCAGCCAAAAATACCTGACAACTCAAATGTATTCAATCAAAATGTTGCCGTTCAGGCCCAATGTCAAACTGTTTTTAGGACAAAAAGGTTTGATGAGCACATCACATTGAAGTGTTCAGTTTTCCTTTTTAGTGATATGCTGAACATTTTACTCATTTCTTTACGATCTTGGGTCAACAAGTCATAGGAACATCAAATTTGTAATTCTTCAAGCAAAATAAATAACTATAGATCACAAGAAAACAAATGTGTACTGGTTTTTAAAGCAAAGGGGAATGAAATGGAATACATGAATGAATGTGTACTTAAGGTTTGCAACCATTGTACATTTTTGCCTGCATTTTTGCCATGCAAACAGTTTGCAACTCAGACAGTTCTGAGACCCATTTTTGGATCCTCAGCAACCAGTTGAGGACCACTACACTGGACAACCAGAATCCGGTGAGCTTCTGATTCTGAGGAATGCATCAGTACTTGTTGTTTGGAAATGTCACATCATGAGTCCTGCTGGCCTCATTTCAGCAGATTTATAAAAGTGGTTCCAGAATCTGAACAGTTGAGACAAAGCTCTGTAGGGGGTCCAGTCTGAGGGGATTGGGGTAGGAGAGCTCTTTGGAATTTTCCTAGTACCAACACATGCATGAAGGATGTTTTGGTTTTCTCTCTGGGGATGAAAATTAATTTGAGTGGTTTTCTCGTCTTCTCTGCTGGTGTTTGAGTGTAAGTTCACGAGCGTGTTGACCCTCTTCTTATGTAAGCGTCATTATCTCCTGGAGTTTGGAAATGTTGCTCACTACTGTATTGTGTGTTTGTTCATCCAAATGATCATGAGTGAGTCAACTGGACAAATTACTTTAAGCTGTCCTTACACAGAAAACACTGCTACTTTGTCCAACCCAATTTATCTTTTAATCCTTGTTAAGTTCCAGTAAATCAGTGCTGATTTTATAAAAGGATGTGTTTGTTCATGTTTCTTCTGTTGAGCATGAACACATCTGTGTGCTGATAGACAGGCAGAGGGACACGTTGATTTTAATGGTACAAGTTTATTTTACAATTCTGTCAAGAAATAAACAAGAAGGCAGTGTCAGACATGCAGACGGTGCAACAGCTTTGCATACAATCCTCCATCAATACCAGTTTCTGTGTCAAGAAAATTCAGCATTCTTTGTTTTCAGATTTTTTTTAAAATTTCATTTCATAACAATAGTTAAACAAATACAAAGGAAAAATAAATGAAAGACACCAAAGCTACAGGATCAAAACAGTGATTCGCTGTTTTAGTACTTTTTTAAGACATGCTTGTGTTAGTGCTTGTTATAAAATAAATAGAACACCGATAAAAAGAAATAAAATCAATTTTAATTTACCAGCAGACTAAAGTAATAATAATAATAAAAAGTTAATTTAAAATGCCCTTTTCCCTAAGGCTGATTAAATGGTCAAAAGTCATTTATACATTTAACTTTTTAAATACTTAAGTTGATCACTTTCATCGACATTAATTTATTGTGAAAATCTGATCTCATTCTAAGGTTGATATCTACGTTGAAAATTTAGTCTTAATGTGCTTGTACTCAGAAAATAAGAACTCAATATCTTTCCAGTGTAGGTAGATAGATAGATAGATAGATAGATAGATAGATAGATAGATAGATAGATAGATAGATAGATAGATAGATAGATAGATAGTTTGACTGACTAACAGATAGATTGACAGATTTATAGATTCTTCAGTGTATACCTCTATTTTTTAACAGCTAAAACACTTTACAAAATAGGAAATGCTTACATTTGCTCATTTTGGCTGTACAGGGACTGGAATCAGCCTTTATTGCTTGGCATGGACACATCACACAGTAAACTGTGGAGGTCTGGCTATCTCATAGCTGAAAATAACTAGAAAAGTTGCATATCCTTGCAGCAAATGCAGTGAAATGCTGAGTCTGACTGCTGAAAATGTGAAATGAAATAGCTAAAATAGGTGCAAACAAAACTGAAAATGTGACATAAATAGTTGGAAGCAGTCAAGCAAAGCTGACAACAGGGACATGTGGAATAAAAGTGTTAATATTTGTGAAAGAAAGCTACAAATGAATAAAAGTGACATAAAACTGCAGAAATCTGATGAAATGTTTGTCCACCCTGAAGAAGTTATAATCAGTCATTAAAGAATAACGTTTGTAAGGCCTAAAATAACAAAGACCGATATCAGTAACAGACGTGTGAAATATGTCATGAAATAAATCTATAGAATAATTCTAAAGAATCAAATTGATTATTGATACATTTCTATTGATGTATGTGTGCATATGTATGGATTAATAAATATTTTAATTTTTCTATTTATGTATCTATGCATGTACATTTCTATATATTTATTAATCTTTGAATTTATTAGAGTATGTGTGTATGTGAATGAAAAGGTATATTTAATTATTAGTATATTTCTGTTGATGTGTGTGTATGTATAAAATGAAGCATTTATTTATCAGTTCATGTATGTATGTATGTATGTATGTATGTATAAACTAACTGAGAGATCAATGAATCTGTTAAAGCACGAATGAAGTCTGTAGGTGTAAGTATGCAAAATGTGTAGAGGTTAACAGTTGAAGCAGTTTGTCAATCAGAAATGAGATGCCGTCTTTTGACTTTTGGCTCTTCATTAGATTTTTTAATGTTTTAAGCAACAACCAAAATAGGAATAACAGAGCCAGTTATCAAACAGGAGCCAGCCTTCATTGCTAACAGAGTCAGCCTCAAGACTGATTTATACTTCTGCAGCAGTGAAACTTTGTCATAACTTTTGCTCTGGTCCTGCGTAGCCTGGACTTATGCACAGGGCTATGTGTGTTCACACTCCAAAAAACAGTCTACGATGCAGACTGCAAGTCCACTGCATAGTAACAAGGGACTGCCAGACTCCAAGTGTGTCTCAGGCATGAATTTGTGGACTTAGATTTATTATAACTGCTGAAAACAATGTACCAGCACACTGAATTTAATTCCTGCTTCAACAGAAAAGTATATCCTTATTCATGTCTTACTGAGTGGACAAATTCAGGAAAGAGAAAATCTGTCCTCTGCCTTAACTGATTCATCACTTGTAAATTTAAACTCAAAGGGAGTCTTCTTTTACTTTTTGTAATTATTGAATTTTGGTCAACTGCTGCTCTTTTTTTTTTCTTTTGCTTTTTACTCCAACATTATTCATCCCATCTCTGTTGCACATGTCAGAACTGGAAGACAAATCACACAGTACTACCGGCTGAGGACTGCAGAGCCCAACAACACACAAGAGTAGTTGGCTTGAGCTCGAGTCAGGATGAGGATGAGAACAATGTTCTCTGTAGCAAAAAGTGGAAATTCAAAAAGTTTGAACAAACTTTGAAAAGCGGCCACACCAAGGAGTAGTGCTATTGTATGTCTTACTGATGATTAGCCCATTTGAGCAGTGCAGAGAAAACATAATTTTGTGGACCAACGCAGAAGTTAGCATCACGCTGGTTAACTCAATTACAAGCCTGTTAGAAGCCTATGGGATTTTTCACTGTGTCCTGGATCATTGCCAATAATAAGCTCTGTGGTAAACAAAAAAATTACAAAACTACTTTAAAGTACATCCGTGTTTGGTTGTGCTAGAACTGTTTGTTTGTGAGCAATACGTAAATGCAAATTGCCTCACAACTGTGAATTGGTTCTCATCTTTCACCTAAAACAGCTGTTCAAAATACTCCACTCATTCGTGAATGTCCCATCTCTAGCACAAACCACTGTGGATGTAGGTCAACAAAACAAAGCCTCTGTTTATGAGTAGAAGAAGATAATAGGATGAAAGAAGTTAATGTAACATAACATAAAAAATGAGTCATAACAAGCACACAGGACATTTAGAGTTGCTGAAGCGTCTGATGACTGTAGGCAGATGCAGGCAAACAATTCCCATTGCCTCACAGTGTTTGAGCTAAGTTAATTAGCAGTGGGTGAGCTGTGCCCATCTCTTCCATGTTACTTCAGATAAAGTCAAAAGAATAGCCTCTATCTACTTTAATACTAATTCTCTTTCATTCCCACACCACAGTATATGCTCTATCAGTTAGATCTTTGGACAGAGCAGATAGCTGAGCAAATGATTCATGCTTTTTGCAGCTGTAATCCATTTGGCTTGAAATACAAGTCATGCACAAACTTGTATGTGATGGTACTTGAACCTTTTTCAATTCATAAATAGACTGTGGCATGCTGCTCTCCCTTGCCATCGGAACAAAAAATTGATTTAACTCATCTACATAGTGAATAATTATTTCTTGCAGTTACAGTGCTGAATTCCTCCCAAGTTGCACCCGATAGTCAACTACATATGTCGGTCATTGATCTAAAAAAATGTAATTGAAGGAGGAGGAAGTCCAAATATTTATTTATTCATTTATATATTAATTTATATATATATATATATATATATATATATATATATATATATATATATATATATATATATATATATATATATATATATATATATATATATATATATATATATATATATATATATATATATATATAAGGAAAGGCATGTTGTAAATGATCTGGGCCCGTATTCACGACCTGGACTCTTGAACAACCATGGCAGAGAAAACGTCAGGCAAAAGAAAGCATAAACCACACTGGACGCAAGAGCAACTTTTTCTCCTTGCCCAACTTGTCCATGAAAGAAAGAACATTATCAAAGGAAAATCTGGATTGGGGATAACCTCACAAATGGAAAATGAAGCATGGGAACACATTTGCTTACAAATAAATCCCACTTTTAATCCCATTTTTGACTGGAACGACTGATGACATTGAGAAAGGTTAGTTCTCTTTACAGTCTCAGGTAAGGTCATGATTGCAGAATTCAAAAGACAAACCACTGCAACAGGTAAGACCAATTATTGTCAAACAAAATCTGACAATCTATTTAGTGCATTCAGTAATTAACAGAAATGTTATAAATTAACCTTGTAAAATGTGTCATCACAAATTTTATGAACATGAACTTTAATGTTTGTATTTCAATTGTCAGGAGGAGGCTCTGCACCCAAGCCACTGGGTTGTTTCTATTTGTCGGTGAACTGATTTTACCTTTGCCTAATTCTATTACCACCATTATACCCTCCTGATTGGGGCAGTGCCTGTTCAGAAGCTCATTATTGTATCTTTCCAAAATGTTCACGCGACCATGAGGTGGATTGCCAGCAGCAGCCATGCTGAGATTCTTTCTGAAGTAGTCTTAGCGCCTTCGGAGTCCTCTTCACTACTTCTAACTTCTCACAGGTTTAGGAGTTTGTTTTAACACTAAAATGCTTTGTGAAATACTTTTAGGAGAGAAATTTAGGAGTCCTAAATTTAGGATTGACACGCAAATTATTTTTGAGAGTTTCTCCTAAATCAGCAAGTCAGGAGCTACTTTTAGCCTTAAGATGTTTTGTGAATATGGGTCCAGATGTGTAAGTGTATACGCAGGTCATTTCTACCGTGTAGAAGAAAGAGAGAAGACAGGAAACCCAACCTGGTGGGAAAAGCAGTGTTATGACTGTATGCACAAAACTAACAGGCTTTACACTCTGGGATAATTTAAAATCGAGAAAGTGTGCTTGTCTGCATCAAAAGTTTAAATTAAAACTACCTTAGGCAGTTTAAAATTATTCATAGTATTTTAGGTCTTGAACCAAAAACTAAAAGCATTACCCAAGGGCTGAGTTCACCTATGGGCAGACTCACACGTAAGAAGTGAATCCAGCTCCAGATCAGATTCAGGCATGCATAATAACTGATTTGTCACAGTCAACTGTGAAACTGTCTGGTGCTGGCGGGTCAGTGCTTAACTGGATCAAGACATGTTTGTCATCTTCCCCTGCGTAAATGAGGAACAAAACAGAGTTAATATGCTCCACATTATGCACTGCCACAGGCTACTATTTTGCAGGTGGAAGTTTGAAGTTAGAACAAAGAAATTGACTCTGTTAATAATAACAAGAGAGAGAACAAAACATGTTTACTGTCAGCTGCCTGTATTCACTTCAATCAATCAGAACGGCAACAGAACAAGAAAAACACAAGCTTTATATTCTGAAAAATGCTGCTTGTCAAATTAAGTAATATGTTGTTAAAACAGACTTTTACTGAACTGTTAAAACTGAAAGCATTTTATCATCAAAGTATTTTAATTCAAATTTATGCTTTTTACTATCTGAACATTCAACAGTTGGTTTAGGTGGTGTTTACACAACAACATTTTCAGCTGAAAACGGGAAATTTTCAGTGCATTTTCTACCTAGTAACACGTATGCTGTTTACCGTGCTCTATTTGTTATCCATACAAAACTATCCAGACAGATTTTTTTGTCCAGTAGAGAAAGTCCTGTGTCTTTGTGCATCCACTCGTCATTATTGTTGTTGGAAAGTGTATGTGTGATGCAACACCATTGTTTCTCTGCAAACCTACATTGCCATCCACTGGACTGGCATGCACACTACAGCGTTTTCAGTCATTGTCGCGTCTTCATGTTGAAGTGGGACATTTTTGAAAACGCAAAGGAAAAACCTTTTACACTGTTTACACTGTCATGTAAACATGGCCTTGGATCAACTGTTAGAAACTGTTGCATAATTTATTTCATTCATTCTTGTTTGAAAAAGCAAGAGTTAGCATTAGCATTACAAAGAGTTCTAGATCTAACGATAAAGGATGACTGAACCAAAGCAGCACATGTTAAGGGTCAAAATGTTTCTCAAACATGGCCTCTGTCCCTGCAGGATGGGAGACCAGTATCTGTAAGTATCTAACCTCATCTGTTTCATACTGCCATAAGAATTAAAGTATTTTTATAAGTAAAAACTACAGTGTAGATGAAATAAAGTTTGAAAAATAATTTCAAAACAATGGATTGAACATGTATAGTAATAAACCATAGATATACATTATCTTTTAAAGCAGTAGTCTGGTAAAGAGGAAGAATGGTAAGAGTACAGTTACTCAAGTTTTTTTTTTAATTAAGTACTAGAAAAAGTAGCACTCATGATTCTACTCAAGTTAAAAGTGATTCATTTCATACTAAGGATTTTAAGCAGATGTTTCTGTGCTGAACAGAAAAGACAAGAACAAATTTAGTCCTGAAACCATATACACACGTGGACAAAAACGTTGGTACCCTTCAGTTTAAGAAAGAAAAACCCACAATGGTCATTGAAATTACTTGAAACTGACAAAAGTAATAATAAATAAACTTTTACTGAAAATTGACTAATGAAAATCAGACATTGCTTTTGAATTGTGGTTCATGGAATCACTTTAAAAAACAAAATAATGAGCTGACCTGGACAAAAGGGATGGTACCCTTAACTTAATATTTAGTTGCATAGCCTTTTGGAGGCAATCACTGCTTACAGGGGATTCCTGTAACTCTCAATGAGACTACTGCACCTCTTGACAGGTATTTTGGCTCACTTCTCATGAGCGAACTGCTCCAGCTGTCTCAGTTTGGAGGGTGTCTTCTACTGACTGCGTGTTCCAGCTCCTTCCACAAATGTTTAATAGGATTTAGATCAGGGATCATGGACGACCACTTCAGAATAGTCCAGTGTTTGTTTTGAACCATTCTTGAGTGTTAGCTGTGTGTTTTGGATCATTATCCTGTTGGAGGACCCATGATCTTTTGACACCAAGCTTTCTGACACTGGGCAGCACATTTCACTCCAGAATGTCTTGATAGTCTTGAGATTTCATTGTACCCTGCACAGATTCAAGTCACCCTGTTCCAGATGTAGCAACCCAGAACACAACTGAGCCTCCTCCATGGTCAACAGTAAGTACAGTGTTATTTTCTTTGTTTGCTTCATTTTTGTGTCGGTGAACATAAAGCTGATGTGACTTGCAAAAAAGCTCCAGTTTTGTTTCATCTGTTCAAAGGACAGTCTCCCAGATGCTTTGTTACTTGTAAAAATGCATTTTGGCAAATTCCAGTCCTGCTTTTTTATGATTTGCTTTCAACAGTGGCCTCCTTCTCGGTTGTCTTCCATTAAGTCCACTTTGGCTCAAACAGTGACAGGTGGAGTAATCTAATTCTAATATACCTTGACGTTCACCTCTAATCTCTATGTAAGTTGTTTGGTTTGGTTCCATGTCCTTCCAGTCCAACTCCTTTTACATCATGTGTCTGATCCTTCAGGTGTTGAATATCTGACCAATTTTGTTTCAATTGCTAGTATTATTTCAGTTTTGAAAGTAAACTTGATATCAATATTAAAATTTTAATACTATGAGCACACAGGCTGAAAATAAAAGTAAATAAAAAGTAAAGTAAAAGTTCAAGTTCTTATTTTAAAAACTACTTAAAAAGTACAAGTACACAAAAAAGTTATTAATTACAGTAACAAGAGTAGATGTAATTAGTTACTTCTCACCCCTGGGTACAAGTCAGTTTTGTAATATACAGCCAGCAGCTGGTTGGCTTAGTTTAGCATCACTACTGCAAACAGGCAGAAACAGTCAATGCTGCACTGAAACAGAAAAAGAGGTTGTGAAACAACAGACCATTTGCAGCTCTGGCTCTCATTCAGGATCACTGACTGCCTCATGTCTTGAAGAGACAGGAGATGCAGCCTGTTGAGACTTTAGAGAGTCACTGTTCCTGGTAGAGACAGGCTGATGTATGGTCACCTGTCAATCATCCTCAGGCCATGGCTGCATGTCTACAGACATAAGGGTGGTGGGGGTTCTCACCAAAGTCTTCGAAGGAAAGTAGAAACGTTTATATCAACGTTGGAGCTATTGCTTTTATACTTTGTCACTCTCTCCGTGCTCTTCATTGGCCCCTCACTGTGAAACATTCACACACAAACACACGCACACACACACACATACATATATACACACACACAAGGACCTGTCTTGATATTGAATGCTCTTCATGTGCCGTCCATTAGGCTCCTCTTCCTGATACATCCTGCTTTTAGAGGAGCCTCCTCAGTCTCATTATTGCTACATGTCTGTCTGAAGTCTGTGCTCTCTCAGGCGTTATTGCTAAGTATTCCTCTGGACTCAGATATTCTTGATTATTATGCATCGTTAAACTCATAAAAATATGAGATGCTGGTTTTGTTTGGTTGATGGTGTCTACAGCAGTGCCTGGATTCTGGGAGAAGAGGATGAACATTTCATACTGTATGGTTTGGTCATATAACATTACAATCTGTAACACGTATGTTCTGTGACATTCACTTATAAAAGGGTAGATGCACCAATAAGAACAGGCCCTATATGAAATGAACTGTTCCTTGATCATTATGAACACAAAACAGTGAGTGTGTTATAGCTGGTTCACTCAAGTATTTATAAAATACTGCATATAAAAGTTTTTGGATTGTTTTTTTGTCCTTGACAGGATTAAAGATGTTTACCACAGAATACACATAATATGCTCTGCTACCAGCAGTGGAGATTGTGATTTTATTGTTTGCAACTACACATGGTGTATGCATGTCTGGATATATATTCTCCTTCTCTTATGGCATACACTGTTAATAGATGTACAGCCGTGTCAACCTGGGTTATTCTCACAGGTAGGTGGTAGCTTCCCTGTTCTCCCTCTCTCTGGCCTGAGCCACGGCCACGTTGATGCACTGCAGCCACTCCTCAGCATGTTTCTCATCCTGTGCTTTCAGCACATATGTCTTACTGTCGGTGAAGATCTCAAAGGCCCGTGGCAAACCCCGATCTCGACGCTTCTTGGCTACCACCTATGGAAAGCAGAGGGTCATAAAAGGAACCATGAGAACATGAAGACAAATAAGACTTAAACATATGTCCACTGAGGTGAGATGCTGCTGTGGTTTTCAGATTTATAGAACTTGGCTTTAAAAACTCCTGTTCTTTCCGAACATGCAGCTGTAATAAAACTGGCTGATCATGTGAAAGGAAAAGTCCTGAACTCCTAAGTATTGAACATGTGGCAAAGGAGGGTCTGTGAGACCTTGACTTGACTCCTACCTTGACACTTTGCACTTTGCTAAGCTCTATAGGGATATCGTCCAGCTCATCTTTCTGCAACAGGAAGAACATAAGAGATGTGAAGAGTTAAGTCATATTAGTTAAAGAACACTAGAAAACCTCAAATGAGTTCACATCAAAAATATTTAATTACAATCATGACAAACCACATTCTGTTTACAAGATATAAAAGACAACAATAAAGCCCCGAGTAAGTGGTAAGAACTTTGCATTTTTGCTTTTCTTTGTCTGCTGATTTTGCAAAATTACAATTGCAATAGCATTTTGAGTTGTCACAGTTTTGTTAATGAGAGATTATATTTGTAATAATCAAATTGACACTGGCATGCTAATATTTATTTAAACTGGAATAAAACTCTTTGAACTACAACTGACTGTCATGCTTTTAACTGTCATGTTCTTTTTCTGGTCTATTTACATAAAAATACACATTCAGCTTAATACTGGTTTGCAGCCTGAAATAAATTTAGGCATTTTTCTCTGGAAATATTTAACAACAGAGAATATTCATGGTAAACCCATCAGTTGCTATTTATTCAATGGTTTATGATTGAAATTTCTTACAATATTACAATTAAACTTGGAAAATCTATTAATTTATATATCAAAGTAATTCAAGTTTAATATGCTGAAGTGAGGTCATACAAACTAATAAAGGCATGATTAGCACTCTTTGTCCCCTTTCTCTTTACATTATCTGTAATTAGTTGAACCAGCTTCTGGTACAAATCAATCAATCTTTATTTGTACAGCACCAATTCGGTCGGAACCAACATGGTGGGATACCTTGACCAGGCAAAAACATTGAGATCCTGCCCCTACGTCCTCCTGCCGGAGAGCGGGACACAGTATTCTTCGGCATTTTCTGCGATCTCTGAGGGCAATTGAGGTCGAAACGATACTTTCACCGTGTATACCTTTTTGTGTTTGACTTGGACTACATGAGAGAGTGTATGCCAACATGGCAATGTCTCCAGACTTAAAATATTTTGTGAATTTTGAAATTTAATTTTAAAAAAAAGCTTAATTTTTTGTGTCAGAATATATTTAATCAATATATAATGACCACAACAATATTATAGAAATTAGCAACTAAATGAGTAGAAAGAACCCAGCAGTGTAGTCAAATTGAGCCTGTGGTTGGGTTATATGAACAACCCAACTGGGTTGTTCATATAACCCAACTGTTGGTTTAAGAAACCCAACCCAACTTGTTGGGTCAAAATAACCCAGCATGTGTTCTGTCCAATATTTAACCAGTGTTGGGTTAAAAAATAACCCATATTGGGTTGTTTTTAACCCAACATTTTTAAGTGTGTAACAAGTGTTATCTCAAGACACTTTACAATAGAGCATAAAACACTTCCTTTCATGGACACACGTATATGAATAAATACATATATAAAATACACATATACATATTTTTACAAATATGTACATCCATCACCCAACATGAATCCATCTAGCCAATCATGAATCCCTCCATCATGGCGGCAAGAAAAAACCTTCTGTTAAGCAGCAGGAAATCTTGAATGTGGATCCCAGTCTCATGATGAACAGCAAATGAGATGCAGTTATTATTACCCAGGACACCAGTACTAGCATGGCCACAGAGAAATTATTAACCTTTTTTTGTGGACACATAAATGTCAGGAGTCTTGCATTAGCATAACCAGCATAAAAACCACGCTATGTGAGTCTTATGGAAACAAAGTCAAGGATACAAGACTGGAGGAGCTACAGTTTCCAGTGACCAACCAGCGCCTCTATGAAGATGTTCTTATTTTGTAAAAACATTTCATCTTTTCCAGAGAGCAAGAACACTTCAACATACAACATTCAATGAATTTATGCCTTGTGTTTGGCCTTTCAAATTTAGTAAAAAGTTGTTATTTTCTGGACTTATCAGGTTAATGTAGCCTAAAGTACATGTAATGAGATATTTTTGACTAGACACAATAGAAGTCCACTGAGTATCATCTGAGGTTTTGCAGTGGACTGTAAACTTCTGTGGAGAATCTTCATTTTCAACAGGCTTTAGTTACACTCCAGGTTGTGGCCTGTGGTTATTTGGCCACAAAGACATCTGAAGTCTGAGGAAGAGCATGTCAAAACATCTCTTCTTGCTGCGTAAATCCTTTGACAGGAGCTTCCTGTTGTGTAAATCCTTTCCTCTACTACTCACAATATGTGCTCTTCATATTTGAAGGATGTCTTATGTGATGTAATCCTGACACTGCAGAAAAGTGTTCTCTGTGTTTTTTTATTTGTGGAAATATAATATTCTCTTTCAGTGGGACTTTATCAACTCAATCATATCACTTCAGTCAATTACAGGACAAAGTTTGACCATGCATTGTTTCTCAAATGGCCATTTGGGTGTTAGCCTGTGCCATTCTAAACAAGCTGTGATTCTCCTTCAGGAAAATTACTGATAAAAAAACAAAACAAATTATACAGACTGTTGTTTTAAAAAACATATATTTGAAATGTTACTTGACAAGACACATTAATCTTGAGGATTAACAAAGCTGTGAATTTTACAACTAATGCATAAACAAAATAAAAGATAAGTAACATCAAATAATGGCTCTATTTCATCATGTGAAGTATGAAGACAGAAATTAGCCATCATAGGTCCTTAATACAACCTTTGAGGCATTGTACGTATTCCAAAATTTGTATTTGTCACTAACATGAATGTATATCATACTCTAGACCCATGGTCTATGATTAAAGAGGCATAGACCTGATTCTGAATTAAGGGGTAGGTAGCTGTGCTGGGCTTGTTCTGTATTTGATTGTTACAGCATGTCCTCTTTTTCATTCTCATGTAAAAGGCATGCTGCCAAGTTGAAAAGGTCCTTAGAAGATGTAGTTAGCTATTTTCAGCATCACAATCCTGCACCACTGTGGTCTTTCAAGGATGTTCCAGCTCAATAGCAGCCCATTTACAGGACGAACAATTGCTCGTTATTGTTCTGCTGCTACTCTGGCACAGGAAATTAAAATCATCTGGCTGCATCACGTTCAAGTTTCACTCGACTAATTTCCACAGATGGTCAGGAGTGTGTAGTTGTGTGCATATAACAGCACAGCCTGTCTTTGTGGCTCATAGTTAGAATACTTAAGACAACTTTCCATATCCTGTCTCTGACGTGTTTGAGTGTTTGCTGTAAAAAAAGTTCGATCACAGCAAAGTTTTAACAGTTTTAGCCCACATGTGGTCCTGGTTGGTAAATGTTCTCCATCAGGATACAAATTAGAGTAAAATGCTCTGATTCAAAAGGACACTTGGTTAATCTTGTTACAAAATGAAAAAATAATAATACCTGTCTGATATTTTGTCAAAACACTAAAAAATGACATTCATGTACTTTTCTTAGCAAACGTTTCTGGTGTAACTTTTGCATCATACATTTTGTGTTATGCTTTAGCATTGAATGTCTTTCTAGTTGCACTGGACATGTAACACAGAGCCAGTACATGACCAAAAACACTGGACTGAGGCCCCTACAAACGAGTTTCTTTGGGAGAAATTGTAAATTATAACACATATTCAGATAAGTGGATTACATAGCACAACAAGTCTCCTAAAGAGTGAAACCATGGAAACTAGTGGCTGCCATGGAGGTACGGGGAAAACATTTGAAAGATTTAAATAGGAAAAAACAAATTAAAGTGCATTTACATAATATAATATGAAACAGGGTGTTGCATAGAAAAAAGGGCAGTAAATAAGGTAAGGTGTATGCATGATTAAAGTTCAGCAAACTTGTTTTTAGATTCAATCTCATGATGCAATCTGAACTTAAACTTTATTTTGTCTCACTGAAGATTTTTTTTTTCTTTTCGTGAAACCCATGTACACCTATAGCTGAGTGTCACACTTTGTCTGGTTTTATTGTAAAATAGGGTATTCAGTGGAAAATATCCCAAAAGAAGGCTGCAACATCTGACAAACTAATTTGCTTGACTACTAAGTTTACTTTTTAATCTGATGAAGTTCAAGAAACCTTACAAAAAGATTACAAAAATGTCTTAGTCAAGAAAAAGGAGTTACCTTGATAAAATCTTACTCAAGTGAAAGTCAAAGTATCATTCTAAATATTTACTCAAGCAAAAGTAACAAGTACTTAATTTTGAACGTAGACAATTTAATGACTATATTTTAAGCACATAATTTTGTAAAGACAAGAGCAAGAGTGTGATGAATCATAGTGATAGCATTACATCTGATTCAACTTATATAACCAAAGAGCATCAACTTACCTTGATGTATATGAAATTAGTCATGTATATCTGTAAAAATGTATTTTGTCATTGATTCAGATAAGCACAATGTATTTAAGTAAAAAAATATTACAAAGCCAAATTTAAATAAAATTAAGTAATTTTAGATAGGTATAAAATAGTTATTACAGTTACTAATAAGCTGTCAGTTTAAAGATATAATAAATCACAACAGATATCCTTTGTTTGATCTTTTATGTACTGAATATTGTACCAGCATTGTTTCAGTTTTGAGCCTTGTGATACCAATCTTGGTATTAATATCTGAGATTTTGGGAAAACACAAGCTGATGAATATCTTTGATCAGTTTAGCTTTTTTATTGGTTTCCTTAAAAGTACTCTGACGATATGACAAATGTAACTGAGTCAGTTCATTCCCAAATGCGAATGAAAAAGTATCAGCTAAAAAAAAAAAACAATACAATATTACAAGTACACAAAAGCTACTCAGTTAGACTCACTTGAGTAAATATAATTAGTTACTTACATCCCTGAAAAAAAACAAACAAGAAAATAAAGAAAAACATAAATAAACAGGGCAGTTTCCCATTTTCCCAACAGATTTTCATGACATTTTTAGGGAATGCTGGTGCTGTCATGATTTTGTTTTTTCAATGTATTTATCAACAGTACAGTTACATTTTACCTGACATTGTTGGAAATGCATTGGCTAAGGTTGCAGCTCTCAGAGCACTTTTAAGTTTTTGTTGAATCAGTTGCATGTAACACTTTATTCCTTAGTCAGATTGTTAACAAGTTAAAGACTGAGGTGTTTTCAGGGTGTTTGTTTGTCCTGTAATTAGGAGTCCCAGATCATTGGCAGTAAAATAGGTTTTCAAGGCAGGCATACATTCAAAAAGTTGCTTTTATAAAACCATGTGATAAGCAGGTACTCTATATATTGCTCTAACACATAACTTTTTGAGGCTGTAATGCAGTAATGCTGTTCAAAGTTACTTTTTAATAACATGGTAACAAACCTAATGATGATTTCAAAGTAGCACTATCCACCAATGGTCAGCATTGCAACTGTGAGTAAATATTTAACTGTCAACCAAGGTTACTAAATCTTGTACTGACTTTTTTGGACACAAGTGCCACAACCAAAGCTCGAGAAGAGAAGTGCAACACTCTGCTTTGTGTGTATTGAGGGAACGTTTCCAACCCTCTATGAGTCAAGCTGCTCTTTCATTCAATGTGGAGGAAACCACACATCTGAATGTTCTAAAACTCTCTCAATGTTTGGGAAATGTTCTTTCACAACACTCCATCCACCTCCAGAACATGCTGGCAAGGCCCACTGAGCTCTGAGAACAAAGACACACAACATTCCCAGTTTGTGGCTAGAGCAAAAGAAAGGAATCCATTACCATCTGGACAGAAGCACAAAGACTATTGTTTGGAAGTTTAAAAAAAGAACTCCATTCTACTGTTTTTATGCTCTCCATGAGTCTAACCCTAGTTTTCGGAGGCTAACCGTAAAAACATGACACAGTCCAAAGATCCAGCTGATGCTTGATCTACTGCTAGCTGTGAATGCTGTTTTAATAAAAAAACAAATTCCTGTGAAGTTGGGATGTTGTGTGATTTAGAAAATATTTATGACTCATATTCAAATAAATACAATAATGACAAACATACTGTAGTTTGTTTGCAATTAGATACTCATTTTGAATCTGATGCCTGCAAAATGTTTCAGAAAAGCTGGGACAGTCGTATTAACCACTGTGTTACATCACCTTCCCTTTTAACAACAATCAATAAGTGCTGATGAGCTGAGGACACAAACTGTTCCTTACAGTAATGAAGAGCTTCTCATGTGGTTGCAGGATAGACATTTTTTGTTTGCTGCACCAATAAATCAAGTTTAAATATTCATGCAGAGTTGTATTCGCACTTGCAGATAAAGCGACAAACTGTGCTAACTGGAACTGGTTTTCTTAAGTGTTGCTGAGTCCAGATCTTATTATCCTTTAGAGAATTATTACAGTTTTAAATTGCTGTGCCACCTGAGGAATAAAAGGTCAAAGGCATTCATTGTTGGTTTTTGACCTCACCACTTACTTGCAGGACTCTACATGATGACTTCTCTTAACGTCCCAGTAGTACATTGAGAAACATTTTTCTAGGATGGTTGAACTCATTGCTTATGCAGTTGTTCACAGCATAGTGAACCTGCCCTGTACTTGCTTGTGAACGACTGGGCCTGTCAGGGATACTCATTCAAAGGTGTAGTCAGCGATCTTCTAATCTTCTAATCTAATGCAGTATTTGTCAAACTCACGGTATTCCTCCTTTCCATCCACAAGATGTCACCACTGACAGCATGTTGAAAAAAAAAATCTGGTTTCAATACAAAGTCTTGACTCAGAATTTCAGCAGGTAAATACTGGGGCTCGGGCCGAGTTACCAAAACAGAGTACACCCCCCCACATCCAGGGGGCAATCATGCTCATGCGCAGATCAGACAGAGGGGGGAGGGGGAGTCATCGGATGCGTAGCGTGCGCAGTTAGCGTAAGAGAGAGATACAATATGTGCAGTAGCAATGGCTGAAAAACAGCCCAAAAGAAAAAGGTCAGAGGAGTGAAAAGTGAAAAAGAAGGGCTATGACCATAGACTGTAAAAAACATGGACGCCATGGCACTGGGCTAAAATTGAAGCCTCCACGAAAACTGCTCCCCCTGGTGACTGGCTTCAACATAGGTCAAATCTCCGTCTCCCCCATTCATCTGGACTGGCCGAAGTGAAACTTCAAAAAATTATTACACCTCGTAGAAATATTTCTCCCATCCGTATGCTGTGGTGACATTAAAGTATTATTGGGCTGCATGTTTTCCAAGTCCTCTTTTTTCTGAAAAGTATCTTTTTTATTAGTTATTAGAGTTTAAAAATGACCACGGTTTACAGCAGCTTCACAATGATTGTGTACGGCGTATGGTGCGGAGTGTTGCGACCGTTTGCGACAACTGCGTCCAAATATGGTCCAGATTCTCTACTGGCTGCACAATGGCGGCGACCTGACGAGGGATATTCTGGCTTCAAATCCGTTACATGGTAGAAGGCGGAGCCACGCTATCCAGTTCTTATAATACATCCATGGCTATGACCATGAAAGAGCGAAGACCCGGGTCAACATTGGTGTTGCTTTCCGACAGCGGAGGGAACTCCGCCAATTGAAAGACCTGAAAACGAACGCAGATGTTGCCGTCTTTCTGCTAAGTAAGCAACATTAGCTCTGTGGTGCTTCACATAACAGTAACAGCCGTCGGGCATTCATCTTATTGTCTAATCTGCCAAAACGTACTGTTGTTGTGATGTTTTCAATATTGTCAGTCAAGTTGACTGACGAGTCGGGGTTACTTTAGCTACATTGGTCAGCTACGCAGTTTCTACGGCCGTTTCCATGACGATGCACGTCCATCAGCTTTCGGGAGGCGGGTCTAAATTCGAATATCAACAAACCCTCCACTCGTTTTTTCCCACATCGCTGACTACACCTTTAAGACACTAGACTTTTCCAATTAACCTGTTTTACCTGTGAAATGTCCCAAACAGCTTTATTAGCATTCCTCAATGTTCTCTGTCTTTTTTACCCTTGTCCCAGCTTTTTGGAACATGTTACAGGCATCAAATTCAGAAAGAGGGAAAATAATTAATTTACACATAAAATAATTTTAAAAAAAGTTCCCAGATTGAACATTATATTTCTTGTCATCGTAGTGTATTTAATTGAATAAAGATCAAAACAATTTGCAGATTATTGTATTCAATTTATATTTCCATTTCACATAATGTCCCAAATTTTATTGGAGTTGGGGTTTGTACAATTATTTTTTTGTCTCCTGAAGATGACTGAACCAAAACTAAATTCACAGGCATTTCATCTTCATCAGCTGAAAATGATTAGACTTGTCCTCCTTCAAACATTTAAACAATGAAATCATCACTCTTGTTGGCCTTTTAATCAGACTTCTTTTTCTTGTGCACATTTAGTCAACCCTGCAAAGAATCAGCACTTAGCTGCAGAATGCTGGGGGAAAATATGTGTTGTTCCAACCACAGGGGGACTCTCCTCAGCATTGTTCTGTTTTCACTTTACTACCACAAACTCTTAAAGACAGTATCTCCTTTTGTGTGTTTGCTACTTGTGTGTAATGTTATCTGCTTTGAGTTATAGTGGGTAAGAGTGACTCATGTGGTTGCAGCACCATGCTTTGGCCCTGGGAGTCCCTCAAGTGTCCTTTCCAGGGCCAAGATTTGCTTCAGATGAATCAACGGGACGCTCTAGAGAGACAGTTTCTCTTATCCCAAGACAAGATTCCCACTGTTTCATGCAGTTGCATCATCATTTAAATAACATGGAACAAGATGTATTAATGAGGATTTTCTAAAAGAGAGGTCAGGGACAGTGAGAGGGTGTTTATATGTGTGTAGAGGCTTCATCTTCATTAGTCACATACTGATTTGCCTCTCCGGAAGAGTAGCTGATTTCCTGCCAGGGTGAAGTAGCGGGTTTTCCAGCGCTTGATGAACTTCCAGCGGACCTGCTTCTCTTTCAGCTTCCCCTCAATCAGAGGTTGTCCCTCTTGGTTCACAACTGGACAGACACACATTTACAGAATCACAGATAAGGAGAAATAAGTTAGTAAAAAATACCTAAACAATTAAGGACATATTTAAGGTACAAATACTTTGCTATTATTCAGATTCAGACATGTAATTTCAATGACTGCTAAAATGTTTCAACAATAGACAATATTCAACAAAGTGGTACCCCTGATCCACCTGTATTCTCGGTCTGTCCGAGATGCTCTGTCAGAGCTCTAGCCACTTCAAAGCCCTGGTCACCTATGCAGGTACTTTCAATCAAAATCGGTCAGACCTGAGAGAGGTTGAAAACAGGTGTGGCTATGCTGAGAAATTTGGATGTTATCATTCTTAAGAGTGGGCTGAAATAAAAACAGGTCATCAAGTCCTTCTACAAGCACAGGCTCTACAGATTTAACAGAATTTACATTTTTGACTCATTTAGTTCAGTGCTGCTCAGGGTCATGTTGTCAGTGACTCTGCTTTCAGTCTACTTTCCATGCTCTATGCTTGGCTTGCCACTGTGAGGAAAAAGGTTTAAACAGCTAATGAAAAAATGGTACGACGTCACACTGGTAAATCTATACCTGTGGTGGGAGAAACTTCTGATGCTGTTATACTAATTATTTTAACTGCTTCATTAACATTTTAAGTTTCTTCATACTTTTCTGTCATACTTCATATTCCTTATTTATTTTCACTAAAGCCATATTATGAAGAAAAGAGTTTAACTAAGCTACTCAGAAATGAAGTCATTTCAATTATTTCAATTGAAGAGAGGCACAACTTTGCTGTGCAGATGGATCCGCCAGAATCAATGTCTGTAATCAGGCAGATTCATCTGGTCAAGTTCCAATTTAAAACGATAGTGAGTGAACAAAGTGTCATGTCCCAATCAAAGTCATTTAGAGCAAGAAGAGGTGAGAGCTACAAGCAAAACACCAGCAGGTAGTGAAAGCTGATACAAATATTAGTGCAGATGTTACCAGTTTCTGTAGAGGTTTAATCAGATCTGGACCAAATTTCTGTATTAAATCAAAAAACAAATGACATCAATCCACATCACATAGATAGGATATTTTAATGCCACTCATGTCTTGCACAAAGTTTGTTTAACAATGCTGTTCACATTCTGTCCTTTTCCATTGTTGCAGTAGCCCCCACCTACTGCATTATCTGAATAGCCCAAAATGGTTGTGACTAGTCCAATCACCTTCTTAATGTGCTTTGAAAGGTTTTGCCCTTTCCCCAAACATGTTCTTTGGGCTCTTTCGAAGCTAAACTAGCGAAATATCTTGAACATTCTGTCTCGTGGGTAAGGTTAAAGACAGGGTTGGTCATCAGATTTACATACACTTTTTGTTATACTGGTATAAATGATCACTATGTTTGGATGGCAATCAATCATGATGTGTTCTTAAAAGAGAGAGAGAAAAATAGCTGCTGTCAACAGCAGAAGTAAACCTGGGAAAATACCAACCAATTACAGTGACTTGATCAAATTTTTGAACCAATCAAATCCTGCACTGCCATTCCGCCCACTTTTTGCCCATACATTTTGCTCTCATTTTCCGCTCCTCCTACTGAACAGAGCAAGAAAACAAAGCTGGAGGCAGGGAAAGCCGAAACAAAAAGGAAATTGGACAAAGTCAGGGCAAAAAAAGTCAACATCGGGTTGGGAGTTCTTACTTGTCATGTTAGCTTGTTCGTATTTTTTTTACTTTACTATGACAATGTTTTGGTGTTTTCTTACCGCTGAGTGAGAAATGACTTGGCATAATGCAAAAAAACCCCAAAGTGCCGGGGACCAGTTTGGAGTAGGTGGTTTTTAATCAGTCACATGGTGGAGGGGCTAGATGGGGTCCTGAGGTTATGCTACAATCAAATTCATGCTAGTTTTCTGTGATTACCAACCCTGCCAACCCTGCAACAACAGATTCTGTCTAACCTTGTCACAGTAACAAGGGAGGGTGAGGCTTGATAAAGAATCACTTCCTGTTAAGAGCAGGGCTTGTCATAGGGTGATAGGATGAATTTTTAACTCATGTATCAATCAATTTAGTCATGGACCAATTCATGTAACATCTATCATTATATGATTATTTTATCCATACATTAAGTTATGTGTGTATTAACCAAAACAGATTAATCTATGCTGAGTACAGAGGAACCCCACAGAGAAGTCTGGTAACCAGAAACAGCTTGACCATGTATAGAGAACAGACACACAGACACAACCATGCAGAGAATGTCAAACACTATATAGGTATCCCTCAGATACCTAGTGACCTAGACTGAGAGGAGCATGAAGACCAACACTCTCACATAGACTGAAGCCTATCCCAGCTGTCATTGGGCGAGAGGCGGGGTACACCCTGAACCAGTGCCAGTCAACCACAGGGCCACATAGAGAGACAGACAACCATTCACGCTCACACTCATACCTAAGGACAATTTAGAGTCACCAATTAACCCTTAAGGGACTGCAATTGTAAGGGTTTGGCAGTAAATACATTTGTATTTTTGTTCATTCTGATGACATTTCTTGGAATATCTTCAAATACCTAATATCCCTAAAATCCTTACAACTTAATCTAAAATGGTATACATATAAATAAACCATAAAAATTAGGTAAAGGTGTTCAAATTGTGTTATAAATTAGAAAATACAAAAATTGGAAATGTTTTTTTTCATTATATTTACTAAATATGCACACAAAACACATTGATCCAAATGATTTCCGCATGTAGTAAAATATCCATGTAGGATATTTCTGAACACAACAGTAGTGATTTGAACAAAATACCTATTTTAGTTTTTGAGATATGATCATTTTTATGTTAAATCTGTAGAGGCATTTTTTTTAGCTCTATCACTACTGCAGAACCAAAGCAATACTGAACATAGAAACTTGACCAAATATTTCTCAACAATACTGTTTCAACTATATACATCTACATACATGTTTCATATACATATATACATTGCAAATTTTACACAATACACATTACATAGCCTACATTTTATTTTACAAAGAGCCATTGTGAAAGTCATCATAGCAGACAAAAACTCTCTCCCTTACACACAATCTCTCACTAAATCACACAACTTTCTCTCTACAAATCAAACAACTTACTCTTCCTCAATCGCACACTCATACAGCACCTAACTCTCCCTATCACTATTTTAATTAACCAGTCTATCTATCAATGAATCAATCTCTAGCTCTCTTACTATATGACCTGCTCTTTCCAACTCACTTGCCACAAAGTGGCGCAGAAAAATTCCTGGGTGATTTTACGAGCGTAACATGACATAATGACAAAAATGGAGACGTCACATGAAAGACAGAAGTCTATACTTTTAGCAGCAAAAAGAAAGAGCATTCTAGCTAATGTCATTTTTGAGTTATATCAGTTTAGGCAGAACTATGTAGACAGCGCGATGGGCGGGGCCGCCCGCGGGAGGTCAGTCCCTTGAGGGTTAACTTATTGAGCATGGTTTTGGTCTGTGGGAGGAAGCCGGAGTGCCCGGAGAGGACTCATGCATGCACCGGAAGAACATGATAACTTCACAAGGAAAGGCCTCTGTCCGATCCAGGAATGGAACCGGGAACCTTCTTGCTGTGAGGCATGTGCACTACCTGCTGCGCCACCGTAGTGGCAACCATAGAATAAAAGTCAAAAATCAATTCTGTCCACAAGATGCATGAAGCACAAGAAAAGAAAACTGGTCAGGTCAACGAATTAAGGCTGTCAATAGCAACTGGAATAAAAGTAGTTCTGGCTTGCTTAGTTTTGGTTCTAGGCATTCTGTAACGTCGTCCAGAAAGGAGAAGATCAAATTCAGCAAACAGAGGGGGATCAGGGCAGTTCAGAATTTGTTTGGCTCTGTTAAGAATACGTCTGCTGTAGATATCCTGCAGCTGAGATTGCTGCACTCAGATCACCTTGCTCGCTATTTTGACCAGACTCATATGTCTGTTTTTACTAGACAAAGCAAGACAACCGAACCAAGCAACCATGCAGTATGAGAGAGCACTCTCTATAAAGCACTGATAAAAAAGAGACATGAGAACCTCACACACCTTGAACATGTTCATCTTTCTTCAGAAATAAAGCCTCTGCTGGACCTTATTACAAACAGCATCAGTACTGGCTTCAAAACGAAGTAAGTTATCGATAATTGTTCCTAGATATTTCTACTGAGAAACAATCTCAACATCCATGTCATTTATGCCAGTCTAACTGACACTGGGCTGTGACCTTCTAAAATCAATAATCCTATCTCTAGTTTTAGAAACGGTAATCTGCATGATTAGGTTTCTCAGTGTAAATGAAGTGTTCTGTGTTACTCATGCATTTACAATCAGATGGGGAGAAACTCCCACAAAGTGAGTCTGGTCAAGTCTCGCTAGAAACACTCACGCAACAACATTCCAAAACTGAGTAGGATGGAGCTGAAAATGAGTGAGTGTGTGTCTTTCAGTCATGCTTCAAATTGGTTTTTGCATGAGTTATTTGGATGTGTCATGTTTTCCTGATTTGTTATGACCAACACTATGAAAAAATATCCAAGAGAAGGATGGACAGATGATTTTTAACTCACTGATTGTGAAATAAGTGCAACTCTGTGCTTTGACGCACTGTGTTCCCCAGACTCCTCTTTCAGATTTGGTGCCAGTTTACCAGAACATTAGAAGCTGAAACACAGCCACTCTTTGTATTCTCAATCGTGAGTAAAGTAGTGGAGCAATTACAGTGATTAGATCTGAGATTATGAGAATGTGTGGGAACAATGCACAGATGATTCACATCGGAGACTGAGAACATACAGTACAATTCTAAAGACCCATTCACTGTAAGGAGAGGGAGCTTCTATGTTGCACTTTGTGGCAGACAAAATTAAATCTGGCATAATACAAGGCAAAGTTTACACCTTCAGAATGCTGTATGGACATTTATTAATATGTGTTGAACTTTAATCACCAAACATTGAAGAAATTAATAAAACAACTGTATTACAGTTGGTTATAATAACAATCCAACCCTGTGACTCTCAACAGTTCAGCATAACAGAGAGCATCTGGCTAAACAGGGTTGGAAAAAACAAATATATTTATAATTCTTCTTTTTAAGGAACCAACCTCTTCCCCACTCTGTACCTTGCAGTGTAGTAACTTTTGGTGTCTTTAGTTCAATAATTGAAATGGTTTAATTAAAAAAACATTTTTATATGTTGGGGCAATAGGAGAACATGGGCCATTATTGTATTTACCTCACTGTGCTGAGGTAAATAAATAAACCCAACACCTTGACAGACACTTTCCTGACTGATCCAGTAATTAATTCATTGTGTTCCAAATCAAGTCTCCATTCATTTAAACTGTTTATTGATTTCCTGTCAGCTTTGTGAGACAAAATGTTGATGTTCACACTCCCACCACTGTAGGGTGCTGACATGCTGTAGTCATCAAACAAATCTTTCATGTTTGGGTGAAAAGTAAACCTGTCTGCTGCATGAGTAATTACTTTGTGGCTGTCTCTTTGCTTTGATGCAACACCTGGAGAGTAATACCTGGATTTGTTGTTAGCCTCAGGCTTTGGTTCATGACCTAAGGTTAAAGACATGCTGACGTCAAATGTGAGACACAAACAAGTGGGCAAGTCACTAAGCACATTATCACGACCACTATTATCAAGTCTTATTTGAAAGTACCTACCTGAATCTTTCCACTCAGTTTTTTCATACCTCCATTCTACTTTTCAGTGGGATTTTTAGCACATAATTTACCCAAGCTCCAGGTGCTTATTTTCTTGAACAAATAAATAACATCAAAGTATTTACTACTGATGACATTTCACGATTAAATGCTGCGAAAATATATGACATGCTTGTTTTAGGAATAAAAATCAGCCTTTGTCCAAACAAAACATCTTAAATGCAGATGTTTTACTAACATTGTTGTATATATTCATCTTAGGTAAAGGATATGACTAACCTAATGCTTAGTGACGATTCACAATAATGCACTCAAGTCAAAAATGAAACTTTATATAAAAAAAAACAGATTAAGCCCTAATTTTTTAAAATAAAATCTATCTCTCAATTCAATATTTATATATTTTATATTTTATCAGTACCAGGAGTGCTTTAAGCCAGTCTCTTTGGAAATCGTGAGCCTGAACCAAACCATATTTTTGTTTGTCCAGTTTCCTTGGTACACTGCTCCATGTGCATGTATCCAGTCTCATGGTTTCATTTCAAGAGCAACCTAAGTTGAGCAATTAAAAAAAATTATGGTGATACAAATCTATCACCTTTTCAGACATGAGACCAGTAAGAGTTGTTCAGTCCAGTGGATGGCAAAATTATTGTTCTCAACAATGCTGCAATGCATCTTAGCTGATAATCATGTCAAATATGTATTTTGGAGCAGTAGAAGTGACCAGGAAACACTCAATTAAAAAACATTTGTTAATGGGGACAAATGTCTGTGGCTCTGTCACATATTAGGTGAGTCACCTTTAGATTGTCACAAACAGAGAAATAATCACAAACCGACGGAAATCAGTTGGGTTCAGGAAAGCTTTGTAGCTGTACTTGCTAATACCTCTTTGATAAAAGATTTGTAAAATGTTTTTTAATGTTTAACATTTTTTAAAAGAGAAGATATTAACATTTTCAAGTTCACCAGATGTTCTCTCTAGATGTTTTTAATAGCTTATTTAATTGAAAGTCTAAAGTAAAATAGGGTCATACTGGAAATTGCTCTTTATATCTATATCTATATCTATATCTATATCTATATCTATATCTATCTATATATCTATCTATCTATATATATATGTGTATACATATATGTATAAATAAATAAACTGAACGGAAAGATTCAGGTATGGTACTTTCAAATAAGATATACAGTAAATATGCAGAACTGTCTTATATCTATATCTATATATCTATCTATCTATCTACATATCTATATATCTATATCTTACATAAAATGACATATGAATGATATATAAAGACAAAGTATGACAGAGGCATTTAAATACAATAAAGGATGGAGGGAGGAACAGGGTCCACACCAACATAGTGTATCTAGCCGTATGGGCTGGGGGCCTTTGTATTTTTTAGACCGTGTTGGGCACCTGGGTTTTGGATTGTTGTGCCAGCTTTGTGGTCTTAGGTTTTCCTCATGTTCCTTAAAATTGTTTCCCTCCCATGAAAATCGATTTTCTCTCCTCTTGGTTCTTTTGGTGCTTTGGCTTTTATGTCATTTGTGTATGTTTGTTAGGATTCTTTGGTTCAAATTGTGCTTTTTTTGGTTTGTTTCTGTTGCGCGAAAGCTCTTGCACTTTGATATACGTATGTTCCTGTCTGCTTGTCAAAACACTTTGGAAACTTTTGCTTTTAAATTTGTTATACGAATAAGGTTAAGTTATTATTATAATCATTATTATAATCATTATTATTATTATTATTATTATTATTATTATTATTATTATTATTATTATTATTATTATTATTATTATCATTAAAAGCTAAGTCAAAGCAACAGCTTGCTTATCTGCTTTAGTCACCTCACTGGAACAGCTATCTATGAAAAAGGATTGTAAGCAATAACTAATGTAATGCTAAAGAAAGCTGGTAACAACTTATAAAAACAATAGAATTAAACCTTCATGCCTAATTCTGGCATGTTCATACACTTGAACATGCACAAACATACACACAATACAACACAGCTTATTACTGCTCCTTTCAAAGACATTCCAGTAGTTAAAGTCAGCAGTATATCATGAAGCATGATGGAGCTGCAGTAAGCAGCAGCTCCACGTTGGCCTTTACGATGGAAAACACTTCACCTTTCCTCTGTTTTCTCCTTCACTGTAAAAATATGAGACCAGCTTCCTGTGTGTGTGCGCATGGATGTAAGTATAACCTCTGAAGTAATCACAGCATGCCACTCAGGCCAAGTCAGCAAGTTTTTATTATAGTAACATAATATAACACTTTAAGAAGAAAAAAAAATTGGCTGGTTGCAGCTGGTAATGTGAACAGTATGCGTACACAGAGGAAATACATGAAGTTTGACGTGCTGCATTCATGTTGAGAATAAGAAAGTGGGTCACCCAGAAATGAAAAGTTCCAAATGACAAAGAGTATAGGGGCCAGTTATGACATGAGGTCAGTGAGATGGAGTGAATCATCAACATCACTTACTATAACTTCACTTAATATAATGGATGGAGCTGGAGAGCTTAGAGAGGAAAAATAAATAAAAGGTTTCCAGGGGATGGATTGTGTTTGTTTTCTGGTTTTGTTTAGATACTGTTGGCAGGTTCGATGCACATTTTCAGATTTGTGGAAGACTTTTTTTTTAATATGTCTTTCATATCTTCATAAACCATTTTAACTTGTATCGTGTTTTTATTTGCACAAGCCAAATTTGTCATTGGTGGAACCTCCATTGACTCTGTGGTCTTTCCCTGTTTTTAAATCTGCAAAATCTGTTCTGTTTGCAAAAAAAGGCTTTGCTTTTGTTGTTCTGACTGTTCTTGCATTGTCAAATATCAAGTGCATTCTACCTTGGTTGAAGTAATATCATGACAGGAAGTCAAGTCACTTCCTGTTGTACAAATAATGGCAGCCAATGCCGGTTAGCCTGTGGTCATCATTGTTATTTAGTGATACTTGGCGAAATATGCTCTCCTCATGAGTCAACTTTGTAGGGATTGTTTTTGATGAGGTTCATGTCACATATGAGTGTTAAATGATACATCTGTGTGGTATAATTTCATGAGAAACAATAGTTTTAAGGTAGTTCAGCTAACGACCGTTAGCCGCTACAACTAATGACTAACAAGCGCAAACAACAGTAAATGGCCATTAGTCATTAGCCAAAGCCACAACAGTTAGCCGCTAAGGGCAACAGACATTGCCTGTTGTTTGTCCCTTGTAAATCATTAGCCATAGTACTAACGGTTAGCCACTAGCCTCTACATTTGACCACTAACGTATGCTACATCATAGCAGAGCTTTTTGGTATGAATTGGTCTGTGATAAGTGTGATGAGCCAAACGATCGTCCAATCACAAGCTGCTGTTGTTTTAAAGGTTCTACACTAAAAACATTTTTGAACAGCTCCTTTCTAGATGGATTAGTGAAATATTTCTAATATGGAACTGTCCATCTGGCATGTCAGGTTAAAAGGAAGTGCCATAAGCTTTAATTTCTGTCTGCTTTATACTGGTAGCAGAAACATCATGAGACACATGAAATTAGATTGATAATAATCTAAAGATTGAATCTTATTAAAGCTTATTTTAAAATAAGAATTTAGGGGCTGTTTACAAGAGGCCGAATACACAAGGTCATATCCGATAAGTTTTCACTCATTCATTTTGGCCTTGTGTTACATAGGAATTTGTTGCAGTTTTGCACACCATTTTATTTTGTGCTTGAAAGCTGCAAAGAAAAAGAAAAATACCTGTGAAAAGAATGTTCCCTTAAGTGTTGTTGCTTTCCTCTCACAGTGATCTGTTTACAACTTTTTAATAAGTTGTTCTACCTTTACTTTAACCTACCTTTAGTTTTCATCAACAAAAAGTACAACATACAGTGGCTTTTATAAGGTTATAAAATTAATGTCCCAGAAGTTCAATGCTTTTTTTTCTCCATGTTATTGTACTTTACACTTTCTCACTGGTGTGAAGTTAAACAAATACTAAGGACCAAGTATTGTTAAACTAAAATGTTCTGCCTATAATTCATATATTCATTGTTGTGTTTTGGGACCAATTTTTAAAAATTTCATAATATATATATATATATATTTTTTTTTTAAATCAATCGGCCGTTTAATAGGTAATCTGTATTTTTGTCTGCCAAATACCTGTACCGGCATCTGCCTCAAAAAATCCATATCGGTCAGGCCCTAGTAAACATAGCCTTAGTATGTATAGTAAGTGTACACGAAGCCTTTCACTGCGCCAAAGCTGTTTTTTTCAGAATTGCTCCTGTTCTGATTCCATTGAGGGGTTAAGGTTATGCTTGGTTGGGGACATGGGCATGATTAAAATGTCTATAAGTCCCTGAAGAGTTGTAATTCATCAGATGGCATTAAGTCCGCCCGAATCTTACCATCTTTGTCTGTTAGTGGGTGTGTAAAGTGTTGCTGTTGATGAGTAGTAAGATACCATGTCCATATCGTCAAACAAGGCTCTTCTCTTGTGTGGGCAGCCTGGGTTTGAATACAGCATGAGGCCAAGTGTTCTACATCTTCCCATACTCCCTCTCCTTCTTCCCAAGTCCGACCACTATCATTAAAAGGCTAAAAATTCCCCCCCGAAAAAAAAAAGGAAATCATAAAAAAGAAACATCTTTGAAAAAGTGCTGATAGGACTTATAAGCCCCCTTTAGAAACCAAACAGCTGAGACCCCTTTTTTGACCATTTTATTGTTTAACTGCAGATCCAAACTGCAAAATCTTTCACTCGAAACGTTTTAGTGTTTTGTGTACAAAATCTCATTTTGGAGGTGGTTGTGGGACCTGGGGTGAGAGGAGTACAAAATCATTGATCTAGGATTTTCTATCCAGGATCATTACCAAAGATTTGCAATTGTCATTATTTCCTATTACAAAATAAAATGCATTATTTTTATAAAATATGTTTGTATTTTATTTTCTACATGATAATCACATTAGGCAAAACAGAAGCTCATGAGCTCCGAACTATCCTTCCTGCAAAACACAGGACATAAATAAACACAATCACAGATACACACAGTAAATTTTAACAGCCTTCCATCTGCCTTTTTCCTTCATCCAGTAAACAATTTCCCGCCTGTGCTTTAACTCTCAGGAAAATACCAGCTGCCTCCTTATTAGCTGCCATCAAACAAAGGAACCCAAAACACACTGACAGATGTTTACAGCTGCTTATTAGTGACACAACACTCCTCAAGTTTCAAAGAGCCCTTTCTCAGCAGCCATTCCCTCATATTTTATCATTTCCCCCTCCATATCTCACCATAAACATCTGCCACAGGCTGCCCTCTTCTCCCTACTCTTGTATAACCAATGACCACTTCCATGTGACAGACGGAAAGATAATGCAGGTCCACAGTTTGTTTTTATCCCAAACATCCCTCTCGTATACTGTCCTGTAAATCTCCTGAGGCTGAAGTGTCACTCAGTGATTTACCGACACTTCAGGTTTACTGCATCATCACTCACTTGCACACACTGTCTTCCTGTTTTCTTCCTTTGTCAAAGTGAGGTGAAAAAAGACAGTCATGGACAAAAAGCTACGTGTCAAAGATAAAAAAGTGTTGATCTTCTCAGTGCTAACAAGAGGTATCCACATTTAAAATAATCTAACATCCTAATATGTGGAGTGGATGACCAAGAAAACACATCTGCATATCCAGTAGTACTCTAACTCTAAGGATTAGATGAAACCCAAAATCTGGCCTCATCAGTGCTCATTAACTGGGCTCTCTGGTTCAGTGTAGGATAATAAGACCTGAGTCAGGACGGCAGTGGCTGATTTCAGTGACCCTTAATAAAAACACTAAAATCAGACTGGCAGCTTTTAAATCAGAGCTGCTCTTTCCTCCTCTTTACTTCCCTGTTCTGGGAAAGATTATTCCCCTTGAAGGCATTTTGACTGAAAACATGCCACAAAGCTCTGTAATGGTTGTACCACCAGACCCCAGGGAGCCACAACTGTGATAAGCTTTTGAAACAACAGAAAATCTGAAAAATATTTTTAGAATTCCATTTTTTATGCAGCACTTTGTTCAAAGAGGACACCAAGGGCTGGTAAAATCCAAGGGAAAACAGAGCGGGGCTTTTGTGCAAAATGTCTTATTGCATGATTGTTTATAAACTATTTTCATTTCCCTTCACTTTAACTCTGTTCCTTGCCACTCTGTCTTTGAGAATTTTGTCACAGTAATACAAAGCTCACTAAACAGAGAATATGCATTTTTGGTGGTTTTCCAGTACTTGAAAACAAGCTTGTAATGCTGTGCTGAGTGTATTCAAACTTTTAATGTTTTAATCAGCACTGTGCAGACTACTGCCTTCGTTGAAGAAAGAACATTGTGTTTGTATATACTAGTGTGTGTTTATGTGCATGTATGCTAGCCGTCGTGTGTATATGTTCTTACCTGTTGCCTTCTCAGGGTTGTTACACATGAAGCACAGCCAACCCCGCTCTTCCTCACTGTAACCAAACAGGTCAAAGAAACGGACCTCTTCTAGCTGAACCTGAAGACTGTCTAAGTCCTGAGGAGAGAAGAAGGAAAGTCAGAAAAATCATCAACTCTGATCCAACCTTTTTCTCCAAGTTCATTCTAATAAAAAATTTTACTTAATAAAAAATACAGAAAAATATGGGGCTCCCTTCCTGCCCATCACTGATTATATCAAACCCTTTGAAGTCTCTTGCTTTTTAAAGCTCTTGTAATCAGATGAAAATAAGATACACAGTTTAAACAATTCAGTTACAGAATAGGTTTCCTGGCATCAGACATTTTTAGATTAGATTTTTAGTATAGATTAGCTCTGATCAGTTGCCAGGCTGTTTTCTTTCGTGTTCACAAAGCAAAACACTGAAGTTCAAAGCTCCTCCAAAGAGTTTTGCAATTTGTTGCAATGTAGATTGAAATCATTTACAAATGCCTCATTATAGATCCATGTTCTTTTCATGATAGAGCACTCCTATATAACAACATTGGCCACAGCATTAGGACACGGTAAAATATGACTACTTTAAAGGGATAGTTCAGTATTTTTGAAGTGGGGTTGTATGAGCTCCATATGGCCACTTGGTACATTAGATGCAACAGAAAGTTCTCTCCTCTACCTCAGTAAGCCCCATTCAGTAAAAGTCTGTAACACAGAACCAGCTGCAAACAGGAAAGTATTGTACCAAGTACAAAGAGTATTTTCTTAGCCTACAAGAATTCCCATCATAATATAATACCACTATGTAAGAGTATGCGACATATGCACGTTTTTAAGTTCATTAACTTTTCGGAAATACAAAACCAGTGAAGTTGGCACGTTGTGTAAATCGTAAATAAAAACAGAATACAATGATTTGCAAATCTCTTTCAACCTATATTCAATCAATTACACAGCAAAGACAAGATACTTAACGTTCGAACTGGTAAATTTTGTTATTTTTTGCAAATATTAGCTCATTTGGAATTTGATGCCTGCAACATGTTTCAAAAAAGCTGGCCCAAGTGGCAAAAAAGACTGAGAAAGTTGAGGAATGCTCATCAAACACTTATTTGGAACATCCCACAGGTGAACAGGCTAATTGGGAACAGGTGGGTGCCATGATTGGGTATAAAAGCAGCTTCCCTGAAATGCTCAGTCATTCACAAACAAGGATGGGGCGAGGGTCACCACTTTGTGAACAAATGCGTGAGCAAATTGTCCAACAGTTTAAGAACAACATTTCTCAACTAGCTACTGCAAGGAATTTAAGGATTTCATCATCTACGGTCCGTAATATCATCAAAAGGTTCAGAGAATCTGGAGAAATTACTGCACGTAAGCGGCAAGGCCGAAAACCAACATTGAATGCCTGTGATCTTCGATCCCTCAGGCAGTACTGTGTCAAAAACCAGCATCACTGTGTAAAGGATATCACCACATGGGCTCAGGAACACTTCAGAAAACCACTGTCAGTAACTACAGTTCGTCTACATCTGTCAGTGCAAGTTAAAACTCTACTATGCAAAGCCAAAGCCATTTATCAACAACACCCAGAAACTCCACAGGCTTCACTGGGCCCGAGCTCATCTAAGATGGACTGATGCAAAGTGGAAAAGTGTTCTGTGGTCTGACCAGTCCACATTTCAAATTGTTTTTGGAAACTGTGGTCGTCGTGTCCTCCAGACCAAAGAGGAAAAGAACCAGCCGGACTGTTATAGGCGCAAAGTTCAAAAGCCAGCATCTGTGATGGTATGGGGGTGTATTAGTGCCCAAGGCATGGGTAACTTACACATCTGTGAAGGCACCATTAATGCTGAAAGGTACATACAGGTTTTGGAGCAACATATGTTGCCATCCAAGCAACGTCTTTTTCATGGACGCCCCTGCTTATTTCAGCAAGACAATGCCAAGCCACATTCTGCATGTGTTACAACAGCGTGGCTTCGTAGTAAAAGAGTGCAGGTACTAGACTGGCCTGTCTGTAGTCCAGACCTGTCCCCATTGAAAATGTGTGGCACGTTATGAAGCGTAAAATACAACAACGGAGACCCCAGACTGTTGAACAACTTAAGTTGTGCATCAAGCAAGAATGGGAAAGAATTCCACCCGAAAAGTTTCAAAAATTGGTCTCCTCAGTTCTCAAATGTTTACTGAGTGTTGTTAAAAGGAAAGGCGATGTAACACAGTGGTAAAAATGCCCCTGTGCCAACTTTTTTGCAATGTGTTGCTGCCATTAAATTCTAAGTTGATGATTATTTGCAAAAGAAAATGAAGTTTCTAAGTTCAAACATTAAATATCTTGTCTTTGCTGTGTATTCAATTGAATATAAGTTGAAAAGGATTTGCAAATCATTGTATTCTGTTTTTATTTACAATTTACACAACGTGCCAACTTCACTGGTTTTGTGTTTTGTATAAAGTTTATCTGGAACTAACCAACTTGAGTCAGGTATTGCTTTTCTCTTTAACAAGTATTCTGTTTAGGAATAATAACAATTTAAAAGGGGTTAACCTTCCCACACTTAAACATTTAATAAGACTACATCCAGCCAGACATCTTTGTAGACACACACAAGGCTTAACAAACACACAATCCTTTATAAATCCCAGAAGACCCCCTGTACATGCCTGGAATCAACCTTCACTTTTAATATACAAACACACTTCAGTTACACTTTAGGCTCCCTGAGATAATACATATTTATCTGACCTGGAGAAGAACAAGTACTTTTAAAGAGACGATGGATTTCTGTCATCAGTCTGTGACAAAGGGGAACTTTTCCCACGTGTGTTTACATGTGTGTTAATGCAGTATTTACACAGTATTCACACAGTTACACACAAACTAATCTCCCTATAATGATTTCACAGTTGAAACAACTTGACCACCAGCTGAGCAGAAAACACTGCTTCTTCACTTCTCTGACCTCCGACCTCTTGTACTCCCTTTATATTTTCTGATGATCCGTTAAGACACATTTCTCACCAAGTCAGACCCACATGAAATACCCAGAGGGGGTTGATTTGATGTTGCTCAACAAAACCAGGAAGCTGTGATGGTTGAGCTTCTGGTGTGTTTAAAATTTGACCCGTTTTCCCATAGTCTATGATGTTTATGAGGAAGGATCAACATGTGAAAGCTGGCTTTAGCTGTGTGTTCCCTTTAGATTCTACTTTTTACAAACACACACACTTACACACACACACAGTATTCACCATGTTCAAACACATACTTGATCAAAGGAGGTGCATTTAGACTCATCCATACATCAGTGTTTAACTTGTGTTGTTAAAACTTAAGTAGCTGAGGTCAAAGGGGTCAGCCTGTGGATAGGGATAAACCAGGACCATGTGTGGCTGAGAGACTTGGACCATCTGTGGGTTTACATGAACACTGATATTTGATATAATTCAAGGGGCAGAGTAGACCACAAATAAAATGTTGCAACAATGACAAACTCTTGCTACGAGTACAGGAACATTAAAGTATGGACAGAAGAAGACCAAATATAAAAGAAAGGAGAAAAGATGTGAAAAACAAATAAATTAATAGTCAAACTCCTTCAGTCTTCCTCAATTCTTCGACTCAATCTTCACATTTTAAAAGGATATTTGGTTTCTTTCATCACACTGCATTCATAAGTGGCGTGTCAGCTGTGGCGGCACTGGGGGGCAGCTTGGGGGTGCTGTTGCGTCCCCAAACAAGCCAATAGCACTTCTGTAGCACCCCCAAGAAATTTTCAACCATTTTTTCCTTTCTTTTTTTTCGCCTGGCGGCAAATAAACCATCCTTTGTTAAAATATGTGACATTATTTGATCTTTACTGACCATATTAGTTACAGTCTAAATATCTATTAGGTGAATACAGCAATTCACAAAGGCTCTGTATATTTACATTATATCATGGTACCTGAACACATCACCTGAAATGCTGAACCATCAGTTGCTGCATTCGATTCAGGGGGTCAGAGAGCTGGAAAATACCGGCAAGATAGATTGGAGAAAGATTAGATGGACAGATTTTTGGTCAGGTGGGCTCGTGACGGTGAACAACCAAATGCTGCAATAAACCCTTTCGGATGCGGAGGAAGAGTCACTTGTAACAGAGGCAGAGGAGACTCAGTTGGAGTTGGAAGAGGAACACCCTGGAGATATCAAAGACGACGAGGATATCATCAACAACAACACAGCGGCTGCTAGTGTGGAGGACACTTTGGATATCAGCCAACATCCAAGTGAAGGCATAAGACGTCCAATTCCACAGTCATACCGACAGGAAATGTTTGGGAATCAAGAAAGGAGCTTCAGTAAACACTAGTTTGAGGACTATGTCTGGCTGAAATATAGTTATAAGTTATACGGCTGCTACAAAAAAAGAAGGGACACGATTAACAACACCATGGAGCTCCTGTTACTCAAGGGCCCTTACAAGGACGCCTTTGAAGACTTGTATAAACTGTTATGTACAGCTGTGATACTCCCTGTGTCCTCAGCAAGTTGTGAATGAACTTCTCCTGCCTCAGCTGTTTGAAGACCTATCTGAGGAACTTGAGAGTAGCAGTGACAGGCGAGTTGAGCATTGCGAATTGAAAATAAAGAGACTCACTTGATGTTAAATATTGGTGATTTGTGGCCTGTCTTATTTCATAATGTGCATGATTTTCTGTTGGTTTAGCTTGTGATGAATATATAGATTGGTAGGCTATATCCAAAACTTCTTAGAACCTCCAGTAATAGTCAAGACTCCCCCCCTGACCCCTGGTCCCGATTGTTTTAGCACCTCCATCAATTTTTAAGCTCCCTTCCAGCACCCCCATCAAAAACAGTCTAGAGCTGCCACTGGGTGTCAGTGACTCAGTTTTGAGAGTTGCCCATCCATCAGTCCATCAAAGGTCAAGGAGTTTAGCCAAGCTACTGTCATGTGTCACTGTGTACTTGGGTAAGACACTTAACTCCATATTACTATTTGTTATTGTGTTTATTGGTATAAAAGAGCATGAATGTGAAAACTGATAGAGAACTTGCATAGAAACTGTCACCACTGGTGTGAACATACAAGAGTAGGTGGGTGTGTACGGGCAGATGTTAGCCAACATTAAAAAATATTTTAAGTAGTCAGAAAGACTAGAAAAGCACTATACAAGCCCAAGTCTATATCTACTAAGGACTAAATCTAAGTGTCAAAAAATAAGATACGCAGGAAATACATTGCAATAAATATTATCAATCTAAAAATCCAATGGCATTTTATTCAACTGTTGTTATGAATGAAGCTCAGTGAATTTACAAAAAATATCACAATGGATATCAATGGAACACAAATATGGAACAAGAACTAGAAACAATAAGTACCCCGTGGCAAAACATGAAGTGGAATTTCATAACAGCAACCGAACTTCATTACAAAACAATGGCATCGACCACATCCTGCAGACCACCAGAAAAAATGACAGACAAAGGAAGCTGGAATGACATACTACAAACCAAAAAATACCCTGGACTAAATGAAGAACAGGACCATACTGCATTTTTGTAAAGGAAGGATGCTGTTTAAGCACAGACTCATAGCTTTAAAGCTTGAATGTCATTTTGCAATTTTTTTTTTTTTAAAACCAGAATTCTGTTATGTTTTCACTCATTTTGTTTTGTATCATGCCAAGCATAATTTTTGTGAGGAAAATTTTGTTGAAGATTCTATTAGCCTGAATAACGTCATCTGCAGAGGGTTTGTTGTTAGCTGCAGGCCAAACCTCGAAGCCCAAGTGGTAATTTCGTACGGGTGAAGTGTCCCTTTAAAAGGGCTTACTGCAGCCTAGCATCTGTTTGCATGACACCCTGATCAAAGCATTAGCATTAGCAAAGCAAAGACAGGTTGTTCTTACCGTACATTAACAACAAAAATGTATTTTGAATATAATGGATCTGTCTAAAAACTACAAATAACAGAAATTACTAACAAAAAAAATGGTTGAATCTTACAATAATATCACAAAAGTGAACTGAAATCACCTTAACTTATGCTACTGCTGCATTCCATTTGATCTTTAAAGTCAGGATATCTGCATCACAAATACGATACATCTCTGAAAATGCCCCTTTGCTTATTTCTGTCTGGGTGATGAAATGAACTTTAGTTACCTCAAGTACGCAAGGTCATGACTGGAAGATGTTTATTGGGTGGGGACACTGCACATCAATGAACATCAGTATATAATATAAATGTAAATATACCAGTTAGCACAATTAAATTAAATTGCATCCCCAGTACCTAGCGTTTGTTACAAACACTCTGGACAGAAGTATCAAAAAAGAGGAAAAACTCTGGACACGTCTCTACATTGAAGTGTTTGGCACTCAGTCCGGCCGTTTCAATCACTGATGGCAAAAACTTGTACGGCCAATTTCACTGTTCAAAAAGCTTATGAATCCATTTCTGTTTTTTGCTGGTAAGAAATCAATTATTCATTGACACAAGCAATTTATTACATGAGACATAATACAAATTATGACAATACAGTGTTGCTTCATTATAAAAACAAATCTCTTTAAAAACTTTTTATAAGTGGTGATTTTAGAAGGGGTTTGAAACCAACAACAATATGTGGCTGTTCCCTTCTGTTTTTTAGTTCAGTTGTTAAAACCAGCTTATGAAACTTAAGTAAACGTACTATGTGTATAACAACATGAAAATTAACTTGGACCCACCAAAATCCTCATGAACATATTTTACTGTCATCGTTCCCTTTTGAAAGTTCTCTTTAGATACATACTGTGTGACTGTTCAAACTCTCTCACAGTATCTGTCATGCCTTCAGGAGCATGGATAAGTTCTTGAAATCGGAAATCAAAAGGTAAAGTGGGACATGGGAAATGTTCTCAGTTGATTCAACCATGACCAAGATTCTGTCTATCAGACAACATAAATAATACAAAGTTACCATGTAGGTTAAAGAGGTCATATCATGTTCTTTTTAGCTGTACATGCCCTTTAGTGTGTTTCACATGTCTCCCTGTGTGAAGAGCACTTTTGTGAACAAGAAAAAAAGTCAACAGCATCAGGACGTCTACCTCTCCAAATACTGTGCCAGTGGCTGCCATAAAATGTCTCCCCTCCCCTAAAACAGACCCACCAGTGTGATGTCTTACAATATCTTGGGGTGACAAGGCCAGAGCACAGGGAAGAGTTTTGAATGGATGCAGAGTTGTTGACAATATGGCACCATACAGAGTTCTGAACTGACCATTTACCTCAGAGTTAACTTGTAAACCAATCAGAGCAGAGTAGACCCATGTGGACAGGGTCTACACTGCCAAACACCTAAAAGGTCTGCAGCTTCTTTCAGTCATTAGCTTCCTCAGGCATGACTGGGATATGTTAAAGCTGAGGGACGCATCACACAGCCGCCTCTGCCATAGGTGTGATTGTTGTGTGAAAAGTGGTGTACAAAAAGGCCTTAGGTAGTCAGAGGAGACTAAATGTGCAATAGACTACTTGCAGACAAATGACCATTATGAATTCACTCAACACACAGGACAACAGAAGCTTCTTTGTTATCAGTAGATAACTGCCAATAGTTATGTTTGAAGCTCATTTCTATATATTAACAGGAACCAGCACAATAAAATAAGCACACTTAACACAGATATCAACAACTCTGTCAGATAAGCAGGGTCACCTCCAGGATGGTCACCCATGAAAGGCAGTGTTGCTGGAAATTTTCTTCTGAAATAAACAACCACGTTGATATAAACAAGCCTAAAACAAGTGACCGCAAGCTATTTCTTCACTGAAGTGATATATTACTTTTTTAAAAGAGAAAACTACACAAAGTGTACTCTGATTTTCATCTACATTACATTTCATTGTCACAGTGACATTTTTCTGATTTGTCTCTTAATTCACTTATCCAGCAGCCCTTTATTTAGAGATGAAACATCCTTTTCTTTATACAGAAGTGAAGGAAGGTTCAGCTCTTATTCATATCATTAGACAGTTTGTCTAAACTTGATTTCTGATACCAAACAGATGTAATCAGGCTTTCATCTAAGTTTCATGTTGATCCTCCATAGCTTTATAATGTTGAAAACAGTAATAGCACCATTAGAAATATATATTTAATTCTGGCTATAAGTGTTTCTTTTTGGTAGAAACATAATTTTGACTCTCTTTTACAGTAACATGTACATTTGTATATACAGTGAGAGAAAATAATTTGTGTAACTTCTGAATTTAGTTTCTCTAGGTAGTAGTGTGTGCATCAGATCCCTTCCAGGTTTAGGGGCACAACAAGCCCAAATGAGCAACTGCACTTTTGGAACAAGCAAGTGTAAAACTCACTGAGCAGCCTGTTTATCACCCTTGAGCATAGTTAACATGGCTTTCACTCATACTACTTTCGCAGCTCTGGGTTGCATGAAGCTCTAAAATCATGTGCATGTTATTTTCTGTTTCTGGGAGTTTTACAGTTCAGATGCAGGAGAGTACCGCAAAAAAGCCATCGTCTCTCAGCTCTCTGTCCCATTATAAACTTGAATCTGAATTTTCAACAAATGCTCTGATATGAGATTAGATAAGATAGTTCTTTAGTAACTGGTAGAGGTGTGCTGTTGTGCATTGTCTGTAAGTGAAACGAGTTTAGTAAATTGTGTATTTTGATATTTCAGATGTGTTTCAATCCCTCCAATTCATCCTGAAAATAGCAGAAACATTCTGCACAGGCTTTAGACTTGAGATAAGGGTTAAGTAGTTTAAAGTGCAGTCATTTGTTGTTCCTTGAGATAGGAACACCCCAGCTTTGCACCTGACAACTCCATGTTTTCAGACAAACACATCCCTGGGTGTAAATGGGAATACAAGGATCATTTGCTACAGCTTGAGTTTTGGGTGTACAAATGATACATTTGCAGGTGGAAACCAGAAGAAGACAACTGAAAATAAAACACTTTGTGTCAGATTTATGATTTAGCCCAATAAGTCTGCTCAGGTAAAACTAAAAGTACTTTATTAAAATGTTGTCAAAGCTCTAAGAAAAGAGAACAATTTGTTGGATTATGAAAGAGTACAACAGCTGGAAGATTGTAAAGTATATTTTGTATCAGAAACAAACAACACAGCACAAATTAATATTAATATTTGACTCAAATAATTGATTGAACCTTCAGTAGCCCCGATAGATGTGATATCATCAAGAGTGAAGTGAGACATTCAAAGGAGGAACAGTATCCTTCTACCCATTACTGTTAAAGCAAGAAGATTCTAAGTAGCACTAGATGGTGCCCTTCTTTGGTGCTTTAAAACCACAAAATAATAAAATGAGAAAAAAGGTATTGATTTGACTTTGGATGCATCACACTTTTAAGGTTTAAGTTAAAACCCCATAGATAGAATTCCACTCTGTAGACTTATCTAAAAGTAAGACACAAATAAATATCTCAACAAGAGGCAACAACACAAAAGAGAAACATTTTTGACTAGAAGCAGGTGCGAGCATAAAGTCCAGAAAGGCAAAGTAGCTTCAGTGTCATTGAGTGAGCACCCATGCTTAGACACAAGGACTTTTTAAAAGGCTGACAGTAGGATGACAAGAGTCAGAAAATTAATGCTGTTGGGGTTGCTGAAAGGATAAAGATCTAGGTCTGATGAGCAAACACACATACTTTTCCATGTCAAAATGTGTTTGATGGTCTTTGCAGAGCAAACAGCAGGCAGATAAATGGGAACAGCAGTAGAAGGGATGAGAATGTACAAAAGCTTTCTGGATAATCCCTGAACATAATGAAAAAGGACAGTGGAGGTGGAGAAAGAAGAGCAGAGAGGGGAGTGTGAGACAGGAGAAAGGTGAATGGGTGAGAAGTGGGAGTGTAGGAAGGAGGAGTGAAGGAGCGATGAATGAGTGCTGTAAGCAGGATGTAGTGGTTTAAGAGCCCCTTTACATAATAGGACAACTGAAACAGAGAGATATTGCCAAATTTTTCTTTGAAAAGAACAGTTTTTACTTCACCTGCTTCTCCTGTGCAGCTTTAGTCTTCCTTCTCTTATCTAGTTTTGGTCCCAGCTTAATCAGTTTATTGAAACTACATCTTCCTCTTTAATCTCCATTCTCAAACAATCTTAGTCACAAGAGTTGTATCAACAAGCAATCCCAACCTTTAACAAAGTAAGACAAAAAGTTTAAAAAAATACTTGTCAGGTATCTCCTGTTTCAGGCTTTCTCTTCACTCAGTCTCTATTCTCATCAGATGTCATTCCTTCCCTCCTGTTCTTGTCACCTTCTCTGAGAGGAAAACCAGTCAGAGTTAGGGCTGGGCAATAAAGTTTTCAAAATAGCTATGCTTTTAATATACAAATGTGGTCAGACAGTATGGTTTGACATTTATGTAAATTCAACCGTTATAGCAAGTCTTTCTTAAAAAATGGTTTTACTGCAAGAAACATGAGTTGATCTAAAAATACTTGCAATAAATCGGAATTGCCATTTACATTATCTTTGTCTGCTTTGATCATATGAATGAAAATCAAATGATACTAATTCCACAGCAACAACCAATATTTGGTAATTTATCTTTTCTTTCTATAATCTGAAAGTGAAGACACACTCCTGCACACTTTCAAAATTGAAAAATACTTCGGCAAAATTTTGAGATGTTGGTAAATTAACATGAATATTTCTCAGGATTACATGCTTTTGACACCTCTTAATACCTCTTATCCCAAAAAATAGAATTGTTAAAAATACTGCTTTTTGTTAAATAGTCCATACAGCAATATTTCAATGCAGTATGATGGAGTAAAAATGTCAATTGTGCCATTTACCTTTAGACTTTACTAGCTTCATTAATGTTTTTTATAATGGTTTATTGAATTTTAACAGAACAAAGTAAACATACAAGCAAACAAAACAAACAAATAATAATTATATGGCTACGAGACTGGCTAGACAAATAACACAACACTGTGTGACATATGTAAAGTAAATGAGTAAATAAACAAAGAAGGATATCCTGTTCGTAAAGCGACCACACTCAAGGGTTACATTTGTTCATTACTCAAGATCCAAACATGATCCAGTTGTCCACAATATTACTATTTTATTTGTATAGGTCCAAACTTTAGTCAAATCTCAACTGTTCCAGTGGTTTCTTCCATTTCTGCATAAAAAGATCTGAACTTCCATCAATATAATGTCCGAGTTTTACCAAAGTGAGGACCTCAGATACAGTTGCAAAGACTTCTACATTATAACCGTCGGAGGGTTGTCCATGAACCACTTCACCATCATTGCCTTTCCTGCCACCATCAGAAAGGACTGGACCACTTCCTCATCTTTCCCAAGAGAAACAGGTATCTTTCCAAGTAAGCAAAGAAGTGGATTTACTGACACCTGCTGGGCAACTGACATTAGCTACCTCCGCACAAACTGCCCTCCAGAATACCTGAACCTCTTCACATTACCATAAACAATGAAACCTGGTGCCCTTGTGAGTTTCCCATCCAGGGCAGTTTGGTGACGCTTCCCTGTTAAGCCTGCTGTAAGTGTACAGTGAAATGCATACACCATGCAAAAATATGGAACTGCAACTCCTTGCATCTGTTAAAAACTGATATTCTGGAAGGCAGTCCAAGAATCTCCTCTGACACACCACCATCCACCTCACATTTATACAAGGCACACCAAGACTCCTTCAACCCATCAAACCCAGCCTGGTCCAGGCCCAAGACCTCGGCACAAAATCCGGACACGAAATGTTCCCTCTGTTCACCAAGACACAAAAATAACCTACCCAATGTATGTGCATCACCAGGAACCTCACCGAAGAGCCGCTCAACCCACAGGCAAAGTGTCCGACCTGCAGATGCTTGCAAAAGTCCTTATTTGATATATGATATTGGGCTTTCAGCTTCGGTAAGAGTCACATTTTAGCTGATCTTTATCCTTCTTTGGAAGCACAGATATAGTTGCTTGAGTCATTGTTGGAGGCAGGGTTTTCTTCCGTATTGCTTCTTCATATATTTCACATAAAAGTGGCACCAATTGCCAAGAAGGCTTTATACAATTCAATGGGGTAGCCGTTTGGGCCAAGCAACTTTCCAGATACGGATGTTTTTGTGGTCTTTAAATTTCAGTCAGTGTTAAGTATTTCTCAATCGTACTGACATCTTTCTGGTCAAAGGACGGCATCTTAAAGTATTATAAAACTCTGTAATTAGAGTATTGTCACCTGCCTCCAATTTATATAAATTTTGATACAATTTTTGAAATTGTTTATTTATACTCTTTTGCTGTGATTTCATGAAGCTTGTGGGTGTAAACTGTCTAAGCTGATGACTCGAGTTTGCTAGCACGTTTTCCAGATTCATAATGAGTTGAACAGGAGTTTCGATCGAGATCCTCAGCATGGTCAGTCATTACTTGTCTTAGTCTCCATAAAAAAATAAATATAATTGATATGTAATCCACAAAATCTTTATTAGATAAGAGGCAGGGACTCAAGCTCATGCTCATCATCACCGGGGATTGACCTCAAGTGACCATGGCTTCGTATTCAATTGACTGTAGCAGGGAAGTCAGCTGTTCATTCAAAAAGAATAATCTCTTCTTGAATGAGATGGTGGGCTGATGAGAATAAGGAATATTTGTGAGATGTTGGATTTTCAAACCTCCTAATATCTTATAAGTTTGTACAAAGTGGTTGATACAGCCTGCAGGCCTGCTCAGTGTACCTTGTGTTTGTTTGGAGCTATCTCGATAAGCATTTAAGACACAGTTAAGATCACCAGCTAATTTTAATTTATGCAAATTTAAGTTTGGCAGTGATGAACAAAGGTCGAGAAAAACAGCACATCGTCTCAGTTCGGAGCATAAATATCGACAAGCACTACAAGTATTGTATATCATACAATTTTCCCTGTACAATGCCTTTTCTTATGACTTATGACATGAGATTTAACAAACTGTACATTTCTATGGAGAAGGATGGCCACATTCCAATTTTACAATTGAAATCTGAATGAAACACCTGTGTAAAATGCCCCTGACAAAGCCTGGACTGGTGTTTATTTAGCAAATAAGTTTCTTGTATATATATAAAAAAACTATTTCAGCCTTCAGTTTTGACAAGTGAGAAAAAACCTTTTGCGTTCTGTCAGACTATTATGACCATGGACGTTTCAACTGGCTATCTTTCTGATAGCACCCTCTCTAAGTCATTAAGAAAATTATATGAATTCTGCCATGTATGAGGATCACCAAGGATCAATATATGACAGGTACATGTTATGTTTCCTTGTTGTACAGCACAAGAATATTGGGGGAGATGTGGGAAGAGGCTAAAGTGTGCAAACACATAGACAAACAAACTCCTGTAACAGACAAGTTCATATATCTAACTGAACAGTAAACAAAGGTGCAGAACAATAAGTTTTCCTAATCCCCACTAGTAACTTCCAAACTATACTCTACTAAGTAGTTTACCATGTCAGTGCTGTAACCAGAACTATTTATGAATAATTAAAATAGCTCTTCCAAAAACCATATGTAATAAACAAAGTCAAGGATCGTATTTCCTCACTATCTGCCAATCTTGTGTTTTTATTATAATTTTATTTTTATTCCTTTCTTTTGATTGTATTTCTCCGCAAGGTGCGTGTGTAGGCACATGTATATAGAATAGATTGCATATATGTGTAAGCAACCTTGGGTTTGTTTGTACATGCGTAGGTTTCTGTGCTTGAATTATTTATTTAATGTCATTGTATTTTAAGTTTCAACTTTTGTGGTGTGTTGTTTGTTATTGTTAAAAAAGGAAATGAATAAAAACTACTAATCAAAAAAAAAAAAAAACAAAGTCAAGGATCAACTGAAGGTAATGCTGGAGTGTTATAGATGCATGTAAATACTGCATCCCAAGCAAAATGACAGTGGTTGCTTGCCTCACTGCGATTATATAAATTTAAAAATAGGGAAGAAAAAACAAACTAAAAAATATCTTTGTGCAAACAACCGACCCTATCAGTCCAATGCCCAAGTTAGAAAACCTGATAAGCTGTTATAAATGATAACATCAACCAGGATCGGTTTATAAGCAGAAGAAGAAAAATAGTTCAGCTTGTAGTACGTCTACAAGTTGGTCTCTGCATGTTGCATCAAATATTAATAGCTTTATGTTAGACTTAGCCACAGAGTCTGACAGTATTTACGCTGCTTGTGTCACACAAACAGTGCATGTAATGGAGTGTATGTGATCAGCACACAAATTTTGGATTTGTTGTCTCTGATGCTCACCCTGAGTGTCATCTTCCAAAGTGATCCTGAGGTCTGCGGGGTACCACAGCCCAAAGCAGATGCTCTCACATTAACGCATCAGATTGCACACCTCAGTGAAGCTGCTCGCTGTCTGTTGACAGCCTGGGTGAAATCCGCCAGAACACAAACTGTGTCCTCGTCAACCATTTCTATCTGCTGCAGCGTCACAACCTTTCTCAGAATTGCCTCCTTCTTTTGAAATTAATGGCATCTTGCAATGAATGCCCTTGGTGGCTTGTTGTGATGTGTTGGCTTGACTCCAAAAGCGCGATGAGCTCCGTCTAAAACTGATGTCTTTTCCAGATGTAGTAGCTCCCGGAGCATGTCGGAGATGAACTGGACTGGCCATTTTCCGCTTTCCCAACCCTCTCTGACTCCAACCAGTCTGATGTTGCATCGATGTGACCTCGCTTCCAAATCATCTGCTCTGTCTTTAACCGTTGTGATATCTTTCTTCATCTGAATCATCTTCTGTTCCTGCGTGGTGACTGCATCCGACTGCTCGTTAGCCGCCGTCTCCAGGCTAGCAACACGTCCTTCCAGCAGTGCTCTGCAGGCCTCGGCTATCTCATTCGCTTTCATAAACTCCCTCTGTAGGGGCTCAACTTGAGTCCACAGTTCTAGACTCTGTTCTTCTGCCCTCTGGTCGATTTTAGTAATTAGTTCATCTCTCAGATTACATATGTCTTGAATAATTGTGGCTTGTCAGAGGACTTGGCATCACCCTGGGTTGAGGCAGCCTGGGAGCCATCGTTAGCGTTAGCTTGTTCATTGGTGGTCCCGCGTCTGTCAGGCATTTCAGTGTTTTTGCTTGTGTTACCCATTTCAGACTTCTATGTCAGTTGACTGGCGACTTAACAAATACAAGAACCGTGATAAAGCTGTTATGAGCCCGTGCAAGAGCAAATTTATGAAGTTCTTGTGTTAAGTTCTGCAAGCTCACACCCTCCCTACATGATGCAGCACCCGAAGCCCCATAACTACTTAGTGATAAAGAAAATATGAAATGATAGGGGTTCTAACCTAAATATAATATACCAACATGTTTTTTTTTTTTCATTCAGATTAAGTTTATTTGACTTTTGCTCACTGCAGTAATGTTATTACATAACTGTATAGAAACATTAAAAGAGAAATTGTGTATTCAATCTCATGAGCTACAATCCCTTCTTAACCCCGGAAGCATCCTCATTATTTCATAAACAGCATATGATGTGATATTATCATTTAAAAACATTAAAAGTCATCATTATTTTAAAATATGAAAATGCTATTACATCTGTGAAACAACTTTTGATGAGTAAAGACAACAAATACCCAACACTGGGGGGTCTAGGACTTCTACTTTTGATGCTGAGGAATCAGGCAGGAAGGTCTCAATATCATTTTTTTTCTGTATATCGCGTAAAATTTTATAACTTAGGTACTGTTATTACCATTTGATATTAAGAGAAAAAATAAAAGTATATATTGTGCATTTCTTTTCAGCTTAAAAATACTGTATTATATTGAGATATGATTTTGTTTTCATTTTGTTTTTTTACCATATTGCCAAGCTGCGAATCTATTAAAAGCACTTTCTCTTTTAATTCCCTCCACAACACTTCTGACTACTGAAACACTTATTAATATTACAGTATCTATTGGTTAAACCTTTAAGTTAGTAATTATTGCTTGTTCTATCCCTCAGCCTTATACTCTTGAGAGTCTTTCATCTATAGCCTATTATTCAATCTTTTTCTTGGCTTGGTGTTTAAGATACACATCCCTCTATCTCTCCTCTTCACTCACATCAGCTTTCTTCAGCTCTTCGTCATTAAACCACTAAGATGAGTTACCAGGAGCCCTCCATAAATGTCCTTTGCCATGCTGATATCTCATAAAGTCATCTTCTATTACATCTTCCTGCCATTGCAGACATAATTGATGACTTCTACTGTATCACACTTGGCTCTTCCCTTCAAATTTCTACTTTTTCTACACTACGCATGTGCTTCTGATTGGCTGAAAGGGAGGGAAGTGAAGCTATGGGTGTGTGAAGGGGAACAGGGGTTGCAGGAAATGCAGAGCATATGAGACCAAGTCTCAGAGCTGCAGTTCTCCACGCTCGTCTGTGAATGCTTTAGGGCAGTTTTCCAGCCATTACTGTTATGAAAGTCATGATCATGATAAGTAGTCCGTTACTTGACCAAAACCTTACATAAATGTTAAATGTTAGTGGAAAGAGTTGTCCACTACTATAACATAATTAAAATCAAAACCTCAAATGTAGGAACACCAAAACATCAGTTAATTAAATGTGGTCAAAATCGAATCACTGACAGGTGAATAACCTCATATCAGAAAATCACATTCATGTATTTTGTTTAACTGAAATGTAGCTGTGCCAGGAGGAATATGTTATTTTAAATGAACCCACTCCTCCCAGTCATTTTAATAATAATGAACAAAAAGACACAGGCTGTGGTGGTGGTGTGGCAGCTATTTATCATTCTGGTCTACTTAACAATCCCAGACCAAAAGCTAATAACACTTGTTTTGAAAGCAATGTTTTCAGCGTATCTCGTACTGATTCAAAAACCCGTCAGCCAGGTCTTATTCATAACATTCTATCATCCTCCAGGTTGTAATTCTTTATTCTTATCAGAATTCTGATTTTTTTATTCAAACTGTGTCCTCAGTACTGATAAAATGATTATTGTAGGTAACTTCAATATCCACGTTAAGAAAGTGATAGCATTAGCTCTACTTTCATATCCCTAAAAGACCCAGTTGGTTTTACTCGGGCAGTTTGTTAAGCTACCCATTGTTTAAATACATTTACTTGTGAAGCTACCCATTGTTTAAACATATTATAAATATGGTAATTCCTGAAGATGGCACACATAACAATCATCAATGACCTGCTGTTATCGACCTGCTTGAGTCCTATTGCTTTATCAACCATCAATAAAAATGACATCATTTAATATAAATTCATACTTTCAGACCAGTAACATCCAAATTAATGGCAGTTCAAGTAGATGCTACTATCTTAATCAACATCAGTCCTCTCCACCTCATTATAGATCTCTCTATCCAAGGTTGTGATTTATAATAAAAATACCTATACAACCATATAGACAGACATGAGGACTGTCTAGAAAATGAGATATGCCACATCTCAGGTGGCTAACCTTGAATACATTTATATCCAGTATCTGAAGTCAATGATATTCCCACAGTGGTAAACTTTACTTTTAATGACATGATGTCTTGTATGTCTCCTTTTTTAATATATTGGTAGTTTTAGTAGATTTCTCCCTGACCCTTTTGTCCAGTCTGTGATGCTTGTTTATGTAACTGTCCACTTCGTCTTTATTTTTTAATCTTTGCCTTTAATCTGTTACTGCTGTGGCTTGTTAGTTTCATCTTTAAGCACCTAAAATGTTTGTATTTCTTTTTTTATGTCTGTTATAACCTATCTCTGACCTTTCTACCCCCTTTTCAAATAATGTCCCTTTTTTACCTTGTGCTGTCTTTGATAATCCAATCACTTAAAGAAATATTGTGGTTTATCTTTTTCCCCCAAGAACATATTTTTAGTAATTTGGCATCAATGAGATGATTCTTTTTTGACAAGGAGAAAGATTTCTTTCTTTTCCATCTTTATATCAATCAATCAATCAATCAATCAATCAATCAATCAATCAATCAATCAATCAATCAATCAATCAATCAATCAATCAATCAATCAATCAGTTGTTCATTGTTTGTATAGCACCAAATCACATCTTAAGACACTTTACAAAAGAGTAGGTCAAAACCATACTATTCTTATTTTCACAAGTGTATCTTTGATTCAATTTTATTTTATTTTTATTATTTATTTTTACATTTACATAAATTTTATACACAGTGGTAAGAAAAATACCTTCTTAGCAGCTGCAGATCTTTAGTAGGATAAACTCTTTAATATACCTTTATTATTATTATATTATCATATAATAATAATGTAATGTAATATAAATTAGATATAAGTAGTAGAGTTGTTAGTTTTGTTTAGCAAAGCCAAGCTCGTTCACCAATCCTCCCTTTTTATCTCAGGTTTAATGCTCATCATGGTAAACATTTTTGCACGTTCTCTACACCTTGACCACGAAGTGCCCAAAACATTTAATGCAAGTATGTATGTGGTCTGCATCCACCATTGGCATTCTCTGAATCAGGACTATTACTGTAACTTTTAAAATATTCGAGAGCACACTTCATGACATGTAAAGCATCACAAGCAGGCACTGGTTGATGCCTGTAGTTAAATCATGTGCCCCATATAAAGAGGCCTCTAAAATAGCACCAACCTGGGGCTTGACTCCAACCCAAGCACTTTAAGCTGATTTATACTCCTGTACTGAAGCTATATTGTAACCTCTTCTCTAGATCTGTATAGCCTAGAACTGACACAGAGGGCAACCTGTAGCCTCACGTGCACATACCAGAGCCACATTAAAATGATGTGACCAGGTGACTGCATGACTCCCCGTGTGTCTCAGGCATTATTTTGTGTGCTTGGGTATAACAGAATGGCTTTAAAATATATACTAACACATTAAGCATACTTGTTTATATATCAGGGAGGAACTTTCTCATTCTTGTTTTCTTCAGCTGCCAAACATGCAATAAAAAAATCCTTTATCTTTGTCTCACCTGATGCAGCCGCTGTAAATTTCAACTACTCTATAGTCGATGCAACAACGGCAATGCAACCAACAGGTGCCCATTTTTCACCAGATCTTAACCCTAAAACTGTGTTTTTGTTGCCATCGATTTACTTGTTCACAAATTATGCAGAGCATTTCAGGACCTCATTCTTCATGTCATACCCTTTTCAGCCAATAACATCAAAGACCAGAACTATTTATGTAAAGCAGGGTAAGATGCACCCTAAATGTGTATTTGTTTTTCTGCAACTAAACTTTCCAAATTACTGTAGCTCCTGTCCTTCTAGCTTAGAGGAGGTGGGGGAGCTGAATGGTACTCAGTTGGGGTCACTTCAAACTACAATCTTTGAATACAACTAACACTAATGAAAGAAAATTACATTTCAGAATTGACCTGAAAAAATTGATAACCTCATGGAATGAGGATGTTAATGACCATAACATGAGCAGCAATTAGCTTACTGAAGGTTAAGCTACAACACAAAGTTTGCTTAGTGGTGATGTTTGACTTAGCTCGTACATTAAAGTACGCTCCATTCTCTAGTCTCTCAGCATACCCTGTGTCAGTTTTACATGTGCCCAATGCACATCATTTGAACATTTCTCTTTGTGGTAAATGTATAAATAACAATACAACTGCAAAGGGGAAAAAGTTTCAAAAGCTTTTCCAAGGGAGTTTACTAGTTGCATGTTTTGAGTGGGTGCTAGACACGTGATTGGTCTGAGGTGTTGGAGGGTGGTGTTAAGTGATAGGTCAGTTGCATAAGAGATTATCGCGGAGGAAGAACACAGATTTGACGCATATAAACAAGGCAAGCTGCATGTAATCCCGCAATCTTATGCTCTCTGGATTTCTACTCTGCCACTGTCTTTATTCTAAAAACTACTTCTGTAGAGAGTCTTGTTATTATTAGGCATGCTACCAAAATTATTATGCAACTACTTTGAAAAATTACATATTGCTTGAAAGCCAAAAGATGGCACCATGGCACAGTGATCCATCTCAAAGTCTTACAAGTATCATAGCTAATATGACAACCATTAATTTAGAAGTAAAAAACATTCTAATGATTTAGGCATCATTTTCAATGCTTTTCAATGCATATAGGCCTGTCACAATAACAAATTTTGCTGGACGATAATTGTCCAAAAAATTATTGCCGATAAATGATATTATTGTCAACATTGTTTTGAAACATAATTTTTTCATTAATGTAACTACATTAGGTTTCGAGCAGAACCGCTCTTCCTCAGACTTTTGGGTAAAGTCTGAGGAAGAGCGGTTCTGTTCAAAACGTCCTTGTTATAAATAAAAATTTTCGAGGGAGCTACTTTTTGGTGTGTGGATCTCCTTACACATTTTTCATGCTTGGAATTTTTTGGATCCAGCACCCTATATAGGATGTGCGTGCCCACCCCATTTATTTTTTAATAAAGTGAGTACACCATATCAAAAGCAATGAACATTTGCTCTTAAGCAATATGTCTTAAGAGTAAAAAAAAACAATGAAAATTAAATGGACTCTTGGGAAAAACTACATGTAAAAAAAATCATTATAATAATCAAAAAGAACAAAAAATAGACCCCGTCTCTGTAAAGAAAAAAATAACAAAATTCCAATAAAAACACACACAACAATAATAACAATAATTAAAATGTAGTTCATGCAGTTCCTGAATTGTTTGTCAATTCGTACTGTTTGTCAAACGTTTGTAACATTGCTGGCTTTTCAACCGTATTGAAGGGCTGCATTTGTTTTGCAATGTAGCAAATGACACTGTCAGTGAGTATGCACCACTTTTTGTGCTGTTTTATTTATATTTACGTTGTTGACTGTCAGGACAAAGACTCCACTGCACCTCCCCTTCTTTGTCGCCACGACTTTCAAACAAATCCGACAAATCGGCTTGTCGGTATTCATGAGCTCACACCTTGTTCACTCTGATTAAAAGCAAAATATTCCCACACTGGGGCTGTGGCATTCAGCTTAGGAACCGTGGCTTTCATGCCATCATTCATATTTGTGTTTGTTTCCTTGTTACTCCTCAAAAGCTCACTTCAGCTTTGTGTGTGTACGTGCGAGCGGCCCGCCTCCCCCTCAAAGATTGAATGAATCACAGATGGATCACTGACCCTAACCCTGCTCATTCCGCTATAGAACCAACGCGCCCAGGCATTGAAAAAGATGGACGGGGGGAAACATCTTCTCATCCAGCCTATTTGGTAGAAAGAGAGGAGGGAAACAAACACACATGCATGTCAATATATCAAGGCCTTTAAGCTTACCGAGGATGTTACTATTTATCGTTCAGTTAATTGATTTATTGATTATTGCAACAGGCCTTCTTGGGTATGATTGCTGGAAACTCCACATTTTAGACTAATATAAAAATGGTATATAAAAATCCAAGCATGAAACTGAGATAATTCCTACAGAGCGCTGATTGACTTGAGCGAGTAAAGCATGCACCTTATGAAAAGAGAAAAAATTCCTTAATACACCGATTACTGGTTAACTCCCTCCCCACAGACATTTGTTGTACTGTATTGTAAGCTAATATATAGTGCCATTTTTTACTACTTCCTATTGTATCTCCATATTTTTCCTGTCTGTTTAGATAGAAAAAAAATCTTTGAAAAAACTGTTTACCATTCCTTACGATGCATGGTGATGGGTTAAATTATTCAAACACTTCATTAAAACACTTAAAAACAGCAACAGCACAAGATCACAACAAATTTTGAACACAGAGTCCCACAGCATGAGTCCTCAGACCCTGAGTACATATGTGTGTTCACGTGTGAATTTCTGTTTATAAATGTGCACACACATATGTGCAGGCTCCATATGGAAACCATAGCTGGTCCATCTCACTGCTGTTGCAACACACAAGCAGAGAGGACAAACGACAGCTGTATTTTCTTTTTAGGGTCTAATTGTTTCCCAGTGAACACTTAGCTTGTCATTTAGGGGGGAGGCTGCTTAACGAACACCAACCACATTCATGCTCACACAAGAGCACTGAAACAGTCACATGCATTCAAACAATCATTCACACAAACACACATATAAACAGACATGATAAAACAGTGGAGTAAGAGCACAAGAGTTGTATATAGAGCCGTCCATTTAGAGCACTTTATTTAAACAAAGTAGATTCTGAACCCTGTCACGTTCCTTGGGTTTATTTTATAACCTATGACATCATCCCTTTGCCTGAAACATAAGAAGTATACATACCAATTCAAACACTCAGAAACACATTATGGTCCAGTACCTTCCTCTGTGGTGTGGTGTGCTGAGTCATAGCCAAGGGGAAGCTGTGAGTTCCTTTAAGCTGGGTCTTCTCCCAAAGAGAAACAAGTCTCTGGACACACTCGTCCCTGGAGCACAGAGGGACACTGGACTTACTCTGGAAAAAATAAGAGCATGATAAAAATTATTCACAATACCAGATAAATACATACTCTACATGAGTTATTCACAAATAGAGACACAAAATGGTTGATCAGACTTTTCCATTCTTTTTTTTTTTTTCCTTGTTTCTCTGTTTTAAATCCCTAAAGAGCAATGGATTCTGAAACTGATGATAAGACATAATTCAAACAGGCTTAATTTGTTACACATACTGTACATTGCAGGATCCTTTAGACATGTTTTACTGGACAGAGGTCAGCATAAGAGCTGCACATTCTTGATCCAGCAAGAAGATGTAATCATAATTTCTGTTACTTCCACTTATTCCAGTCAGGGTTGTGACAAAGAGGACCAAAGAGAGAGAGAGAGAGAGAGAGAGAGAGAGAGAGAGGGCCTATGAAGAATTTAATGTCAGCCATGTCAAATACATGGCAATCCTGATGTTAAATGTTTCTCAAATGCTCCTGCAGAGTGTTGGTGTCCCCACCCACCACAGCTGAGATGTTGCATCTTGCACCGTTACCTTCATGTTGTAATAATAAAAATAATTATATAATAATAATTATTAATATTGATATAATAAAGTGCTTTGACAGCAGGCAGGAACATAAAGTCAGTAAAGCACAAGAGCTTAAAAACAAAGGAAAAACAAACGGTCAAATAAACTCAAAGAACATTTCAAACATATTCAAAAGGCTAAATAAAATTGAGAGAGTTCCACAAAACATGAAGGAAAGCCTAAACCCCCAAAAAGTAGGGACAACAATCCAGGCCCAGTCACTGGACACAGACATAGATGAGGCCCTGATCCCATGAGGCTGGAGACACACCACACCACACCAGGATACAGCAACACACAAGAGCCAAATAGACCCTCATACCGCTTTCACACTAAAATGAGCAGGTCAACACAGTTTTTTTTAATGCAGGTTTACCCGCTAACAATAGGCAAGTGACTCTTTTCCCACTGCCAGCAGACCCCGGGTCTAATCGTCAGCAGACGAGCTGCATGGCTGTGTTTATTCCTCTGGCGCATTAAACTGATGTCATCACGTTGATGACATCATCAGCGCGACGTAGCCCTCCATGTAAACAATGGAAAGGAGCATGGAGGTTGTGGACAACAGTTTTCTTTACTTTGTACTTTTTCCCCTCTTTACGAACTCGGTGCTGATGAGACAAAGGTGGATTGAATTTGGGTGTGACGTTTCTGCTGCAAATTGGAGGCAAGTTGATTAAAACCCACGTTGCTTGCATGGTCAATCGACCCAGGTTTGAAATGCCAATTAAACCCTTTCAAACTGCTGACAGGAGTCGAATGTTACCGGGTTTAAACTGTTTTTTTTGGTCAGTCTGAAAGGGGTAAAAGTGTGACTGCATGCACGGGGGCCATGTCCAGTGACTCTAGCCCCCTGACTCAAAGGTCCCCTCCATATGTCATAGGAACTCAGACAATAAAAGAACCCTGCTGCATAACATGAGATCATGAGGACCAAAGTAAAAGCTGAAATAAAAACAATTATAAAAAGACAAATATGAAATAACAAAACAGAGATAAAAAAAGGGAGAGAGAGAGAGCAATGAAACAATAAGCTTAAAAGTTTTCTACAAAAAAATAAGAGCATAATATAAGATGAAGCAAAAATAAAACAATCTGAGATAAGTACATAAAGACACCAATCTGCTAGCATAGCATAGAAGAAGTCAATAAAAACAAAGGAGCTAAAATAATAAGAGCAATACTAACAAATAAAAGGCTAAGAGAAGGCAAAAACACACATAAAATGCTAAGAATATTAAAACACAGAGAAAGAAGGAAGAGAAAGACTCTGAAACACTACATCACATATAAGCAATTCTGTAAAAGTGAGTTTTTTTAAAAGTATCTAATAGAAACCAAAGACTCTGCGCGCCCTATCTCCTCTGGCAGGTTGTTCCAAAGTCGAGGAGCTCTGATGGATAAAGCTTGATCACCTTAAGTTTTGAGCATCAACTTTAGAATGACCAGGAGGCCTTCACCAGAGGATCTAAGGCTGTGGGCTGGTTGATATGGTTTAAACGCTCTGAAATATAGCTGGGGGTCAAGCCCATGACAACTTTAAAAGTAATCAATAAAATCTTAAAATCAATTCTGAAACTGACAGGAAGCCAGCGGAGGGAAGCTAAAGCTGGGGTAATGTGATGCCGTCTACTAAAACCAGTTAAAGGCCTCGCTGCTGCATTTTGAACTAGTTGGAGGCGAGAAAGAGATATTTTATTTAAACCGGAGAGAAGAGAGTTGTAATAACCCAGCCTTTGAGAAGATGATGGCATGGATTCATTTTCTAGGTCTGGTGGGGAGAGTACATGTTTTATTTTTGAAATGAAATGCAAGTGAAAGAGACATGATTGGGCTTTTTTTGTTGATGTGGTATGGAGGAGGTGAGATCTGAATCAAAAAACGACTCCTACATTTCTGGCAGATGGTTTGATGTTAAGTGAGAGAGGGCCAAGACTAGACTATTTTAGGAGGGAATTTTTCTTATGTTGAAGAGGATCATTTCAGATTTACAAGTTATTCAGCTGCAGAAAAATTTCTGCCATCCAACAGTTAATGTCATTAAAGGGTAAGTTCGGTTAAAACAGCTTTCACATTGTTTATAGAATGAAGTAGAACAATATACTCACCCTGAAGGCTTTCCTGATCCAAACAGTGCTTCGGGAGATATTTAGATCAAAGCGTAGCACAATAGGGCATGCATAGCGCCGCTCCTAAAACTGCATTAATCGTCCATAAACTCATTATTTCACCAATATTCCATCATGGTCCACTTGCGCTACTCCTCCATTACAGTCTGTGTCACTCCAGACATATCTTTGAGCCTCTGACGACCTCTGAGCTGACGAAGAAGACTGGGTGCCTCCGCACATGCGCAGTACTCTCTGGAGCGCTGCCTCCACGTCCTCCTTTCTTTGAGCTCCTCATCTGTAAACTCTGGCTCGAAACTGTAAGGACACCCATCATATTCAAAGTTCTCCTCCACAACATCTTCATCCGACAGATATTTGTCCATTTTGCACAAAACTGGAAGAAGAAAGGAGGGGCGTTTGCCCCTGGAACAAGGAGCCGTACTGCGCATGTGCGGAGGCACCCGGTCTTCTTCGTCAGCTCAGAGGTCGTCAGAGGCTCAAAGATATGTCTGGAGCGACACAGACTGTAATGGAGGAGTAACGCGAGTGGACCATGATGGAATATTGGTGAAATAATGAGTTTATGGACGATTAATGCAGTTTTAGGAGCGGCGCTATGCATGCCCTATTGTGCTACGTTTGTACAGATATCCGCCGCTCGATTTTGGATCTAAATATCTCCCGAAGCACTGTTTGCATCAGGAAAGCCTTCAGGGTGAGTATATTGTTCTACTTCATTCTATAAACAATGTGAAAGCTGTCTTAACCGAAATTACCCTTTAAGGCAGTCCATAACAGCAGCTAGGCTTCTTGGGTCCTCAGGTCTCAAGGGAAGGTTTATCTGTCTGTCATCTGTGTAGCACTGAAAGCAGACTTGGTAGCGCTCAATTATTTGGCCATGGGGCAGCATGTAAATAGAAAATAAAATTGGACCTAACACTGAACCCTGCTGTACACCACAGGCAATGGCAGATGTAGAGGAGCTGTGATTGCCTATGGTGACCGAAAAGGTTCACTCTCAAAGATATGACTTGTGTTAAAAATAAGTCACAATTCAGAATCCCTGTCACCACTCTACCAAGATAACTTTTTCGTCGTTTCAAGAGTCCTGCTGGCTATGTAAAAGCGTGACATCCGCAGCGCGGCAGTGAAGCAGTCTGAAGTAGCATGCAATTAACCTGACACGCCAGATGGACAGTTCCATCCTGGAAATATTTCACTAATCCATCTGGGAAGGAGCCCTGCAAAAAAGTTTCCAGGGACAGAACCTTCAAAAACAACAGCAGCTTGTGATTGGACGATCATTCAGCTCATCACACTCATCACAGACCAATCCATATCAAGCAGTGCTGCTATTAAGTAGCATACTTAGCAGCTAATGTTGCAGCTAATGGCTAACATCAATTAGCCATTAGCCGTAGCGAGTAGTGGCCATTAGCAGTTAGCTGAACTACCTTAAGACTATTGTTTCACATTAAATTATACCACACAGATGTATCATTTAACACTTATATAGTATGTGACATGAACCTCATCAAAGACAATCCTTATGAAATAAACTTATGAGAAGAGCACATTTCGATGTATCACAAAGTAACCATGATGACCACAGGCTAACCGGTATTAGCTGCCATTATTTTCAAACACTTCCTGTCAAGTCACTTCCTGTTGTCGTCACGTTCACTGGTCCCGCTGCTCTCGCCTCTCTTCCCTGATTTGGCCATTAAGGATTTAGCCGAGTGAAACCGTTGGACAATAAAGGCTGGCAAGACAAATATGCATGATTTCAGAATCAGGCAGGTCCGTCTGCTCTACATTGCTAGTGTGCAACTGCAATCTAAATTCAAGGTCAACTTGAGCATGGCGAGTTAAGTGTTTTCAAATTTACTGCTGTCACATGATTGATATTTTTGTGACCAATCAACAGATAGTACTGCCTTCAGCTTCACAAAGAGGGTTAAATGGTAAAATGGGAAATGAACTTTAGCTTGAATAGTGCTTTTCTAGTCTTTGACAACTCAAAGCTGCTTTACACCACAGGTCACACCTTCCCACTTACACCCATTTACTCTCACATTCCCTCACATTCACTCAAAAACAAAAGTACAGATATGCTAACACAACAGAGCATCACCTGCAAATGTAGCAGCATGATATGTATCCACAGATGAGGCTGCCGGCTGGTTAAGTGGAAGCAGGATTTGGTGTACAGACAGTAGTGGCCTTTTAAAGGACACGAGAAGGACAGCTTGGCCACACACCCTCGATTTGAATCTGTTACACACAGACACAAAACAAAAAACAAAAAATGAAATACAGCAAGTTCATAACTTTAATCTGGATCACTTTAAGCATTTTCTTTTTGTTTCTCACACATGGTCTTGTGTAGCCTTGAAAACACATTTACAGAATGATTCATAGCTTGCAAACACTGCATCTGTGATCATGAGAAAGAATGCCTGCTTTTCCAAAAAATACCACCCACAAACAAATAGACACTTTTCAGCCAGATACACCAAAGGACCAGGGGTTTCTTAACTTCACATGGAAATCATGACAAAACTAGGTCAACGCAAACAAAAAAGACAAAAACTCAACTTCTGGTACAACTTGAGGGGCTCCAAACAGATGGCGACTAGAGGTATCAAAATAATTATTTTGCATTCACTCTGAATCATATTTACAGTACAGGTCAAAAGTTTGGACACACCTTCTCATTCAATGCATTTTCTTCATTTTTATCACTAATTCATTGTAGATTCTCACTGAAGTAATGATGGCCACGTGTTTCTCTGAACTTAGCTGATTGGTTCTTGCCATAATATTAATTTTAAAAGTGTCTAATAGGACTCTTGGCTGTGCATCAGCCTGACTTCTGAACAACAAAAATGATGGTCCCAACCCCATTAAAAAGGCACAAAATTCCATTAATTAACCCTGGCAAGGCACACCTGAGAAGTGAAAACCATTTCAGGTGACTACCTGTTGAAGCTCATTAAGAGAATGACAAAAGTCTGCAAAGCAGTAATCAGAGCAAAGGGTGGCTACTTCGAAGAAACTAGAATATAAGACATGTTTTCATTTATTTCACACTTTTTTTGTTAAGTACATAATTCCACACATGTTCATTCATAGTTTTGATACCTTCAGTGAGAATCTACAATGTAAATAGTGATGAAAATAAAGAAAACACATCGAATGAGAAGGTGTGTCCAAACTTTTGGGCTGTACTGTATGAAAAGTCAAAATTGAATCAAAACATCAATGAATGGAGTTTAACACACCTGTTTTAAAGCCACTGCCTCTGTTGTAGAGCTATTTTACTAAATGCACAAAGAGAGGAGGAGCTGTTCCTGCTGCATCAAAGCTTCCATATTAGAAAAAAAAGTTTTCTAATTTGAGCATAAATGTTTTGGATTTCTTGTTTTTGATTGGCTGCAGTGTATATTTGATCACAAATTGTTGTTATGAACCCTTCAAATACACCAGATATAGCAAGAACAATGTGTTATTGTGCTTTTGTTCTCAAATCACAAAAGTATAGCCTTATCTGAAACAAACACTTTTTTTGATAACACATTGGGAATACTATGGAAATTACCACCTGCATGAACCAAAACTTCAGGTTGGATTTGATCGTGAAGCCCACAATTGGAATCCAAGTGAGAGATACTATGAGAAGAATTTACACACGTTGGTAAGTGATGATTTAAAAAGCGATAAAGACTGTTTCTAAGGAAAAGGAAAAAAAATAAAGAATTAAAAGCAAAGATGATAGATGGTTTGGCTGGACAATGTACATTTCATTTTAATCAGTGCAGGTAAAAGTTCTGAGACTGAACTGTTTTCCCAGAAACTTTTTTCAGTAAGAAAACTATGCATAACAAATTCCTGATTAAAGCCTGTTGAAAATCACATGAAAGAAACTTTAATTAACAGATATTTTAATAAGGTTAAAAGAATTGCTAGTTTCCTAAGTGTTCTTTTAATGCTAAACTTTGTCTACTGAAATTATATCAGAGAGGTGAATACAATTTTACAAGAAAATTGATGAGACTATTATCAAATGCCACCACATTATTACCTTAAACTTGGCATTATCTCTCTCTCTCTCAGAAGTTTATGACAACCTGAAAAGCCAGCATGGATAACTACAAGTATTTTTAAAACTAAAAGGAAACAACACACTTTTCAGATGACCTGATACATAATAATAGTAACTGAAATGCAACATCAGCAACATGAACAATTATTTATAAAACAATGAAAAACAAACAAACACAAATAAATCAATTTACTTTTTGTTAATTAACCAAAATACTTTTGATTGTTGGAAATGCAATTTGCGGAGTGCATTGAGGAAATCTGTTAAGCCATTGTTACTTGTAGCTCTACCAGTCTGCTGGGGTGGTGGCTCTGACTGATGGTAAACTGAAAAATAAAAGGCTTGAATCACAAAAATACTTTATTTATCCTTGATAAATAAAGTAGTGTCTTCTATTCTATTCACTGCCTTCAGCATATCAAGGGTGAATTTTCATCTTTGACACATTGATACAGACTGACATATCTTTGATGTTTGTCTCAGATCCAGCTCCAAGATAGGGCAAAGCCACTAACACTGCAGTTTCTGAGCTTTTTCACACAGAGCTGTTCAAGTTAAACCCAAGAAGTCAGAAACCCCCTGAGACCCACATGAAAAAATACAGTAATAAGGTTGTGCAAAATTAACTCCAGCTTTCATTGTTTTCATGGATAAAATCAATTTATAATGAGCTAACAATCACAATCCTCCCCACAAAGACCTTTATGGAAAGTGTTGGAAATGAAGGCCCTAGAATAAGAAGATATATGTATTTCCTTTCCTTGTACATTATGGAACTGATATTACCCACTGTCTTTTAATATTATAATTGACACACGGGGGTAAATTATGCTGCTATCATAATCAAAAACAGAAGAACAATGAACTGTATAAACAAGTGTTTTGCTGAAGTCAAAATTCTTCCCTTTTTGTGACTCTACCCCCTCTGATCCCCCAGCTAGATGAGACATGGCCCCCACTCCTAACAGACAAACCTGTGAGAAACACTATGATGAGATGACACAGATGTTTACTTAGAAAAACAGCAGATCCATCAATCTGGCTTGTACAGTATTTGGAATGAATACAAGTTACTGATTCTTATGTATACTGATAGATTAGATACTGTATACATATACTTTGGTTAAAGGGCTAAAGGGTATAACAGGGGTTAACAGAGGGGCTTGGATGATTATAAGCTGTCATGGTTAAACATGGTTAATTAATCCTTAAGACTCTCTTACACTGTGTATTTTTCCTACATTCACAAACCAGACTGGAAACTTGTTTTTGGTGCCACATAGCCTGCACAGACCATTGAATAATGACTACAGAAATTCTGACGAAGACAAACAAACACAACTACCGCAACACAGAATGGGAAAAAGTCTAGATGAGAAAAGGCCCCAACTCCTAACATACAAACCTGTGGGAAATGCGACAATGACTCCATTGTGATTAATTAAAAACTGCAGAGTCCTTGGTCTAGCTCATCTAATATTTGGATGAGTATGATATGGTGATGCATATTTTTAGGCGTTAGTAACACTGACAGATTAGAAACTTGGGGCTGTTCACTTAAAGCAGAAATGATAATCACTGTTAATAGATAGTGGTAAAATTAATCACTGATTTCAAAACATGTTCCACATGTTTTCATTAAATGCCTGTGTTTTTAAAAATATATTTTTTAGAATTAAAGAACAGATATTCATAGAAATAAACGTGTACAAAGTACATATGCCTCAAAATAATGTTAACAATGATATAACCAAAAAAGAAGCAAAAATGTCAATCTGTCATGTGGTACAGACAGCAAACTTTTTATTTCAAGGGGGTTAGGGTTAGGGTTAGAGATTCTGTGGAGGAGTTCAGGTATCTCTGGGTCTTGTTCATGAGCAGTGGAGGGTGGATCGAGAGGTCGACCGGTGGATCGGTGCGGGGTCGGCAGTGATGTGGGCTCTGCACCAGTCTGTCGTGGTGAAAAGGGACCTGAGCCACAAGGCGAAGCTCTCGATTTACCAGTCGATCTTCACCCCTATCCTCACATACAGCTCGTGACCAAAAAAACAAGATTGGGAGTACAAGAGGAAAAAATAGTTTCCTTCTCATGGTGTCTAGGCTGTCCCTTAGAGATGGAGTGAGAAGCTTGGTCACCGGGGAGGGGCTCAGATTCGAGCCACTGCTCCTCTGCATTGAGGTGAGCCAGATGGGATGGCTCAGGCATCTGGTCAGGATGCCTCCTGGACGGCTTCCTGGTGAGGCCCGACCACGAATAAGCGGAGGAAGATGGATGGATGGATGGATGGATATGAGCTTGCTATCATCTTAACTGAATAATCAGACTACAATCGATAATATACAACTTTTCCTATGAAGATAATCAAAATAAAATTGTTTTGCATTAAAACCAGTGATTCTTAAGTTTATCAACTACACCACAGAAGAACAGTTTTCATGAGTAGATCAATAAAATGACTTTAGTTATTTTCATTTTAAAATAACACTAATTATCCAAAATATATTAAACCAACTTTAATTATATATAATGTCCATCATTTCTCTATCTCATCTTTATTATTTTGCACTGAATTCTTTTGATTCTGTCAAAAAGTCTGCTATATCGAACTCATTAAAAAGGATGGCCAAGTTACGATATAGGTATTTTAAAAAGATCTTTAGAGTTTTGAGAAAATAACTAACACATATATTCTTACATGTCCTTAAACATAAATATTAACACTGTAATTTGAGAGAGATGCTAAAGACAGGAACTCAGAGAATAAAAAGAGGAATAAAAAACATTCATGGTCTTGCTGAAACATTGCAAAATAAAGATTATTGTGAACTCAATATTATTTCTTTGACTTAAATCATGACCCCAAAATAAAAAACGTAATCCACCCACTCTGTTTAGCAGTGATGCCCTAGATTAATAGGACTTTCACCTTGTAGCACTTGCTGGGCTTTGTTGTGCAGAGCTTTAATGGGCATAGATGACTACAACACCCTCATGACACCAAATGGCAATTATGTCAACGATAATGGGTGGGGTAATGGGTGGAAGGATGGATGAATGCTGTAATTAACTGCATCTATACAGCACTCTTTCAATCATCTGACCAGTTAAATTAATTGTGCATGCATGTCACATTCACCCCTTTCAACACAACTGCACAAGGATGGTATAAGTTTAACACAATTTCCATTATCTCTAAAAATATTCACACACACTCAGATATTAAAGGTTTTATTGAGGTCAACCATGGATTTAATGTCCTACCCAAGGACACTTTGTTCAATACAATGTAGAGCCTTGGGTTAGAGGTCAAAACATCCACCTTCAGCTTAGTCACCATTGCTGAGTTAAAGCAACAGTCACATGTGCAAATGCACTCTACTGTGTAACCTTCATCATCCCCTGAGACGGAGCGTCATCAGCAGATGTGTAAGCCAGCCAAGGCATGATGACGCCATCCAGTTGAGACAACCTGTGACATCATAAGCTAAGCCCCTTGGGGTTGAATCTCAATAAAAGGTTTAATACTATGAGAGAAAATACAAAGCACCAATTACAGGATAAGGACTGAGTGTGTTTAACAAGTGTGTATTTACTTTCATCCCTGGACTGAATCAGTTAACCAGAGGCCAAAGGAGGAGTTTGTTATTTTTTTTCCCATTTCCTGTTTCAATTGTGTGCAAAAGTGTGTACATATAATGTACGTGCGTGCCATATGACTCCTGGCTGCCTCTTAGTAAAAATGACATTAAGGCTAAAGGTGGAGAAATAACATCCTCCTCTGTCAATCAAAATATCATCACCTCATGCTGAATGAAGTGCTGCAGTAAGTGTTTGTGTGTGTAGTTGAGTGTATCTGTAGTGTGTTGAGTCTGTTCCTAATGTGCTAAAATAATGAGGCTGGGTCCCCAAAGATGCAGTTCACTGCTGCAGATGTCTCCACTGAAGAAATGAAGACAGGGCCAAAGTGTCTGACTGCATATTTACGTATGTAAGTATGTGTGATGAAAAGGGTCAAATGATGTCTTGGATTTTTGCACGTGAAGTTCTGAACACATTACAGGTGTGTAAAGGTCCAAATCTCTTTTGATTGTCCAGTTTTATTTTAGATCTCTAGATCTTATAAAATATGTGGAGCATATAGTCAAATAAATTTTCAGTGTATTTTATGTTGCATTTGGCTCTATCTAAATATGTGGTTTTATAACACTTTGATATAACATATCAAATCAAATGTCATTTGATGCAGACAACGTGACAGAATGTGCTGAAAACAGCAGTAAAGTCTAAACTGAACTGATGCAAATTACATTGATTATAAATCATAAAATACCAATGAAAATAAATATCTGGACAGTGCCTGAAAATATTAGAAATGGGTAATGATGTTTACATAGGATTGAATCTGTTTAAAGAAGTCAGAGGTTTCTTATTTCACTATATTTTTTTCAACTTTTGCATGAACTGCTTGACCTCCTGATTGTACTCACCTTACACTGCTGGAACACTGCATGCATGCAGAGACACACACCCTTGAAACATGCATATATATTTCAAATACACATCAACTCTTGCACACTAAATATGTATGCATAACATTAATCTAGGAGGAGTTAAATAAGCTCTGTTATATTTATGTATCTTAATATCATGATCCAATCCACCCCTAAACAATCCTTGGTCTGTATACATGAATTAATTTCCCATTCAATCGAATTAGCTCTGTGACATCAGCCCCATAGAGATTGGCTCTACGGCTGGATGTAGAACAAGTTTACAGAAGTCAGCAGCTGCATTAAAGGATGTTTCTGGTAATATCCAGAATCTCATCAAAACCCAGAATCTGACAGTTGGCCATGTGTAATGTATTCCTGCATAGCATAAGCATTGGATCTGCTGACAATATATGAAAAATCCTTCAGGGCTCATTGCCTAATGTAAGGCAGAAAGAGATTTAATGTTTTCCACATGGCTGAAGTGAAGTCAATTCAGTAACAGGACAACACTAATATGATATGATGTGTATAAAGAAGACATTAGCAAAAATACAGTCATGATTTGGTTGATTTCTGCGCTGCAGGTTGTTTAATTTATATTTATTTATATCATACCTCTTACTGTGTCCCAGTATTCCCATCCAACTCTGTCATTAAGTTTGCAGATGACTCTACTGTGGTTGGACTCATTTCTGGTAATGATGAGTCTGCCCACAGGCAGGAAGTCCAGAGCCTGTCTAAGTGGTGCTCTGTTAGGCTCAACAGCGCCTTCATTTCCTGAGAATCCTCAGGAAAAACAAACTCAATCAAACTCTACTGGTTTCCTTCTACAGATCAACAGTTGAGAGCACCCTGGCATGTTGCATTTCTGTGTATGCTGGATATTCTTCAGACAGGAAAGCCCCTCACAGAATCACCAAGACAGCATAAAAAATCATCAGTTGCCCCCTCCCCTCTCTGTCAGACATTGCTAACAGCCACAACTCCCAAAGAGCCAAAAACCTCATCAAGGACACTACTCACCCTGGTCGTCACCCGTTCGAACTGTTACCCTCTGGCAGGCGTTACAGGTCAATCAAATCCAGAACCTCTAGATTCACTAACAGTTTTTTCCCACATACCATAACTGCATTAAACAAACAGTTACCATAACCCCATCCCCCAAACCCCCATCTCACCTACTGCCCTCTTGCACATGTCCACCTGGATATACTGCTCCCTAAAATTGTGTATTGCACCTTAAAGCGTACTTTTTTGTTTGTTTGTTTTTACTTATTGTGCATTTTCTAGCTTTGATTGTGTATTTTCTAGCTTGTGTGTATTTTTGCAAAGACTTTCAATTCAATTAAAACAAAATACTGTAAATGGGACCAAGGCTGCAAACTAGCAAAAAGGAATAATAAAATTCCAGCTTGAAATACCAAAACCATTTTGTGTTAAATTTATCAGGACCACATTCTGTCCATATATAAAAAGGCATATAAAAATCTTCTGACTTAATTACTCTTGAAAAATAGGAACACAATACTGCATATTTTGATATGCATTTTGCTGTTGTTGATTTGGAAAAACAAAGATGCAAGGCGAGAAGACCATAAACAGTCGACCTGTTGACCACAAGTTCAGCTATTTAAAAGTTTATGTCTAAATATGTAACATCATTTCATTTAGTTTATCTTATTCTATTTCAGAAGCATTTCTACTATTCAGTCAGTAGTCAGTATGTAGATACTGACTGAGTCATCTCCTCAGCACTGCTGGGATGCACATGAGCATGGCTGCAAACCCCCTAATTGCTCCGGTTATACTTGTTTGAAGCAGACCATCATTGGGATATCTCTTCAGAAATGAATGTGTTTGCATAGAGCTATCACTTTATATTCAATACATGAATATCCACGTGAGCAAGGGGTAAAAATCTATAATCAAACTGTAAATATGCATTTTTATATAAACATCTCAACAGCACTCCAAGTGCAAACCAGTCATTCTTTGTTCTCTTAACCTTCTGACCTCAACATCAGGAGGTACATATCCAGAAAATGGAGGCCCAACATAGCCCCTCCATTGAAGAACTTAAAACTCCAAGCCACAGATGGCAAAACAATAATAATAATCCAAAAAATGAAAGGCTGAAGCATTGTACAGGTGGTGTTCTTCCTGCTTGGCATCTCTGCCTGTCGCACCTCCTTTGGTGCCCATCGAAGGAGGTACAAAAAAATGAAAGGCTGTATGTCAAATGCTGTATGTGCGAAGCAGCTGACTCACTCCTTCTCCACGACAAATGGTCCATCTGTGGCCTCATTTGTCTGCTTTCCACCACAGTCTAGCAGCTCCTTTTCAAGTCCCATCCAACCACATCATGCTGAAAACTTGACTGAGTTCGATTTTTGGAAAAACTGATGCCCTGGTATGCATGTATGATTCTAATCGTTAAAAAATGTGGTTTAAGATCATAGTGCTTTACTTTATGATATGAGAAAGGAACATTTTGACAACCTCAGTTACTGAAATGCTGCTATAGTATGTTTGCAACTTGTTCATCGTTTTTATTGTCTATGTTATCAGGGACTTTAAAATTGTTCCAAGAGAATTAAATAATAAATAATAAATAATAAATTACCAAGAGAGTTTGATTTTTATTGGAACCCATCCATTTGTAATCCTTCATTTGTAACAACCAATCGTTTTTGAATAGAAAAAAAAAACATTATTTAATTACAAGCTAAAAAACATAAGGGAATCTTTGGGTCCATGTTAACCATCCATTTCAAGCTACAAAATTTTAGACAACAAATGATGTTTCATTCAATGTCAGAGATACAAAGTGCAGTCATTTCAGAGTCGAGGAAAATCAATAGATGTTTCTATGACTGAAGCATCCTCTGTATGAGGACAAAACTAAGCTCATATGACCCCTAGATGAGATTAAAACCACTAATCAGCTCATGTATTATCAGAATGACAATGCACCCTGTGGAGACATTTGTCTCTGTCAGATTGATGCTCATTAGGCACTTATCAACCTCCCGAGTGTGTTCCAAAGCTGCAGCTTGTGTATGTGGAATTGAGAATGGAAATAAAAGGAGAGTGGTCAAATTCATATCATATCATCAATCACCCTTAGCCAACATGTCAGACTCCCTCTATCTTTGTGTTCCTCCCTTTACTTCCATCAACATGCTGCATGACTAACAAAGAATTTCATCAAATTATTAACAGTAGGGCTGGACGATTATGGTTAAAATAAGAATCCCGATTATTTTAAGTGATATTGACATCACAATATAAACAATTATTCATTTATTCAAAAACTTCAGTACTGATTTAAACACAACTTTAGAGAACCATAATACTGTATGTGCAGCGAGCGGCGGTGCTCGCTGCACATACAGTATTATTAATCCACATTAGTCACACACACTAGCTGTGGCTGCGTGTGGAACATAGAAGCGCTATGAAACGCAGGAACTTGCATACACAGCACACCACAATGTGTGGCATATGAATCGTTTTTCTTCGATTATAATGTTTTTATGATTGTCAGATGGCAAAATTGAAATCACAATGAAAATCCAATAAATCGTCCAGCCCTAATTTACAGTAAGAAGAAAGTAAAGAAACATAGATATAGTTCTCATTCTTTTATCTCAGACATGTAGATTTTTCACATACCTTGATATGTTTTGGCAGAAACTTTCACCTTCCTCAGAAGTGTCACCAGATGATAGGTGTGACACGTTAAATCAGCTGGTGTTACGGAGGTGTGACCCTCCTGTCAAACCCTCTGACACAACGGAGAAGTTAAACAACATAAATGCTGAGCTGAAGGAAAAACAGGAACACTTCAAAAAACTTTATCTCCTTAACAAAGATATGGAGCAAACAGTACAAGGACACCTGAACAACATACACAAGGAGGAATACACAACGACAAAAAGGCGACAAATCCAGAAACTCGAGAACCTGATTAAAAAGAAAGGGAAGGATCAGTGGAAACCACTCCTCGACCAGACAGATCAGCACTGCAAAAACTCAAAACAGCCAGATGAAATCCTCATATCCCATGATGTTATTTCACTCTTCACAAAAACGGCAGTACAAGCAACAATAAAAATCGTTCAGGACCGGCTGCAAAATGACAGGACACTTAAGAAACTCACAAAATTAACCGTCCAGGATATCACAGAACTGCTCCAATTCATTGCCACATCAACATATTTTCAGTTCAGGAATACACAAAAAGAGGGATTTGCCATGGGGGACCACTGTCAGCTTTAATGTGCAGTGGAAAAGGTATGTGGATGACATTTTGGAGAAGGTGAAGGCAGGACATACTCAAAAACTCAGACCATTTGAACACCACATCAAATTCACACACGAGGAGGAACCAGGAAAAACCATAGCCTTCCTGGATAAATAATTCATCATATGGACACTGGAGAAATAAAAATAAAAATCCATAGGAAACCCACACACACAGACCAATATCTATAAGGGACATCAGAACATCCCACTGCACACAAACTCTCAGTCGTCAGAACACTGCATGACCACACAACAATAATCACGGACCCAGAAGACAGAACACGGGAAAAAAAGCACATCCAGAAGGCATAAAAAAACTGTCAGTATCCACAATGGGCAATAAATAAAGGCGCAAGACAGGTGAAAAGAAAAGAAACTTACACAGGGGGCAAAAAAGAAACACACAGACAGAAGAGTAAACAGAGGAGTGGTGACACTACCGTACGTCAGAGAGGTCACTGAACACATCCAGAGGACCATGGAAAATATAATATCAACACTTCAGTAAAACCACACACAAAACTGAGACAGCTGTTGGTACACCCAAAGGACAAAATCGAACAAAACAATACATGCAATGTCATATACGAGATACCATGCCAATCCTGCAATAAAACATACATTGGGGAGACGGGGTTTCAAGGAGGAGAGAACATCAGAAGGAGTGTGAAAAAAAAACAGGAAAAAGACAAACAAGATCAACAAAAGAAAAAGCACGACAGGAAAACTACAAATCTGCCATAACCGACCACTGCAAAAGAGAAAATCATCTTATGGACTGGGACAAGGCCAGAGTCACACGCACCGAGGACAACAAACATCAGGAAACGGGGCCCAGGGACGATGAACAGGGACGAGGGGGCATACATGCTCTCACACACCTGGAGCAGCGTCCTGCAGAGGTGAACAGACAGCAGGAGGTGTGACCCTCCTGTCAGAAAATTTGACAGGAGGGTCACACCTCCGTAACACCAGCTGATTTAACGCGTCACACCTATCATCTGGTGACACTTCTGAGGAAAGTACGTAAAAAATCTACATGTCTGAGATAAAAGAAAGAGAACTATATCTATGTAATTTAAAGACATAATGAACACCATTCAACTAGTAAAGAAACATGTTTTGACAAAGCCATTCATCACGTGCACCACTTACCTTCTATTATACACTGCTCTGGTATGGGAATCTGTTGCACCATGTCTTTACAGAACTCCCTAATGGTCTCCATATTGTCTTTTAAATGAATGAAAAGTCTATCAGACTCCTCCTGCTCCACCTCCCTGTTCTTGTCTTTGCTTTGGCCTTTTTCAGCCTCTTTGGTCCCTCGGTCCAGGGCAGAGGTGATAGGCAGGGAGCCATCACATGTTGGTATCCTCTCTGTAGGAGCAGCTTCCTGGTTTTCTGACAGCATATTTGCTAATGTGCTGGAAAATATGTTATCTGGGTTTTGATCCAAAACATCTCCATCATCTCCAGTGTCTGAGTTAATCGAGCGGGAGCGCACAGCATGGAGCGCCAGGCTTTTTGACCTGCAAGGAGGCATCATTTTAAACTGTGAAAATCCTGAAAAGATCACATCTTAACCTTTAAACCAAATAATATAACACACTGGCATTTTAATAGCTCTTCCCTGAGCAAAAATCACTTCCTGCACCCATCTCGGGTCGTCTGCAGTGGCATTACATCATCTGAAATTAACCTACATTAACACTGTTGTGGTGCAATGATGGTATAAAGTGACTTTACCTGTGGTGTTTTGCTAGTAACAAGAGCATAACAGAGGTGGGGGGGGACAGGTGGGGCCATCAGTGAAAGCTTGTCTGACTGTGTGTATTTTGTCTTGTTCATTTTACTTCCTTTAATATCTAACTGTAAAATAAATCATTACCAATATCACAATCTAGACAAAAAATAATAATATATAATTGCATACTGACAGTAGAACCTGCTTTGTTTGGCACTTTTGCAGAAAATCACTTTGAAAAGGGTTACATTAAAAAAGTTATAATGTAGAGTCTAAATGTCAGACCCTAAACAAACAAATCCAGCAATCCTGAAATAGTCTTCATTGCAGATACTCATGTACTGCTACACACAAACCCACCTGTTGAATCTCATCTCTCGCCTTTCCTCCCTGACAACTTGGCTCAGGCTGTAGCGCCTCTGGGGTGGTGGAGAGTCTCCCACCACCTCCTCATCTCCTCTGTCTCCCTCCCCCATTTTCTCCTCAAAAGCTTGGACCTTCACCTGCAAACGCTGCTCAGATCGCCCTCCTCTGCCTCCTCCTCCCCCTTGAAGAGATGCAGAGGGTGGCGCTCCTTCTACCCTGTAGAAAATACACAAAGAGGCCAGAAATTAGGTTCTCAGGTTGGCACTTGAGACACAGCTGAAACAAACAGACTTGGATAAGGGCCTTGCTCACCACTCACCCTCCCTCAGTCTCTGGCAAGCTGTGCAGTAATTCTCATTTTTTCACAATGACTGGCTTTGTTTGTGTTTCTCTCAACCATGTTCCCCCTTTTTAACCCCGTTTTGGGCACATTTTACCTTCTCCCCTCTCTCTGATGCATTGTTTTTGCTGCCTGTTCCTCTCTTTTGATACCTCTGTCAAAGTAATTCTTCCCCCAAGAGCCTTTTCTCACTTTTTCTTTCTCTCTCTACTTCTGTGTTCCACAAGTGGCTTTTAAAACTTCATCAAACAATCCACTTGTTGCAGAAAGAAGAATTCAAACTGAACTGATTTCGCTCTGACTCTTTCCTCACCCCCTTCTGTTTTACTAACAAACCTTAGTGTCTCTTTCAGTCTCTCGTTCCCTCAATCTTTCTTCCACAAGACCCCAAGCAAAGTTTGGAAACCTCCAATTCAGCACATAATGTTCTTATTTAGGAGAAGACCTGTATATGTTATTGGCCCATGCTGTAGCCAGATGAATCCAAGTTATCTTTGCACAGTAACACACAAACACACCAAGATCACTCATACAAACAGCATGTACTGCATTTTAAAACTCCTTTCAGGACTTCATTAACTGTTATAATTGTACCAAGTGGTCAGGGAGTATTCTCAGACACAAAAACGATGTGTGATAAATAAAGTGCACAGGAATCCCAAGTTTAAAAACTATTCACTGTTCTTAGGAACACATGTGAAGATCTGCCAGTGTTAAGGCTTACAGTCTATTTGGAACAAGCTCCGTATTATGTTTTTGTCTGATACCACACAGATGCTGATTCAGCAGGTTTAATTGCACAAGATCTAGGAAATTGTTTCTTCACAGCTGCAACTGGTTTGATTTATCTGAATCAAAGACACTTTCCAGGATAAACCCACAGCTGATTAAAACTGTTAGACACTGATATGGGAATTTAATGCTGGACCATACTGGTCTTGTAAAGCAGCAAGTTAAGAAAATAAGAATCGGAAATCGTAAGTAGCTGTAACTGAACCCATTTTCAAAAGATTAGCACAACTTCAGCTTGTATGCTTTGAAAAAATAGCTCAAGTTTGCATATTTCATTTGCATCATTTTTATGTTCACACTGCGGTATTTTGAAGGAGGCCTAATTACACAAAAAGATGGGCAGCCCTTATGTTATTAAGTCACATTCTGCACCTCCTACTGTGTATGTGACTGTTGTTTTAGATAATAAGTCACACTGCATTATAGGAAGGAATTCAGTGGGCCAAGCTACCAACAAAACAAGCTGTTCTTAAAGAGGACATATCATGCTTGTTTCTCCTTTTCACTATGCCAGACTAGGATGCCTGTAAAGCATTTCTGCCCTCAGTACAAGTCATTTAGTTCCTTCATTGCCCCACAATAGCATTCTCAAAATCCTCATTTTAGGCCATTATGAAGCCCTCGTTGAAACACTCGGATCTGAGGATGACCTAAAGTTACCTCGCAACGTCACAGCCCTTTGAGGTCTGATTGGTCAGTTCTATAGGGGGCTGAGCCAGCCTGTCCTTCTTCTTCTACTGTATTTTCCGGCAGGCTCAATGCAGCGACCGCGTATTGAGTCCCCCTACAGGCCAGAGCTGGTAATGAGTGAATGTGAGCTAGGGACCTATATACCCCTGCTGGTGGATGTGTTCCTCGGTGACGGTTTTGTGGCTAACGGACATCACAGAGGAGGAAGTGTTTTATCAGATTACTCCAATAAAAAGAAAGGTACCTCGTGACATTTGAAATCTCGCGGACATCTCACAATGACCTATTTTCAGAGGCATCAAATCTCGTTCTAGTATATCAGAAAAAATACAATATCTCATTTTTTGAAAATTAAGGGGGTGTAAGGTCTTGTTTTCAAATTTATTATATTATATGTAAGTATTAAATCATGCATCAGCATGATATGTCTCCTTTAAATACCACTTTCACACTGAAATGAGCAGATCAACGCAGGTTTGTTGAATGCCGGTTAACAACCAGCAAGTAACTCCTTTCCCACTGCCAGCATATTCAGGTCTAATTGGCACCGGATGAGCTGTTTTATTTAGCTCAGGTGTATCAAGCTGATGTCATCATGTTGATAGACTATATAGACTATAATGAATTTTAGCCGACAATCACAGCAGACAACTACATTTTAAGCCACTAAAGTAACAGTATTATTGATTCAAAGATGTCACTGAGACCATTTTTATTTATCAACTGCTGGAATAGTCCTTGATACAGCAGTAGATGAATACGGTTAAGTTTGTTAAAATTTTCCAATGGGACATTTACATTATTGATATCATTATTATAATTATTTATGAAGAAGATCCATTACATTACATTCTGGATGGCCTCATTTTTGATGGACTGCTAAAATGGAATGGAGTGTGATGACATAAGTGGTCAACAGGAATGATGCAAACTGGCTGAGCTTTCAACAAAACAAGTTGTCCTTAAAGACAGGAGGTCAAACACAGAATGAGTGATTGCACAGAAAACTGTATTTTAAATGTGTTACATGCCCTATATAAATGTTACCAAGCTGTGGGCACAATGAAGAGGTCCCATGTCCTGCAAAATCAATATTCTTTGTTTCTGAGGTTCTTAGAAGGGGCTTGAGTATAAGAACATGCCATCACTTACTGAATTCTCAATTCATAGAGAAATGGGCTCTGCCTCTATAGAAAATACCATCTAAAATGCTGTAGGTTAAATTCTGGGGTTTATTATGTTATAACTATACAGCCTCCACCTACATGTTTTGAAAATCCACTCCATGGCCTGTTCCCCTCTTCTCCCCTCCACCGGGCATTGTTTGAGCAGCCCCTTCTGTAGCCTCCCCGCCCCCTCAGCTCTGAAAGTTTCCAAAGAGGAGGGAAAAAAGCTGCATCTGACCCTCTACAGAGACCAAATTTTTCTTCTTTTTCTTATTAAGCTTCAATCAAATCCTGCCTGACAGACACCCAAAACATGATGTCAACAAGGACAGAGAAACTTAAATGCTCACCAGTGCCTACAGTGCACCACAGAGGACATCAGAAAATATGGTTACTTTTTTAAATTGTAACAACTTTAGAAGTGTTTTCAGAGAGACGGTCAGTGATGCAAAAAAGTAGAGAGTAGCTTTGTAAAACTGGAGGGTAGAGTGAAACCTGCAGCATGTCTCTGTGCTCTCCTCCAGTCCTCGTCCAAGCAGTCGAGCTATTGCAGTGAAGGAGTTGCTCATTCTGTAGAGGTCTTTGCTGCAGCCTCCTAGTATAGATGGGTAGCGGTCAGTCAGAGCTCGGGTCTCCAGCAGCAGAGTGTGGTGAAAACTGTGCTCCATGCTACCAAGAAGTGACACCAGGTACACTAGAGAGCTGTGAGCGTGAGCCTGGAGAACCCATCAAAAGAGAGAGACAAGTAGGATAAAATAAGAACATCAAAAACAATTTTGAATCCATTCTGATGCTGCAAGAAAAATACAAAACAAAAATTGTAGATATGATATCAACAACAATTTGTTTATTAGACGAACTGAGTTAAATGTTGGTATTTCTTATGTTACCTGTGGTAACCGCAAATGAAATTGGTGTTGCAACATAAGACATCTTTAGGGCGTTTTCCACATTTGTCTATTGGTGAATTGAACCTTATTGCTACCATAACAGACATAACACACACATTCTTATGCTTTAGTTTTAGTTTTGGAAAATCAGGAGTGTGTCTGGAGGAAGGTTGAGTTATTTTTTTCCAAAAGCATTTATCTTCTACATGATCTAACTTGAATAGATCAGCAATGTTGTTTAAATTAGCTTTTTTTTGCGATACTCTCAAAGTTGTTTCCCTTTTGATCAATGTGTTGGTATCGTGTCTTGTTTTTGCTTGTTTTGAATACAGATGTTTTTTTCATCTTTTGCAGTATCAAGGTATCCAATCAATTGAAATTCAATGTTTTATGCTTACTTTTCTGTTTAACAGAAAAGACTCATTTAAGACTGTTGTGAACAAGTTACAGAAAGCATTAAGATTGTAGATTCACACAGATAGGTTGATTCACTAATACATACCTTCCTGAGTTAAAATAAAGAAAAAGTACCAAAACAAAACAAAAAAAACATGTTCATGAATGGATGGATGGATGGATGGATGGATGGATGGATGGGCAACCAAATCTGTAGGCCTTTAAAATTCGACTTACTGGGCAGAAGACCTCCACTGAGATAAGCTATCTGACAGATCAGCTGTTGTGAGAGCCACCTAAACGACTGTAAGCACTGTAAGGCAGACAGAACCATCCCATGCTTACAGGCTTAAACACAGCATGTAAAAAAGGATGGAAAAATGCATTTACTGAACAGTTTGGAAATGTTTCACAGCCAAACTTGCTTGTTAATGTTAAACACATATGTAAAGTTTAAAATAACAAGAAAAGCCAGGATTTGACACAGCAATGTAACCACATGTCAAGTAAGTAAACCTAGGGTGCGGGCTGACTGTATCCATGAGGCCCTCTTTGCAAACTACACTGTTTCAAATCACTTGTGCCCACCCAGAACTTAACCACAAAAAGTCTACCATTGCTGTATTAGTTGTGTGACAGGGATTGTCCAGCGCACTTTGCAAGTTTCCTGCATGGTACAGAGAGGCGCACCCACGCCTCCATCCCTGCCCTTCTGCCCAAGTGCCAGAGAGGGAGGAGAAATTCATGAGTGGGTTTAACATAGCCAAGTGTTGTCTTCACCAATCAAATGAACACCTCTCCTTGCCTTTAAATGCACTGCTGGTGAGGCGCAGTGGCTGATTGGTCTGACTGATCCATGCCACCGTGGCCACAGTGTTCTGGAAAGACCTGGTAGTGGAGACAGTCAGAGCTACTTCACTGTTACAGCAACTGAGAGAGCGGAGGGGCACTCGGGGCGTGCATCGTGGCCTCCAATGCGCGTCACTGTGTGGGCCACCTCGCGGCACAGATGAAATCTGTTCCTATGTCATGAATAGGAGTACAAAATTAAGTGACAGTTACATTTATACACATCAGCAGGCTTATCCATTCATCATGCTTGTGGTACACCTGCATTCTAGTGTGTCATCGCCAAATAGCAGTGCCTTTGGTGATATATCCTCTCCTGTTATCTCCTCCTCATCCTCCTTGCAATAATGTTCCCCAATCTTTTAAGATCACATTAAGAATAAAGACTAAAACAGAGAAATATGGGCAATCACAGGTAGATCCTTAAGACACCAAGTGACATACATTTATTTTCTCTCTTGTTCCTCTGTCTTTTTCTCCCTCTTTTCTTTGAATTTCATGAACTGAGAGAAGCCAGATATATATTCTATATTGGATGATGAGGCTGTTTATTGTTGGCTTGTGAGATGTCAATTAAACTTCCAGCTGCCGTCAGGTTAAGTTTCCATTATGACAAACGTCTTTAATCCAACATCAGATGTGACGGGACAGTTAATATAGATACAAATGTATGTGCTGGTTCAGACGGTTACATTAAATAGTGATTGATGTGATTGTTTATTGCATTGAAATGTGCTTGACACTCTGGAAACCTGCCTTTAAGGCTTTGGTGACATGTGCGCATGTTGCGCCTGTCACCAAATTACAGCTGCAGAGGGTGCGCTTCACATGCACCAAGAATCGACCAGTTTGTAGCTGGCGAGCGTTCAGTGCACCTTCTGCACAGTTTTGTCACTGTGCCAACTGGAATCTGTCGGCACCTCCCCCTGGTGCGCCATCATACCCATCTTGGCGCAGCCTGTCTACCAACTGCCGAATTAGCTGCGAACTGTGGTGCACTGGACGAATTTACCACTGATCAGGATGTGCCAGGCTCTGCGCACCCTGAGCCACCCTGTTCTGCGCCACAAAATTAGGGCCCCTGGACTTTGTGTTAGCCATTTTAGTCTTTAATAAATGTTGAAAGCTATGTGTGCAGCCCTTAAGTCCAACAAAAAAAAACCATGGGCATTGGGAATGACCTTACTTGGTGTTTTTTTTAAATCATATAACTACTGGGTGCGCTTAAATAGCAGGCAAAATAGATGTGCCTAGCTTGGTTATTGCTCAATACATTCCCAACCGAATTTAAGATAATTTCCAAATGGTTAAGTATATAAGATAGATAATATTATCAAAAAAAAGATAGTAAAATAGAAAACAGTATTAATGCTAACTTTACTTTTCAAACTTAAATAACATTTGTTGGATTCGGGAAGAAATCCAGGCAATACCCTGCAATCGCAAACCAGGAAGTAAACTGGAAGTTGAGTGACATCCGCCTCAACAAGGCCTATCCCCGCCGAAAGCAGCGGAAGCAGCAGGAGCGTGGGGCCGCAGAAACGACTGTCTGTTTCAAACACCATGCACTGTGTAGTGGTCCAGATTTAAACAAATCCTCAAGGCACAGTTGCCCTAAGGATTTTTTTTGTAATCGAATTACCTGGATTATCTGATGAGTCGTTCAACCCTATGAAGCCAATTGTATCATATTTGATACATACTTTTATAATACCTCTTTCTACTTAACATGATCAACAAATTACAAAAAAAACATGTGAATACAATCAGATAAATGAGAAAAATGTCCTCAAATGGATTATCAGTTGCCAAAAACACCTAATGCATCAAATGAGATACGAAAAATCTATATGTTGAATTTTATGGACATTTTGATTTTTATGGATTTTAGCACAAAGTGATACAAACATTTCAGCTCCAAAAAAATAGAATTTTCTGGCTATAATCTATGGTCTTGGGCTTTAAAGGGTTAAGCTCTATCATGGACATTTGGTATTACAATAAACTTGATGATCTCATCCATGTGAGTGTGTCTATGACACTTGAATTTCTATTAATGCTTTTGTTGTGAAAGAAATTCCCCTTTACTATTGAGAGAGCTATACTGGAAAATATTGTTTGTTGTGGTGCATTATTGTCTAAGCATCTTATTGAAACTAAAATAAAACAAAATAAATGTATTTAAATATATGGGCAACAGTGAATTGTGATTTGTTAGTCGTCTTAATCTCATTCTTCATCTCCTTACCACATTCGCACCCTGATACTGGCTGCTATGTGAAGTGTACATCACCATTAGCCAATCGCATTCAAACATAATATGAAACAATTGCCAAAAGCACACTCCATGAGCAGGGGATCAAACCTATGACCTTCCAGATACACTACAACTAATTTTGATGAAGGCCACAAGCCAAAATGTGTCAGTCTCATCAAGTCGTTTCCTGAAATGAAAGGGTTGCTGGAGCTCCTTTGATCTCTTTAGGACTTTTCCTCTCCAGGTACATGGAAGTTGGTGATGTTGTGCCAGAACTTCCAAACCTACAACTAATAACTAATAATTGTATTGCTGCCTTTTTTAGCACTGAGTTGCATAGCAGTGTATTTATATTGGTTTGTATCATATTACAATAAGCAGCATCAAAGAATATAAATTATACAACAGATGAATAGCTCCTTTCTTTCATTGTGGGATTTTATGTTCAGGCAACGTTTACTTTTAAGATACTAAGAAAAATACTTCCAACTATTACAATATGATTGAAACATTCAACATTCACATTTTGTTTTAAAAGCCTGCTTGCTCACATATGGCTTGTTTCTTAAAAAAACCCTAATGTAAAGCACAACAAGAATAGGACAAAAAAATAAAAAAAACAGGAGGAAAAAAGTTATTAGTGGTATCTACAATCAAAAAACTTCCAAGGACTCCAAAAAATAATGGAAACAGACATAACTCCAAAATGCCACTCTGGCAGGTTAGAAAGAGGAGGAAGAGATCTGCTTATTTGACTTCATCTGTTTCAATACACGAACAAAGACACACAGGGCTCTAATTTCGTAGACCAGGCGCAAGCGCAGGCGCACCTGCCCTGCGCCGGCCTTCGCCGTGCGCACAGGGTGTGACCGGCGCACTTTGCAAGTTTCCTGCAGTGCCAAGAGAGGCGCACTCAAGGCGCAGAGGAGCGCAGAGGGGCGCAGAGGGGCGCAGAGGAGCACATCCACGCCCACGTCTCTGCCCCTCGGCGCAAATGCCAGAGTAGGAGTAGAAAAGCCGTGAGTGGGTTTAACACAGCCGAGCGCTGTCTTCACCAATCAAATGAGTGCCTCTCCTTGCCTTTAAATGCGCTGCGGCCGAGGCACAGCGTCTGATTGGTCTGAATGATCCCCGCTGCTCTGACCGTCTCCGCTGGAGAATGATCTCCAGCGGAGACGGTCAGAGCTGCTGTCACTTCAGCAGCTGGGAGAATGGACTGGCCATCGGGGCGCACATCTGAGTCCACGAAGCGTGTCACCATGTGGGCCAGCTCCCGGGACAGATGTAATCTGTTCCTTTGTCATTATAGGAGTACAAAATTAAGAGACAGTTACACAGCGTCCTTGTCCATTAGGAATACTTTTGATCCACCTGCATTCCTGGCTTGTCATCGCCAAATAGCAGAGCCTTTGATGATATACTGTATACTCTCCCGGTGTCTCCGCCTCGTCCTCCTTACAATAATGTACTCCATCTTTCTACATCACGTTAAAAATAAAGACTAAAAAAGAGGAATATGGGAAATCACAGGTAAATCCTGAGTGACATACATTTATTTTATCTCCTTTTTCTTAGTCCTTTTTCGCCCTCTTTTCTTTGAATTTAATGAATGAGAGAAGACAGATATATACTCAGTATCAGATCTTAAGGGTGTTTATTGTTGACTTGTAAGATGTGAATCAAACTTCCAGCTGCCGTCAGGTTAAGTTTCCATTATTACGAACAACTTTAATCCGACATCAGATGTGACGGGACAATTATACAAATGTATATGCTGGTTCAGAATGTTACATTAAATAGTGATTGTTTATTGGTTTAAATGTGCCTGACGCTCTGGAAACCTGCCTCTGAGGCTTTGTTGACGTGTGCGCACATGTGCGCCTGTAACCAAATTACAGCTGCGAGGGTGCGCTTCGCCTTGCGCCGAGAATAGACCAGGTTGGAGCAGGCGAGCTTTCAGCGCACTTTCTGCACTGTTTTTGGCACGAAATTGTCACTGCGCCAACATGAATCTGCCGACACCTCCCCCTGGTGTGCCGACGACTCCCCCTGGTGCGCCGTCGCACCCATCTCTGCGCAGACAGTCTACCAAATTGTCAAATTGGCAGCGCACGGTGGTGCGCCGGACGAAATTAACACTGCGCAGGGTGCGCCAGGCTTGCGCCCCCTGCGCTGCGCCACGAAATTAGAGCCCACAATGTGGCTCACTCACTTCCATCATTTTATTATTTTAATGCTAACTTTAGGAGCCTATCTCCTCTGGCAGTAGCACATGGGTTTGTGTTCAGCAGATATCTGTTGAAAACTTCTACTAAACACTGAATGATTCACTTATGAGTAGAAGAAAAGGGGAAAGGGAAAACACTTCATAGATCCAGGAACAGGCCGGCTCACTGCTCTGCTTCCTGACCTGTTGTTCCTTTTTAGTCTCTTGTTTGCCTGGTCGCTTAGTTTCCCCTGATTGCAGATCAGATCTCTGATCTCTGCTTCCTTTGGAGCTACAGTTTGGCACAAAACACTCTTGCTAACAAGCCCCATGGAGCATGTAACATAATGTGTGTGTGTATTATTTCCAAGGGAGCATTAATTACTTGTGGCATTTATTATGTCTACACAATTCTCAGTATAACACAAGGAAGAGGTTATTTAAGCTCTGTTACTTATAACTGCATGTTAAAAGGGGAAAGAAGAAGTGCATCTTTAAAATTGCATTGAAGTTAACAGTAAACTTTTAAAGGACTTGGTTTTTCACAGCATCAGTCAAGGACTCAACTACTTTTTTTAAATTTAAATAATAGTATCATAAATGCTGTATTCTTCCTTGGATTCCTTTTGTGATTAGTACTTAGTGTTGTAAAACAGACAGACACACTTCTGGCTGTCCTTTAAGATATCACATTAAGACCTGCTGTTCTACCTACTGGCAAACTTTAGTATTGAATACTTTTTAGTAAACTCATCTACGTCTAAATAAGTAGGTGAGGGTTTTTTAACACTTGCTGACACAATCACAGATGTTACCAGATAATAGGCATCCATTTACACTGGCAATGTTAGCAGAGAAACACTGACAACAGTAGAAAACAGGACAGACTAACATTGAAAAACTGCAGGTTCAGGAGGAAAAAAAAAAAAAAATAGAGAAGAATTTATTACAAAATGTAAAGACCTAAAACATTGGTCAAAGCAGCTGATGCTGCTGAATCCTTCAATACTGTAATGATACAGAGAGCAACACTCATCACTGTTTTCATGCTAATTCGTGACTGAGCAATTAAAACATTCAAAAACCTTATTTGAATGCAACCTATTAGTTTTAACACTTAACATTGCTGTTGTTTATATTTTTGTTGCTATTTTTTTAAATTGACCTGTTTTGCTCAGCTGCTGGGTTGGCTGCATTGCTAGGCAAACAAACAGCAGTGTTTGACTGGAAGCAAGCTGGGGGCATCTCTTTTTGGCCAACCCAGCTTGATTGTTCTGTACTCTATTGTTTTGAATCTTCTTCTCCAAACATCCAAGTGTGACAGAACCATTGTGACATGGTCAGGCTGAAGAAGGTCAAGTCAGGTCAGGTTACTTTACTTGTACCCGGAGGTAGATTTGGTTGCAGGGAAGAGTCGGTTTTTACAACACAAAACAATAAACAAACACACAGAGTGCAGATGCGCACAAATAAACAGGTAAAGTGCTAAGGTGCTTGTGGTGTGCAAAGTTCCACTTGAAAATGATAAAAACTAGTCAATCCCTGAAAAACCACAACATCCACAACATCATAATAAACAAATAAATAAAAAAGACAATCACTAAAGGCATGACAGGAGCTTCTCAAGCTGCTCTCTGTACCTCTGATAAATTAAAATAAGCACATCAGGCAACAAGCATCAAGCAACAAGACAAAGACACAGCATAAAAGTGATACCCATGCACTATGACTTGTTCCACTCTATAATAGCTGTTGGGACAAAACTGTTCCTATAGTGCTTTGGTTTTTACACTTTGGAACTAAAAGTCTTCTACCAGAAGGGAGGAGCTGAAATTCACCAAACAAAGGCTGGGACTGGTCTTTTAAAACTGAGCCAGTGAGCCGCTTCACCTTCCTGGTGTACAAGGTCTCCGGATTCACCTGCTGATCTATGATCAGCTGACTGGATCACTTTACTATCTGGTTCAGGGAGTTTCTGTTCTTCACAGAGGGGTTTCCAAATCATGACACCAAAGGAAAAGAAATAACTGAGTCAACAAAAGCACGATTTGCAGCCCTTAGAGGCTTATAAAAAGCAGACTTGGCAACGCTGCTCGTGTCTAATACGGGCAGAAGGCAGCTTCGCACAGAGCTGTTGGGGGGGAAAGTAACGTTGTGCCGTATTAAAAAAGGAACTACGTTTCGTTACCAAATTTTCAGTAGTGGTGCTTTACTTTACTTTTTACCCGAAAAAGTAAGTACGTTACAAAGTAACGCGTTACACACAACACTGTTATATGCAACAGTCATGTGTAATAACAATAATACTTTATCTAGAAAGGGCAGAATGCAAATAATCTGGAACATCAGTTAAAAATGATTAGATGCAGCAAAGTTAAAACAGTACCGCAACACATTTTACATGACACACCATCAATATATTCCACACAGGTTACTTGCAGAGACAAACAAAACCTGATGCATTGAGATGAGAAAATGATATTCCAGTGATCACATGGGAATATCATGCTCTGCCTCAGCCAGCCTCCAGCCTTTAGAGTTTGCTATACTTTACAACAAAGCAAAGGCAACTCTGGATCTTTGTCTGATTTCAATAGTTTTAAGAGCTCTAAGTAAAAGTCAAAATGTTGTTTTAAATGTTTAGAGACCTTGAGAGGAAAGGATCTATCCACTGTTTTGTTAAATAATTCCACCAGTACCATTTAATTGAATCACAACCCCTTGCTGATGAGCCAGCCCTTTCAAAAGTGCGCAACATACCAGCGGCTTAAAAACTGTGCAACATTTAAATCATTTTCATAATTACATTAAATAGTAAATAGTAAACAGATCGCACCAGCCCCGACAACTCAAAGTGCTTTTTACTCCTATTTTGTTGTTGATTGATTGAACTGAAATTGTGCAGTTCTTTTCTAGTATTTTGACAACTTAGTGCCATTTATAAAGCAGGTCACACTTTCATTTAAAACACATTCTCACACTGATGGATAAGGATGCCACGTGTTGCAACAACCATCATTATCTCAAGAAAAATTATTTGGCTGTGTGACTCAGGAGCAGTTGCAGGTTCAGTGTTTCGTTCAAGTAAGCTTCAACATGTGGGCTCAAGTGTGATCAAATGTAAACCCCAATAGAAGGACTACCAACTCTTTCACAGAGCATTAACAGTTTAATGGAAAGTATCATGTCATATTAAAAGACTTTGTAGTTTGCTTCCTGGATCTTTTGGGACTTGAGAATTGTCTCAGCTCGTTTTGATCATGTGATTAATGATATGCAGTGACCAAATCATGATATTGTAGATGTTTAGTCTGTATAAATAACACAAAAATAGATAAAGAAGTAAAGTAATGAAGCAAGGCTAAACAAAACACAAAGACAACCCCAGCTTGTTATTTGGACATCCCGGGGATGTTGTTTTTTTTTTTCTTGTCGGTGTACTTTGATGAATATGATGAAATGCTGTATACTGATATAACAGGCATTAGGTCCAGAAACACAAACTAGAGTAATTCCCTTTGGGGGAAAGGGAAACCAGAGTCAGAGTTGTGCAATCACATTTAAATCAAGTACAAATGCATCCTAGAGAGGAAAAGTATGCGTCTTGTGTGTGCTGTGTGTTCAGGGCAGAAGCACAAGACCCACAGGAGGTACTCTCCACTGCCATCACCATGAGGCCTCTGTGGAGGCAATTCCCAGAAAAAACGTGGGTTATTTTCCAAATGGTTCCAATGTGAAGAAAGACAGGACACTGAGGTCTGAAGTAATGTGTGTGTGAGTGCCTTCTCTGAGGCTAAGTTGGCAGGTTCAACGACACAAAGATTTAGACTTTTAGAGGAAAGGTTGCCCTGGAGCACTTTGAAAGCTTTACCATGGGTTTCAGCTCTATCACCTGGGTGCTTTAGAGTGTGTGCATCTGTGTGTGTGTCTGTGTGTGTAACTAAGGGGCATGCATCATCTACAGACAGTCATTCCATATTTTCCCTAATTTCCCTAATTCCCCTAAGCTGTAGTTAAATACCCTTAAATGGTCCCAGAGAATAAGAGGAAGAGGGAGTAACCACCCTGTACCACCGTCACCTCCATCACTCACACAACACACACATTACAAATGGTGATATGTGATATTACTGCATAGTGTCATGTATGCGATTATACATTACTAAATCTACCAAATAGAAGTTGATACATTTATCACAGCATTTTCCCAAACTTTTTGAATTTGGAAATGGGTGTGCCTGGGCCGGAATGAGCGTAGTCCATTTTTCAGTATCACCTATACTGATCAGTTTGTGTGTTTGTCTATCTATACTGATCGTTTTTCATTTATCCATTCATCTGTGCATCTTGCTATATTAGTTGGGTTTTTTTAATCATTCATATATCTATTTGGCCTTGTAGGGCAGACGGACCTGCCTGATTCTTAAATCATGCATCATCCGTCTTGACAGCCTTCATGTTCCAACGGTTTCACTACGCTGAAGGCTTAACAGTCCAATCAGGGAAGAGAAGCAGGAGCAGCAGGAGCTGATGGAGCAGCGGAAGTGAATTAACAGGAAGTGTTTGAAAATAATGGCAGCTACTGCCGGTTAGCCTGTGGTCATCATAGTTACTCATTGATACTGGTCGAAATATGCTCTCCTCAGAAGTTTACTTTGTAGGGATTGTCTTTGACGAGGTTCATGTCGCATATTAATATTGAATGATAGGTCTATGTGGTATAATTTAATGTGAAGCATTAGTCTTATAACGGCTAATGGCTAACAAGGGCAAACAACAGTTAATGGCAATTAGCCGTAGCGGCTAACAACAGATAGCTACTATGGCTAACGACCATTACATCATAGCAGCGTTGCTTGTTATGGATTGGTCTGTGATGAGTGTGATGAGCCGAATGATATTCCAATCACAAGCTGCTGTTTTTTTTGAAGGTTCTGCCCCTAAAAATATTTTCTCATGGCACTTCCCAGATGGATTAGTGAAATATTTCCAATATGGAACTGTCTATCTGGCGTGTCAGGTTAATATCTATCTATTTATCTATCTACTGTACAATTGTAAATTAAAAATGTTTGTTGTTTATTTAACAGAGAATATGGCTGCTAAAATTACAACATTAAATGATTGCTTTCCCACTTTGTGATCATGTATGAGTGTGAGTTTGTGTGTGTACTTGTGTGTGTTTGCACGTGCACCATGGCAGCCTGCATCGCCTCTCCCTCTTTAGACCCTCAGTTGGCAGGAATGCCCTCTACAATGCCCTCCAATTACTTTTCTGCCTAACCTCTAATCAACAGCTCAAGTGCTTTTGTTGGGCATTTCAATCACAGTCAGCTAATGGCTCAAACACTGTTTAAGCACTCCATTAAAGGCTAATATGCAGCCAAGTCCACGAGGCAGCCAAGTATTCAGTCCATGGGTGAGCCAAAATAAGACTCAGGGGACACAGTAAGACCATCCTGATGAGAATTTATTCATACATCTTTCACCAATAAGTTCAAGAAATGTTATTTAACTTAACTTAAAAAAATGAATACTAATCCGTCAAATGGTTTCGGGCTGAAAAGTAAACAGAGCTGCCAATGAATTGGTCCCTTAAATGAGAAACATCTTAATCCAGCAGGGAATCCCTTTTATAGGTATTCCTTTTCACTGGCCAAAGAAAAAAAACACTCTGTGGAGGGAGCATGTGTTTGTTAGAACAGGCATAGAAAAATTGACACAGTGAAAATTCCTGGATCAGTCCATCCTGTCCAGTGTTTGTTTTGTACTTGGCATCACAACAGATAAGTCAAGTTAGAGTCAAACTGCCCCCTGCCCCCAGAAAATAATCACTCCTATCTGTATAAGTGTTTGTGTCTGATTGTAATAATGAAATCAGTTACATACTGAAGGGCAAAATTCAGCTTATTCCTGTTGCAACTGTCATAGATTGGTAGGTGTTTTCGTCTGCACTGTTGTTGTTTAAATGTTTTAATGATCCACTGCAAGCAGTGCTATTTTCTGTTTTTGTTTTCAAAGAGTTTCCTATTCAGACAACAATGCTTTGATAACATCCCTTAAACCATTGTTTCTATTTGGAGTCTATCTATAGTCCTAAGAAGTATTAAAATATGCTTCAAATTTTGGCGTCTGCAAGGAAAACAGTCTGTGCATGGTTTTAAATAGTGGAGCATTTTCTAAAAACAACTGTTTCCACATTCTCCAAAATGATCTGCCACTGAATCCAGCAACGCTATTATTGATTAAACATTTAAACTTGACCAATAAATTTGCCCAACACTTCTGACAAATACAAACTTCTCTTGGCTTAATATGTACCACAAAATGACCATGTTTATGTCTGCATTATCAATGCTATTCTTAAAGGGAGGTCTTGACTCAAAGTTTTTCTGAAACATCTGTCACCTAAATTACGTATATTCAGTATATACTGAGTAACGTACATTTGCTTCCAACATTTCAATCCCTTAGAGTTTTTTTCAGTAAGGACACACCAAAAGTGCCCTATCATTGTCTCATTTTCATCTCAGTGTTTGATTTACGCACATTGCTTTGCCCTTGTTTGTGTATGTGTGTGTGTGTGTGTGTGTGTGTGTGTGTATGTGTGTACTCATACCTCACTTATGATACCAACGGCTCCATGGATTTTGGCCACATGACCCAGAAGAGCAGGGCATTGCTGTCCCACAATCCTAAGTGTTGGCAAGAAGCTGACTAGTGAGGAGGGGCTAGCCTGTGACACGTCGACAAGAGCACCCAGCAGGGCTTCAGTCAGAGATTGGTCTCCAAGGTGACTGACTAATGCAGGCACCTGAGGGCTCAACATCTGAAGAGGTGAGAGGAAGCAAAGCTAATACAATAAAAGCATAAGAAAATGAAAGTTAAAATGTTGCTCATTATTTTGGATACAGAACTATCAGCACTCAGAGAGGCATGATGTGTTATTAATGAAGGCTGAAGGTGAGCGGAGTGACTTTGGAGTAAGATGAAGGGACTGGCAGCTAATGATAAACAAAAGCTTAACTGTAGGACTGTCTGGAAACTCTGACTGAATGAACAGTTCCTCCTCATTATCTGAAGTGCACGAGACTGGATCAGACAATGGCAAACATTGTCACCCCTCCTGCTGCTCTTTAATGAGCGTGAATAATCACATTCATTAATTACGGTTATGTAATTTCAGACTTCCATATTTTGTCATTTTCTAGTTAGTGGATTTGGAAATGAAACTACTTTGGAAACTCTTGTGATGAGTGGAACTACAATCACAATAGAAATATTTCAAGCATCTTTGTGGGGGGCTGAGATTAGAATAACTCCAGATTGATGGTTTTTGTCTCCCCAAATGCTTCACAGAAGAGTGAGACTACCCATGTCTCAGCACCATGTGCTCTGTTTGCTGGTATGTGGTACTTTCCCCTCATGTTTAACATCAGGAGCTCAGCTCCAAATATGCAGGATTAAGGGAATTCCTTCTGAGAAATGTTGACTCCAAATTCGCTGCTCCATTTCTTCACTTCTATGTTCCAGTCATATTTCTGGCATTTCCAAATGAGCCCATTACACGATATGGCCCAGTTAACTGCTAACAGGTCTAATTATGCCTGACTCACAGTCAGAAATGCTACAAAAAAGCATCACACATACTCCATTTCAAAACAAGGCCAAGTTAAACACAAAACTCATGCAATAAGCTTGAAGGCTTGGTTTGATTTAGGTTGGTTGTTTTATTTTTATTAAACTTTCACAAACCCAAGCAGTACAACTACCTCATATTGAAGTCAAATAATAACACATGACTTTCCTGGGTGGCTACTTTGACAAGGTGTCACTTACTCATGATTTCTTGACATTTTTTGCCGCCTCTGACAGAAGTAGTGTCATTGTCAAATCCAAAAATATGACGTGTACAACATTTGGAAACCTTGTTGAAGAAAATGACCACGGTAAAGTAGGATAATTTAGTTTATTAAAACACAGACTCACCAGTGGATGTTGCTCTGCCACCATTTGAATAAGTCTAATCAGGTGTTGTTGTTCTGGAGACTCCAGCTGTGACATCATTGCAGCAAGGTTGCCCAGCTGACCATGGATGGTGTTAGTTTATTAAAACACAGACTCACCAGTGGATGTTGCTCTGCCACCATTTGAATAAGTCTAATCAGGTGTTGTTGTTCTGGAGACTCCAGCTGTGACATCATTGCAGCAAGGTTGCCCAGCTGACCATGGATGGTGTCTGGTTGTCTGGGGTAGACTGAGGGCAGCACTCTTAACAGCATGTGGTTACCTGCAGGGGTAGGAGATGAAGAGGTCTCTAAGTCCCAGGGCTTCATATAAGGCAAACAGATGTTTAAAAAAATCAGAAAAGTCAGTCAGTCAAGTCTCTTGATTGTTTTCATAAAACATATTTCAAAGAAGGAAAGATTATTTGCTGTTTATTTATCCGTCTAGTGAGAAATACTATTAAGTGAAATCCGAAATTTTAGAAAATCTTGAAACTTTAAGCCTGAAACCACGACTTCAGGATGCAACCCTATTCTGAGTGAGTTTTCACAACAGAGGAATTTTACTGGAGTTATGGCAGTGATGTGTGCATGTTTATTTTGCAAGCATGTTATCAAGATTTTTCAAGTTATCATGCTAGAAAATTGGCTCATATATTCCACACAGAACATCTGGAGAACAGGAGGCTCGTCTGTTTTTTGGCTGCCAGATGCTGCCAGATGGACCTTGATTCAGCAGGTATGTATGTCCACAGTGGTAGAATATGTCAAAGTAATGATATAAATATTTGTATTACACTTACAGTGAGTACCTATCAAGTTTAAGTTCAATCTTTCATGTTTGTGAAGAGACAACCCTTGTTCATACAGAATGCTTTCAGTCCTCAGGAAAAACAGGGCTGGGACAGCAGAGAGTCACTGCCATGTCAAAACACAAATGCACACCTGGTGTGAGAGTCATGTCATCCCTAACTGGAGCTGGTATGCATGTCAGCCAAATGCATCCCATGTAAAATCTGGAGTAAAGCCTTTACACAACAGTCACCATTTTGAAAGTGCCATTTCAAACTAACCCTGAATCAACCAAGACACAGCAGTCCTCAAGTCTCTGATGAAAAAAGACAGGCTAAAATCATGAACTATTCAAAATAAAAGTTATTTATGCATGGGGCTGTAAAAAGTTCTATTGTAAATTAGTAATTTAAACAAGGGGTGTATATGTTAAAATTCCCTATTGCAGGCCTCGTCATGAAACACTGAAAGAACTTCTGCTTTTTGTTATGTTTGTTGAGATATATCCATCTAGGCAGAGACAGGGGACAATATCACATTTGTCTCTGCTGAATATACTTAATCAATCAATCTTGATTTATATTGCATCATTTTTGGTGAATACACATTTATTAAAGGTAAGTCCATTGGGATGTGGCATCTCATTTTCAAGAGGGATCTCATGTCAATGTGGTTGTAAAGATGGTTAATATGGATGTATAATTAATGCAATCATAGATACAGAGATCAATCAAATAAATCTAAGATTCTGCAAGAGTACTTTTGTGAACAATACTAAAATTCTGTGGGATCAGGACTTCTCCATCTCCATGTTTGTGGCGGCAGAAAGTTTCAGACGTTGTTGGCCTATCAGTGTGATGTCATATCACTGTTTTGTCATTATATTAGGCCAATTTATTTACGATGGCAAGCCAGATGCCATGCATACATAGTGGAATCAATGCACCAATGTGGCACCAAGCAGTGTTGAAGAGAACAATAACCACAGAGTTGACTTATTGAACAATCATGTGGCAAAGGGAGCCTTAAAGACGCAGGAGATCCAACAGGGCATCTTGGAGAGACAGAATACAGTATATACACTAGTGGGGTACTGAGTGTATTAAAACTAGAATGCTTTTTTGAGCACTAGCGACTGTGAAGGTACCAAAGCAGTAATCAAGAAAGAAGATAAAAACCTGAGTTAAATTATATATTCTGCAGCTCTGTGGGTAAAAATGGACAATGTGAAAAAGATGCAGTTGAGTCATATCAACCTTCGCTGGCATCTGTTTCCAATATGCGGTCAATCATGAGTGTACATGAAATAAGCAAACTTCTTCTCTATATAATACCATACAAACCATGACTTTACAGCAAAGTAATCGAACTGGCTGGAATATATTAAACATATACATACAATCAGGCCACACTGTTGATATACTGTGGTTTTCAGTAACTTGAGCGCCAACAGAATCACAGGCTTCCAAAGAAAACTTGCTCTGGCTGATAAATGTGAAAACCATGCTGACAAATAAATCCTGGACACATGTGGGAAAAAATACAACTGACCCAAATGGAAGACTGGTGTTCAGTTCATCATAAACTTCTCCACAGCATTAGTTTGTGTAGTTTGTCTGTGTATTCATTCATTCATTCATTCATTTCTTTATTTAATCTTGAAATGCCATTGAGAGCATGCTCTCATTTCCAATGATGTTGAGAGTACACAAAAACAGTAATTGCAAGACAATAAAGCAAGAAACAACAGTGGAGTAAAATTCAAAAACAGTTACAGACATGAACATAGTGGTTCTTTATCATATTTTGAAACTGTCCTATGCTACTAACTGAACTGAGTTTTAGTGTTTGCTGTAAAGTACTCCAGCTGTGGGCTGCACAAAAGCTGAAAGATGTTTTCTGATCCTGCTGTGGACTCTTGGAAAATCAAGCATTAGCCAGTCACTAGAACGAGTTTGTTTGTGGTTTGTGGCCATATTGAAAAGAGAGGTTAAATACTCTGGTAGATGTCCATAAAGAGCTTTGTAGATAAAAAGTGACCAATGCCTGTCTCTTCTAACTGACAAAAAAGGCCAGCCCACTTTGTTATACAGTTAGCAGTGATGGGTTGAAAAGCTGTCACCAGTAATGAACCTTATGGCAGAGTGGTAAACTGAATCCAGTGGTTTAAGTGAGCTAGCTGTGGCGTGCCTGTAGATCACATCTCCATAGTCTAAAACTGACAAGAAAGTGGCTTCAATAAATTGTTTTCTGCATGAAATAGGGACGTTTGTTTTGTGTCTGTATAAATAGCCCAATGTTTGTCTTAATTTTGTAACAAGTGAACTGATGTGAGGTTTGAGTATGAATTGTTGATCTAGCCAGATGCCAAGACATTTGTACTGAGTGACTTTTTCTATGTTGTGACCTTCCAGAGTAGTAATGTGTGTAGTGCTATCATCAGGATTTCTGGAACTGTTGAAAAGCATGCTTTTGGTTTTGACTGGGTTCAAAATTAATTTCAGACTGAAAAGAGCATTTTGCAGTTTATGAAGCTCTTGTTGAAGTATGTCAGTATGAGGTAGTACAGAACAGTATCATCAGCATAAAGGTGGGTGTTACAGAGTGATAAAACAGATGCAATCTCATTAATGTATATTATAAAGAGTATAGGACCCAAAATTGAACCTTGAGGGACTCCCTTCGACATATAGGCAGTGAGCGTTTCGCATAGTAACACACTGTTGCCTGTTTGATAGGTAATCACAAAACCATTTTAAAGACATATCATCAAAGCCAACATCACTTAATCTCTGCAGGAGAACAGTATGATCAACAGTGTCAAATGCTTTGGTGAGGTCAACACAGAGCAGCACAGAATTTCCCTTTGTCAATGGCAGACACAATATTGTTGACAACCAGTGTCGTAGCAGATACAGTGCTTTGCTTGGCTCTGAAGCCAGACTGGTGTGGACTTAAAATATTGTTTGATGAGGGTTATGATTTGAGCTGAATATTGATCAATGACTACAGAAGTTTTGCAAGACAGGACAGTTCTTTGATTGGTCGACAATTATTACAATAATTTCTATCACCACCTTTATGTGAAGGAACAACATGGGCTGTTTTCCAGACCTGAGGGACAATTCCAGTATGAATTAAGAGATTAAACAAAAGTATGGCTCAAGATTATCCTCCCCTTTTGCCTTCTATGATCGATAGCTAGAAGAGCCTCCCTCACAGCAGAGGGTGAGAAGGCCTACAAAGTGAATCTAGAGGGACTGTTTATCAATTTAGAATGAGTAACAGGTTTATTATTAATAGAAGTTCCTGGGTTCATCATATAAAAGTCATTCTCAACAGCAACGAAATGTTCATTGAAAGTAGAGCTGAAACGTTTCCTCAAATATTCGCGAGTACTCGATTACAAAATATCCTCGAATTAAATTTTGTGCCTCGAAGCCTCATTCAATATAAAATTGTACATATAAATATTAGAGATGCACCGAAATGAAAATTTGTGGCCGAATACCGAATACCAAACCGAATATCCAATGCAGAGGCAAAGTAGTTTACTATATTTTTTTAATGTGCATTAATAGTTTAGAGTACATTTTTAGACATGTTTTTAAAAGAAAGTAATTTTTTATTAAATGTTATGACATTTTTTAATATTCCAGTAGCCTTTGCTTTTCAAAAGAAGCCCAACAAAGTTTTTCATTCATATTAAGCCTTCAAACAAAACAAAACATGCATTAAAAAATATTAATGTACACTGATGGATATATACCAATAGACCAATAATACCAACAATACTGCTTTAAAGCTGTCACTTTATATTCAATATTTGAATAACCGATCAAATATGGGAATAAATATCCGTAATGGAATTGTAAATAAATATGAATGTAAAATATTGAGTGTGGCGACACTTCAGGCCTGGAGCAGTGGACCGTTCCGTCCAACAGAGGGCGCTGTGAGCGCAGCTTGACCGTCAGTCACATCCGCTGCTCTCTCGACCCAAAGAGTTTCTGCTCCGAGTGGAGACATTAACAGCTCTAACTGTTCTGAGGAGAGCTGTGTGGAAGTAGTTTTGGTACTACACCGTTGATGGCAAACTTAAATTCAAAGACCAGGCTGTGTGTTCCGTGAAATATAGTTTAGTCTTTCGTCCTCCACTTATTTGCGGGCTCAGCTGTCGGCTTTTTATCCAAGCTATACGGCCGAGTGCAGCGGAGCTTCGTCAAGAGTTTAACCCCGTGTGACTGTGTTGTTTTCGGCAGGGGGGATAAGAGAGTGTCTGACCCTTACTGAGGGGGGGTACTATTCGGCCTTGTTATTAGCTCACTCCACCGAAGGCCGAATATGGCTTTTTTTGCACTATTCGGCCGAAAATATTCGGCCACCGAATGTTCGGTGCACCCTTAATAAATATATATCTGGACTACTATACAGTGCACAGTGTTTGACACGGACGGTCATTTCTGTGGCACAACACGCCTGCTACCTCCTCTGCTGCGCGGCTTGTACAATCATGAAGGAAGAGAAAAGAGAGGGACAGAAAGGAGAGAGTCTGCAGAAGAAATGGCAGAGAGTGTCCCAAGTGTGTGGTCACTACAAGAAGGGACGAAAAGAAAACACAGTGCATTGTGTCTGATGTCAAACAGAGTGAGCTTAGTATGTAGCTTAGCATGCTAGCATGTTGTTAGGGCTGCAACTATTACTATTACAGCATTTAAAATATCCTCATCACAGACATGCATCCTCTTTCCATGGTGGAGCACACAGGATTTAAGAACATGATCAAGGATTTCATCCAAACTACACAATGCCCTCCAGAACACACTTCACAAATATAATTGCAGAATTATATTACTGCTTTGTAAATCAGTATTGTATTGGCTTTGATTTAAGCCAGTACTGGTTTAAACTTTGAAAGTTGTTACAATAAAAACCCATTTCTGAGGAATAAACAGCATTTGGTTGCTCAATTTGAAAGCCCTAACATGTTGCATTGTATACAATTGATTTATTTGTTTAAAAATAAAAAAGCATATTTTGTTAGAGTACTCGAGTACTCGAAGAAATAATTGACAGAGTACTCGATTCCAAAAATACTCGATAGTTGCAGCTCTAATTGAAAGCAAGGCAGATTTCTGCAGTGTCATCTACCACTCTGTCATTTGTTTGTTTTATGAAGGAAGGAGGATTTATTCTTATTTATTTTATATGCTTTCCAGAATTTCAAAGGATCTGAGGAGGTACTGATCATTATTTCCAAATAAAAATAAAAAATAATTTGCTTTTGCTTTTTGCAGTTAGAATGTGCATTTGTTTCTGAGCTGCCTAAAGGTAAGTCAGTCATCTGCTGTGCCAGAGCGTCTTGCCAGAGTCCAGGCCTTATCTCGCTCTCTGAACAACAGTGATAGTTCAGTGGAGAACCAGGGGCTGCACCTGTCCTTTATTCTTAGTTTTAATTGAGTATGTGTTTATCAATGATTGTAAGCAGAGTTTTTGCAAGTGATCAACAGCTAAATCAATATCTAATATTGTGGTGGTACGATATATACCATTTTTAGCAATTTGATGCAGAAAAGCCTGTTTATTGAAATGATTAAAATTTCTTTTGATAATAAAACTAGGATTTGATCTCTTTCTCTATATGTGCCTGATACAGGCTATAGGGCCGTGATAACTGAACCAGAGTGGGAAAACTCCAGAGGATGTAATATTGTCCTTCCTATTGGTTAAAATTAAATCAATAATGATTGAACTTTGAGGAGCATTTAAATTTGGTCTGGTTGGATCATTGATTAGTTGTTCTAAACTGAGATTGCCACACATCTCCATTAGATTGTTTGAGTCATCTGTTAACCAGTTCAGATTAAAATCCCCTAGGATCAGAATTTCTGAGGAAATATACAGTGACAGTAACAAGTCAGTTCAATAAGTGCACTGGCACAAACTGATTGTGGTCTGTAAACACCCACAACAGTTATTGAAAAGTTCAAAATTAACTTTTAAGACAATGCATTCAAAAGAGTTAGGTATGGCGACAGCCTCTAAAACAGTAACAGACAAGAAAGTCTTAACATAAATTGCAACACCACCTACTTTCCCATCTCTGTCTTTCCTATACAGATTATAGTCATTTAATAGGATTTCTGAATCCTGGATGCTCTTTTAAACCATGTTTCTGTAAGCACCAGGATATCAGGGTCAGTCTGTGATAAAATAATTTTTAGGTTATCCATTTTAAGATGGGCAGAAAGGCTTCTTATATTCAAATGCATTAAACTAAGACCAGCTCTTGATTTAAATACTTGGATAAGTTCGTTCTTCTCACCATTAAAAGACTTGATGGCATCAAAAATAAAAAAAAATAAATAAAAAAAAACCGCTCATTAGCACAGTTTAAGTTTACACAATGGGCCTTTTCTACTAAGATCAAAAATAATGGGTGCTAGTTTGAATTTGCAAACAAAAAACATGCATGTAATATTAGTGGGCATGTTGCGGGTGATCTATCACTGCATGCTCAATTGATAGCAGGCGCAAAAGTGGCATGGACTGTCCTCTTTAAAGGAGGATTTTGCATGTACTACCAGCTGTTACCATGGAGAGTTTGGGAGATCAGAGTGGCTGCAAATGAAAAACAAAGTTTGAAGCCATGGAGTGTGAGGCAAATGAACACATTTGCGGAATTTTTTTTTGCTGTCCGTCATTTTATCGAACAGGATGTCACTTTTCCCTCATGCCATATTTCTATGCGTCATTTTCAATTTTCTTTTTCTGATTACAATTAAATATAAGCTAAATGACAGCATTCACACAGTTGCACAGCTTCATCACCAGTAAACTCATATGTGAAGAGCAGTCTTACAGTTACGCACACACAGACCAAGGCATTCTTGCCTTTTACGTCACTGACTGAATCACACTCTCTATGCACTGAAAGCCTTTAAGCACAATGTCAGTGCATGGAGAGTGTGATGCAGTCAGCCCTGAGCAATAAACAGTGTGATTATATTTTTTTTTGTTGTTGTTTTTACACAGGTTAAATTACCGTCTCCATGGTCCAAATCAAAGACAGTTTACTTTACATGTGCGTCTGCATGAGTAGTGAGTCATGAGTATGACTCCACACTGGATTGTTCCTCTTTTCTCAGTCCTTCATAATGACAGACAGCCTCTAAGTCTTGCTGTTTTTCATCAAAAAATTCAGCTAGTAATCGAAAATATTCTATTCATGCAACCCCTGTTTCTCACTGCAATGAATCACAGCCCTCTGTGCATACTGCTGTGCCTTTTTTGCAATTGCTTTTAAAAAGAGCGAAATTTAGATGCAAAACCGCCGGGCGCAATCAGTTGCAGATTTGATGAATCACACTGAGGGTGCTAAGTGTTTACATTTGCATGTCTTTCTCCCAGTATTTACTGCGTTCTCATGATTGGCATGTATTCTGCATATTCATGAGGGCAAACACGCTACATTGACTATGCGTGCTGTTTGCAAATTTGACAAATGCAATCCTTGGTGCAACAGTTGATCATCTTTGCACGCACTATCAAGTTTGCAGGTGTTTTTTATACACACAAACCTTTAGTAGATCAGGCCCAATGACTTAAAAAAATACTTCTTGTATTCTTACAACTTTACATTCCTGAGCAGTCCAGGTTGTTTCCATTCACTTGCTTTTTTCCAAATGATAAAATCATCCTGCGGTATCCTGCATCACTTATTCTCCATGTTGTAAGAACAATCTTTGAAAGGACAATCTCCAAATGCAGCGCAGTGGTTCTGAACCTGGGGGTCAAGGCCTAGACTGGGTCTCCAAACTGTTTTAAGTGGACTGTGAATCAGGTTAAAATGTGGCATAACTGTCTTTAATGTAAGGAGGCCCTAAGCAGACAAATATCCAAATAACTTTGCATTGTTGCACTGCAATAGGTAAATAGTAGTTCTCTGGGGACAGTGATGTTGACTGATCCTGTCAACCTAGGGTTATGATGTTATGATGAACTTTGACTTGAGATATCTAGAAAACAACCAACATTTAAATGTTATAATGGGAAACATAATAACATAGGGGATTAGTTGTAGCTTTTAAAGTATCTACTGTGAGGATTCAGACAAAACGCTTAACAGTTTCCAAAACGATCGTCATGACGTGGGTGTCTACATGAATGCACTTGATGCGCATGAAAACGCTGTAAAACACATGTCAGACTTCTAGGGGCACTGTAACGATATGACAGAAACAAGCAGAAACAGACGAAAAAACAGTGGGCGTGTGCACTCGCGGCAAAATTTGTAAACAGAGATTGTGATAAAGTGATCATAAAGTCCCGTAATGTGTCCTCGATAATTGTTTGTTCAACTCGGTGGAGATTGAGAAGGAGATTTTGCTGCAACAGGCATAGAATCACCTCTCCTTCGCTGGTGGTTTTCCTCGTCTAGAGTGGTTTGTTGGTTTTATCTTCTACTCAACTTTGTCTCCTTTTGGCTTTAAGCCTTTTTTGATTCCTGCTTTGGAGTCTGCTTTATCAAAGCGAGTTCTTGATTGTGCCTTTAGTCTCCCCCCACATGGATACTTACCTCTGTCTTCTGCTCCCTATCTCCACAGTGTCTCCTGGAGCTCTCACCTTGCCAACTTGTATATGGGCCATTCTACCGAATTTGTCCAAAGTGCAGGGTTGGAATTTTTTTTTCAGTGTTTTTTTTCCCAAAACTTTTTCCATACATATGTTGGACCATATCTAAGGTACATATATCTTGTATAGTGCAGTCAATACTCATATTTTAATTTCTGCCTGTTCTTGAAATGTTTTTTCTACTCCCAAAATGTGTCAAAACCGAAACATAGCAACACACTGCAATAAAATGTATTATATTAATCTGCTCATATTGTACTTCCATGCCCCCTCTAAAGAATATTTTTACAAATTTTTCTTGAGGGGTTTTACAACAAAATCAATAAAAATGATATTTTAAACATTTTTCAAAGTTCAATTTCTAAGACTCATCAACATCAAAGTCCAATCTTTTCTTGTAAAATGAATTCCAATGATTATATAGATCTCAGAGTTAATGAGTTATGAAATTGAAGATACATTTAAAGAATAGTCATCATAAAATGTTAGTTGATGACTGAATATCTTTTATTTTTTACAAAACACCCAGTGTTTCGGTTGTGACTGCACTGTTTCGGTTGTGACTGCACTATTTTGGTAGTGACCACTATTACTATTGTTTGCAAGGTTGTATCATATTCCCTCCACCTTATTGCTTAATATGAACTTCAAACATGTCTTACATTGGGAATATTAAGAACACAAATGTTTATAATCTATCAAATGACATTTACTTTGAAGGCCAGCATTAGCCTACTCAAACATCACAACGCATCTACTGTAACATTACTTAAAGGTGCTATGAGGAGAACCTATTAGCGGCGACATAAAGACTCTGCTACCCATGAGCATGTGTGGTGACTGTCGTAATGCTGCGTTCCAGTAACCTCGGAACTGGGAGTGACATCATCTCCGACTTATCGGCGTTCCAGTTGAAGTTGGAAAAAAACATGCCGATCTACCAGGCTATTGTTAGCTGTTGTTAGCACGCCCTGTGTTGTTGTTCACAAATATCACATGAAGAATGTGATTATCACTATGGCAGCATTTTTGTAAATATAAGTCTAACAATACTATGTATACAGCTGATCTAGAGCGACACACCCCAGTCAGAAGTGCAAATAAATTGATTATTACAGGAGCTAAATAACTGTTCACACTGGGGGCATCCACCTTCGATTGTCAACTCGGGGGTGGCGAGGTTTCACTGAGTTCTCAGCAGGAAATTCCCTCTTCGGGGGACGTTTCAGTTGTAGTCTCCTACTTGGAACTCAGAAATTCCAACTTCCGACTGCAACTCGCACCACAAGCCAAAGTGTGTGTTTGTTGTGATGCTAAATGAATGAAAAGCGGACCTTCCTCAGAACTCTGCATTGCTTTACAACTTCTTTTTTCAACAACTTTCAGGATGCAAAGCGATGAGGTAATGTATCTCTTTCTAGTTACATAGTGGTAGTTTTTGATGTGTGACAACAAGCAATTTTTAGAAAACTTAATATCGTGGTTTTGTAGCTGGCCATATATCACTACTTACAGCCCGGTGCTCTAAGACGTGTCAGAATAATATAAATTTGCTCTAGTTTTAATTGTCTTGTTCCCGAAGTTGAGTATCCAGGCCAGTCCAGCCCTGTCCGACCCGACCGGAAGGCTAAGGAATAGCATTTATAGATAACCTATTTTGATGCTATTAAACTCATCTTAAAGTGTGTATTTCCATCAGGCATATATCTAAAAGTGAGACTTTTTTGTAATTATTTAGAAACTCCTCACAGTCCCTTTAAAACATCTTTTTTTAAAATACACACACCAGAAAGTGTTATGCAAGAACTTTAATGAACTTAAAACAAAACAAACAACTTCTTAAGAATAACGTGGTCGACACCCTTGGGCTAAAAGTCTAGTTTTTCAAATATTTTGTTTTGCCATATTGGTGTTTTTTTTCTTTTCTCCCTGTTGCTTTCTCCTGATGCTTTATAATTTAAAACATGAATCAGCATTATCTACTGATTTTAAGAGGTAATAACGATCAAACATTGACTTAAGTGAGTGGACCATTACATGTTGTCACAACAGAAACTCTACCATCTGTTTCGGTTGTGACAATTTTAGCTTATTTTAGCTAATAACTAAAAAATGCTACCAACCACATGGCCAGCAAAAGGATGTTTGAACAGGTGTACACCCATAAAAACATAATATGTTGCATTAAACCTCCAAAAGTTTACCTAATTACAGAGAATATGTGTTTGGTAGTGACAATTAAAAATGTTCCCGACAGATTTTCAGATTTTAGAACACATTTACTCCAAAATGATGAGAGGTAACTACTTACCATGATGCCATGAGGTAGAGGGATGCTGAGTCTCTGCCTGATCAAAAATGCAGGGGTGTGGCTAAAAACAGGCTCAACCTATGAGGTAAAACTATCTGTGTTTCGTGTGTGACAATAAAGCGTGGGACAGCATTTTTTGAATGATCTTTTTACATTAAAAAAATAAACCCACAATACATCTAAATCTTTTCAATGTTGTTTAAAAGAAATCAACAAGATATTTTAAAAAACATCATTGAAAAAAAATACAATTTCTTTTTAAGTATTATTTTCATAGGTTGAAATTTAGGGCTTAGGGGTCGGGACAACCACTCCCCAATAGAAAGTACACTATAAATTATGATTTTGTATATATTAGCTCATCACTATCTATTTACTGTCTTGTGTGTTAAATAGATCATAACAGAATCTTAGTTAATACGTAAAGTCTGAATTCTTAATTGTTTTGTTACATAGTTTTTTTAGTGTGGGACCACAGTTTGGACAAATTCGGTAGAATGGCCCATATACTCAGATACTCAGCTTCTTCACATGAACACTCTCATAATCACTGGATTGTCCCCCCAACTCATGTTATTGTGGATGCTATTAACCAATAAAATATTGCCTATTTAGATGTTGCCTCCATCTCCAGCTTTTGGGTCCAACATTTAACACTAAAAGGGGCTGTTCTTTGACATCTACAGCTATAAATGCAACAAAAATCCACCTGTTAGCCAATTTTTGCCAACATTTGGAAAATGAGCATATTTTAATCACACCCAGTGATGAAATCATGACTGATCAGAGAGAAGCAGCCAAGATATTCCTATTGTCCCAATCATCCATAATGCTTTGAGGTACCAGTATGGGAAACAAGGACTGATCATGCTTTTGTAGGATAAAAAAAATATGTACAGTTGTCAAAAATATCAAAATATTTTGAATGGAGAATGCACAGTATTCTGCATAATACCAGCACTCCTTGTTTGGTTAAGTTCAATCTAACTGGTTTTTAATATCAATGAAGAAATATAAATAATATTGTACTGTTTAAATAGCATTTAATTGGGTGCGCAGTACTAAAGACTTGATCTGACTTGAAATTTAAAAACTGAAGACTTCTGACCTGACTTGATTTGCCTACCTTGAGATTTGAGACTTGAGACCAAAGACTCCCAATGGGTATTAATGAGGCAATTTATTTTGAACCTATTTTATGACAGCATGATTCTTGTGTTTCTTTGAGGTAATCAACCTGGTACGACATTCCAGTTGTAATCAATAAAAGGAGTAGCAAAAAGCTAAGTTGTGTCCAGTGTTCTCTGCTCATCTCCAGGCCTCACAATAATGCTGGGACAAAAGAGAAAATTAACTCCACACACAGTACCACCAACAATGAAGGTTTTACACACATGATTATGCAGGTTTTTTCACTTCCAAGTGCCTGAATAAATACTTTTTTGGCTGGCTTGAGCTTGAAAGTGTACTTTTTTATTTTATGATTTTCAGTTCAGCATGTTAAACTATATTTGAGCTTTTACATTACTGCAATCAGTCAATACAAACATCACCAACACGTTTGATCATCTTAAACAACATTTTATAAGCTTTTTAATTTCCCAGAGTAATTTTACCTTTTATTCTAAGGTAAGGCTATATGATAAAGGCACAATTATAGAATGACAGAATGGTCTTAGGGCCACTGTTGGCCCTGAAAATAAGTTACTTCATCCTATGTTGTCACTTCAGTCTAGCTGTCATCTACAGGCACATGACCTCCTGACAGAAAGTAGAGGGTTTTTATTTTTTTCCCCCTACCATGATCTGTTCTCATGTCAGAGACATGGACCAATGAGCAAACTTTGTGCAGTGGAGGCAATTGTAAATAAACCAAACAACAAAGCAAAAGAGAGATAGTTTTTACTATGAGACTAAACTATGAGACAAGAGACGTTTTTTTAGGCCCTGAAAACAATATATCTGCCGTTATGATGCATTGAACAAAGACCACCATGACGGAATGAATTACAGAGAAATATTCAAAACAAACAGCAACCACTTAGTAACTTTTATCAGCAATTAGCTTCAAGTTAGCTAATCATTCATCATAATATTTGGAAAGACAAATAGTAAGTGTACTATAAACAGGTTGTTTTCAGTCTTTAGTGCTGTCCCGTCGTCATCCAACATCAGTCCTAAAAAGTAAAAAGCAAACCCCAAAGTCTGTTATTCCTATTGATTGGGGACAACTTTAAACAGGCACATTTGATATGTAGTCTAATCTTAGCATTAGGGCATATCAGGCAGGGAGTAATCATCATCTTTAACAATTAGAAAATGTTTTCTGATAGTTAAAAATCTATCGATTACCCCTGCCAAAGAGGTTATGTTATTGCCGGCATCTGTTTGTTTGTTTCTCTGTTAGCAACATATCTCAAAAAGTTACGGACAGATTTCTATGAAATTTTCATGAAATGTCTGGATTGGGACAAAAAACAAATGATCAGATTTTGGGTGTGACCCAGATCAGCGTAAAACGGCCAAGACGAAAAATGTAATTTTTCGTGAAAAACTACTGAACTTAAATAGATATCATTAAGAATCCAATCGCTAATGGAATGTTTTCATGGTGAAGGAATCTCAATGTTTAGATTAACTAAAGGTAGGACTAATATTTATGGTGAAAATCACATACATGTGCGACTGTGGCGCTAGCAGAGGTCTATGCTCTCCGAGTATTTTTCTAGTTTAATATTGAAACTGTGACCCAAAAAGTTAAAATCAAACAGAATCAGAAATGTAATATATGGACAGAATATCAACCAAAACCAAGGACAGGTTAACATGAGGCTCTGCACATGGGGCATGCAAACAAAGCTCTAAGCCAACTGGGGCCCCAAAAACCAACATTATCCAAAAGTATTGAAAGATGAGAATTTAAATCAGTCAGTGGATAAGGTTAATGAAATGTCCAGACCAGTAGTCATGACATTCACCTATGCACCACAGAGGTTAACCTTAAACCTGCCCAGTACTAGAATTAAACCAGGGAAAATAATTCATTTTGACTTGAAGGAGACGGAGTTGACTTTGGGGAAAAGGCACCAAAATAAAGCACAACATCTGTGTTGTGATTGATTACTACATTTGAATCAGGTGTTTTGGGGCTTATGTTTTAGTACCCATCCCCACTGATAGACCACAGAAAGACTGCCCACACAAAGCCGCTGAAAACTTCAGTTTGGTTGAAGGCATGGATATATCATATGAATAAAATATAATTTATTTTCTTTAAAGCATGCATAGTACCCCAGAACATCTGTTCAATATTTCATGCTGTATGTTGTAAACCAGAGATCTTTCATCATTCCTGAAACAGAGACAAAGTTTTAAATAACTGGTGATTTACTTCTATAAATCTCTTTAAACACAGGCCAAACTCACGGACAGATGACTTAAACTGATCAACCAGGGGAACTGAATGTACTGTATAGGTTAGTGTAAAGGCAGAGTAGGAGAAGAAGAGTCAAGGGCTCTTTTAATGTCCTCTATTTTCCTTTTAATCATAGAAAAACTCTCACTAGCACACACCCCTTACACTTAACCCCACAAATCATCATAAAAACAGACAGTAACAGCACACATTCACACTGAAAGCCAGCAGTAACCAATAAGCAGAGGTTTGCAGTTTTACTGACCTGTTCAGAGGAATGTTAAAAGGCAGAAAGACAAGAGTCAGAACTAAAACCTGTAGATCTAAATTTATGGAGGTAACCTGTAAGATCACACTTGCATGTTTAAACAGGCAATATGGGCAGTACCTGTTTGGATTGATAGAAGTAAAATTATGTAACATATTTGGATTGTTCGATAACTTTACTTCTAATCAATACTTAAACAAATGAAAAACAACTACCCTGTGTTTGTGCGTGTACAATCTGACCTTAATGCCAGCTTTTCTACAAAACCCAAGTTATTCTGACTAAATGTTCTGCTTGTTGACATTTTTTTGTCTCACACAAAGGCGACATTTCTGTAAAGGTCTCTCAGATATTTTCCAAGGATTGTGAGGGTGTACTGATCTACTAAAATATTTTAGAATTTCTGTGAAGAGGCAGGCAGGAGAATGCATGACGGCTAACTTTTTTCTGTTTTCCAAATGTCTCATTAAATTAAGGTGTGTTATAAAGCAAGATTGTGAATTTTTTCTGGGACATTCCAAATTAGATACCTCAGTGACAGGCTTCCTTAAAAGGTTACTTTAACCTTATGCAAGAATTTTTATCTGTCTCATTGATATTAAAATAGCTGTGCAGATTCTCTTCTAGAGGCCAAACATTAAATTGCCACAGTTCATATTAGCTTTACTTTAATTAACAAGACAGTCATCCCATAAGTTTATCCGTCCAAACTTCATCTGAAAGCACACCATATTTAATCAGGTTTGGAGCAGCTTTAAGGATATTCGCAAGTTATCTTTTATAAAATGCCAACATAGCACCACTATGACAAACTGTTTTCAATTCCATCCAACAGTGCTGCAATCAGACCAAAAGATTAGGGACACACACATTCAGTTGGCCAACAGTTCGATACATACCTTGTTTTGATTTGAAAAGCCAAGGCTGTTGAAGTGTCATTTGTAGGCATTATAGGAAAGAACTGGCAAAAACAGAAATGTCCTGGAAGCTGATTCACCTATTTTGTTTCGCTGTGAATAAAAACCTAATTTCTCCTCCAAACAAGTCTCGTCAAAGTCTCACCAAAAATAAAATTTCATTTGAATTGAAGTTACATTGTAAATAAAAACAGTAATTCACATGATCAACTGACAGTATTTATTTTCCTACGATTACATTAAACATATAAAAATGTAACAGTATGCCAGCTCATTAAGTTGGCTAGTCAACATTCATCATGAAAATTTTAACACAGGTTCATAATTTTACCCAACCTAGTTTTGCTTTTCAAGGCTGATTCAAGTAGATGAGGAGGATTATTTTCCTGCTGTGGAGTCAGATATTATGAGTTTGTATGCTGCTTTCAAAAACAGTTGCCCTATTATTTAAGGACATGTTCAAAAGGTAAAGTATTTTGGTCTAATGTAATGTACGGTGTAGATCCCCACTGCACGTACAGATGACTGCTTTGACTTCAGTGGTTTGATCAAGTTAGGTCATATCACAAAAATAGAGCAGAATGTATGCTCAAATGTTATTCGTTGGGTTTTAAAAGTTGCTGAACATTAATCCCAATTTACAACAACTTTTGAAAGACAGCTGTGCTTACTTGTGTCCTTGCTTCTCCTCACTACTTGCCGTGATAAGGCGCTGTGTGATAACTGTTGCATTAGCATTGGGCATGTACCTGCAGGAAGGACCCCCTTCCTAACATGTTGACAAATGGACACAAAAAAACAAATCCACAACAGAGAGAAATATCATACAGGCAAGTGTTATGCTCACATTTAAAAATTTTGTATATCACAAGTCCATATTTGACTGTCGATAGATGCTTTATTAAATTATCTAAAATTAGATTTAAAATTTTTACATCAATACTACAGACAAAACAAACAACAAATGAATGTTACATTGATACCGCTAAAGTTCTTGCTTTGCTTTCCACTCAACTATTTTGTTTTGCTTTAGTTTGTAGACATGTAGGACAAATTAATTTAAACAAAACTTTGGCATTCCTGCGACACCAGTTATACCCACTTTGTGTTACAAAGCCTTGCCTTCATTATTCCAACCCCTTTTTAAGTCTTCAAGACTATTAATAAAGCGAGTAGAGTTCAAGCCCTGCAGTTCTTTACAACTATGACATTCTACAAACTTAACTAACTTGGAGCCATGGTTGCCACTCTTAGATGTAGTATTCCCATTTTGGGTAATGGTAAAATCTATAGATATTGCCCCCAGCTAAATGATTACATTTTTTTATGCACTGAAGTATAAATCAATAAACTGTAGTTTAGGCTATTTTGGACAGACAGGAACATTCCATTCATATGTACAACTTACATGAGCTGCCAGAATAAACTCCTAACCACGGAGCTCTTATGCAAGGGGACTTACAGTACAGGCCAAAAAGCAAAGATCTTCACAAATGTATCCAGAGGGATGTTGTGCAGCTTTACGACTTGAATGCATTTTCTGCAGCCCACGGTCATCACTGTGTATGTTTAGTGTGTCTGGTAAGTCATATATCAAACTGCTGAAGTAACCTCAGGAGGGTGAAGAAAGGCTGTCAGATCCAAATGTGAGAAGCAGAAGTGAAAAATCTCCCAGAAAGCCTAAATCTTTGGGATTCTGTATATTAATACTTCATTACCCAACCCCTGTGCAGCCTCCCTTCTTCCCAGTATAAATAATTTTAAGTATCTTGGCCACATGAAGTGTGACTGCCAGGCTCTCTGGATGTAATCCAGCTAATGGGCGCAAAGAAAAAAAAATACAATTTTCATCACTTTTACACAAAAGTTTAAATGTGTCTTGAATGAATTCAAAAACATTGTTTGTCTAAATGGTAAAGTATTCAGCATAACAGCAGGCCAGATGTGCACAGCAAAAATGTCTAGATCCACCTCTAGTTACATACATTACACAGTCTCTCCTGCAGAGTTTGAACTCAAAGTGCAGTGTGCCCTTTCACCTAGATATGCAACTTGATCCATACATAAAAACACTGCTCATGTGAGAAAAACGTGATGTCCAACTCTTAATCTACTATCAAATCCACATTTTACACCATGAAGGGTCTCTAACATGATTACTCAGCAATTTTATCACTTACAGCTGAGCCATGAAGTGCTGCTGCAGCTGTAAAAGGCACATGTGTATTTTTGACAGCATGTGATGTCCCAGGTGTTACGTCAAAATGATAAGTCATACTTCAGCAAAAGGCATTACTCTTCTTGCAAATTCCATCCACAAATGACTCTATTTCTTAACATACGCAGTAATGCTTAAGGAATGTTTAACTTGGCGGCCATTTATTCCAGTTGTGAAAGGACCATCTTTATGGTTACATGAGGGGACCCTAAATCAAGTAATAATAATTCTAATATTTTACTTTTCAATAAAATCTAGGTCTGACCCTTAATAGCTATTTCATGAGTGTCCCGCTGTGTTCTGTTTTGGCCTCATAGGCCTTTATCAAGTTTTTTCACAAATGTCAAATGTAGTCATTGTTCCTGCAGGAATTAGTCTAGCTTCTTGTGTCTCCATTTTGCCCTAAGTATTGCTCCTCTTTCAACAGGTTCCAACACAGTGTCACTATCAGGAAGGAAAAGAAACTTGATTTTTCATGCACAGCATTTATTTGGCTACTAACTTCCAATTATCATGATCTAATGGCCTAAAACATCTGGGTTGAGTTTCAAGATCACCAGTGTGCTGTACATAATATTCTAAACATAGCTGTAAGAATTTACTATATGCCACTAGTAATCAATCAGTCTCCTTTTTTGTTCTCTTTCCCATGTCCTTTTTTGACTTTGCAATGCACCTTTAAGTTCCTCCTGCTGTGTGGAAGGAAAAAAACTAACAACATTCAACTAAAAGTAAAAACATCTGATTTATACAATATAGAGTGTTCATGCTGATAAAACAGCCCATAGAGACACTGGATGTCTGCGTCATAAATGTACACAGTTTTGGAGTTACTTAAGGTGACAGTAGATATAATCTCTAAACACCAACATTTGAAAAGACTGAAGTAACAATTTACATTCTCCTGCAAAGTATGGGTCCATAAATTTAATCAAAAGCAAGCATTTATACCAGGGGCATTCACACAAACAAAATCTCAAAGCATAGAAAAAAGACAGGTCCAGACTGAAGTGATTTATTCAGTGGGCTGTCAGAAGAACACGTCTGATGTTATTCCAGCTGGCTAAACTCCAGCTTCTGGTGGCTCAGTGAACAAATGTGAACAAATGTGGAAACACTTATCTGATCATGTACATGGAAACTGTACATCCCCCCTATTCTATAAAAACCTAACTTTTATATGACAACCATTTATGCCTTTTTGAAGCAACAGTTCAAGTGCAAGTCCAAGTCCTGCACCAAATAGTCCTGTCCATGCACTTTACTCAGCTTTTATTAAACAGAACTTAAACACTGAGTCTTTCTTGGCACATTAAAATATGCTGTCCTCATTTCACCTAACCCATATTCTTCTCAGATCAGCTTCAAGCTAAATGTGATTTGTTGGCAGGTTTGAGTCAGCTTGTCTCCCACGTCATGACCCTATTGTACAAATGTTGTTTTTCTTTAAGCTTTGCAAAATTGATAACAGATTCTTTTGCCAAAATTCCAGAAATAAAAGCTCAGCTGCTTTTTGATCTACGGGTCTAAATGTGTTATCAATAAAATGACTAGGGTTGATGCTTTTATTGGGTTTTCACTGCTTGTGTCTATGCTTTCAATCAAAGAGCACACTTTGACCTTCATTGCCTTTTCTATTATGCTTCTACACTTGTAAAGAGTTCCTAACAGAACAATGTTTCCATTCTGCTTTTTCAGAACTACAAATTTTCATTATTGTGGAAGGTAAAAACCTGCAACATTTGTACAAAAAGTTTCCTTTTTAACTTTGTTTTATAATCCTTAAATAAGGACAATGCTATGACATTTTAACAACAAAAATGTTGATGGAAGAGAGAGCAGGAGTGTTAGGGTCCCTCAAACCAATATTATTCATACAAGGGATATGTTTTTTCTCTCTTTCTTTTTTAATGTATTTTTTCAGCATTTTGTGTATTTATTGATAGGAGAATCACAGTGGATAGGCTTGTGAAAGGGGGTGAGAGAGCAGGGGGAGACACTATGCAAACTGATCACAGGTTGGATTCAAACCTGGAATGGCAGAAGTATGCATGTGGGACGTGCATGGTTGCTAACCACTCCACAAATCAGCACCCCTCATCCTTAAAATGTAATTAAATTCCATACATGACTGATAAACTAACATGCAGGCAAAAACATAACTTTCTTGGTGGAGGTAATGAATAGAGTGATCCTCAGTGCCCATCCAATCCGTCTGAACAGTATCCCATATATGTCCAGCCAAACCACTCTCTCTTCTCAATTATTTTCCACAGCCTATGCCTCGCTCCTTCTGCAGAGAGGGCAAGTCTATTTTCAGCAAGTTTTGCATCAGCCTCGACCAAGCAGATGGACCCAACACAGAAAAACATGTGTTCAGAGATTCCGGGTCATTTCAAAACACAGTGGAATAGTGGAAATGAAGCTTAGCGAAAGTTCAGACAGGAAGACCTGTATGCTCATGCGGTCTCATCAGGGTCCCAGCAGCAGAGGTCTACCACTCATCCTTCCTGCATTCCTCACCACCACCAGTGTCTAGACTCCAAGGAGTGTCCTATCTTTCATTTGCCCTCAGTACCCCTGAAGTACACAGAGATAGTACAATGGAGTCTAATCACCAAAGAGACTCTAACCACAGAAACATTGCACATTGTCAGTCATATCAACTTGTATAATAAATACTTATTCATTCAAATTTGGTCTCCCCTGATTGAAAAACTGTTGCTGCTCACAGCAAATCAACGTCTGGCAGGAAATGTAACCTGATGTTTACATGTTCTCCTATTGTTATCTTGTCTAAACAACAATTAGCTTGTGAAGTTAAGATTCTTTTGTGATCTTTATGATCTCACAGTTTAAGTCTCCATGCCAGCACTTTGCTGCGCAGTGCTTTAATAAGCTCCCAGCGGACGAGGACGCATGCCATGCCATCGGTCAGGGAAAAGCCTCTCCGCACTCGGACTGCATGGGCATCCAGGGAGAGTTTCAATTGCTTACATTTTGAATATTTAAGTTTAATCCATCCATAGTCAAATTATTTAGAAATTCTAATCTACATTTACAGTAAGACCGAACAGATATGTAACAGAATGTGATATAGAGAGATACTACTTTTTAGTTCAGATAACATTAATAGTGATGGATAAAATATTAAATGATCTGTATTAGCTTTACCCAAAGCTATTTACAAAACATATGTGATATGTAAAACCGATGTAAAATCAAGCCATGACAATCTGCACACAGCGTCTTGCTGTCAATTGTTTTGTCTGACTGCAAAACTGTGATAGTGTGAAAAATGTGCACATGCTTGGTAGCAAAATACTGTCATGCTCTTATTAAGGATTTCATTGTCCAGTTCCTGTTCTCAATCAACTGTCTCTCTCTTTTTAGCTGTCTGAATGAAATACTTCCACACAGATATAAAGGGCAAAAGTGTGTGTTCAGTAGGTATTTGAGAAAGAAATCACAATGAAAGGAAGACATTGGCAGACAAAGAGCAAGGGAGGGGAGCGATATGAGAGTGGGAGAGGGGGAAATCCTGAAATCTCATGAGGAAGCTATTATTTCAACCCACTTAGAGATACAATCACATAACACACACTCACGGCATAGATGAGCACAAACAAGCAAATGCACATGGTGAGGCTTGCAAATAAATAAACAGAGCAACGCAGGAGAACAGTAAACCCATTTAGAACTCTTGATGTCTAGATTCCAAATTAAACTTTCCCTAACACACATATTTAAACAAGCACACATACAAACACAGGCACACAAAGTCTCTGTATGGGGTAGAAATCAAAAAAGTTTTTGTTCCCTGCTTCTTTCATTACCTCCTCCCCCTTCTTCTCCTCTTCTCTCTGTGAGTCGCAGCAGCAGCAGTTATATCTGATTACGACATGCAGGCTACCTCCAACGAAGCATTACTCACCACCTCACTCCCAGCCTCAAACACTGCTTCGGCTTTTCCATTCTTGTAAAAGCCAAATGTTTTCACAAGAATGGAAATTTCACTGATCTTTTGAACATTTCCTCACTTCTTCAGATGATATCCCCCATGTGCTTTCATGTATAACTTATTAGACTAATAGACAATAATAAAGGGGCACAGCCAAGGCTCTAATAAGAGCATAGGCCTGTATTAGGGTTTAAAGGATTAGTTTGAGGGATGGTGGATTACCCCAGTTTATTTTATCTATACATTAGAGGAGTCTTCAGAGAACGATGTTGCACAGAGTCATATAAACGCTGAAACTTTGAGCCTCATAACAAAAGAACAAAACAAAACTAGACATAAATCAAGACAGAGCAAGAGTCAGACATATACAGAAAATAAAACAGAGTAATGTGATTTCATCATTACACGTACTGCAAAAATATCACACTTGACTGATGTCATGGTTGAACTTCAACCTGATAACACCAGTCCTCTGAAGACACCAGCCCATCAGGGCAACAGCCCATAGAAAGTGTTTGGGCATGGACAGAACCTTTGATCTCTCAATAGTTGTTGTCATCTCTCTGCTATGGGGTCTACAGTTTCTCGTTGTTTTGTGCTGTCTGTGGTTTACTGTCTTTTTTACTATGAGGAGTATCACTTAAATTTGTTGTAGAGTTATGTAATGACAATAAAGACATTCTATTTTATTGTAACTGTTCACACTTTACTGTGACAGAGCTGCCATGACAAGATCCCATATGCTTATTGTCTAAAGACAATAAGCATATGGTATTTCACATGGATTTCAGATGACATGAGTCCATGCCCAGCTCAGATAACTCCACAGTGGAATGGGCGCTCTATGAAAAGTCCAGTCCTATTACAACATTGACTGCTGTAAAGGGAAGCAGGAACTGTTACAATAAGCTGCCATTTATGTCCCTGTATCTGATTTATGTGTTGTGCTGTTTTCTTGCAATATTCTACATTTATTCTCTGCAATCTACTTGGTCACCCAAGTCCACCAATAATATGTAACCTAAAACAACAGATGGGTATCCTTCTGAATGTATTGCTAAGTTCAAGATTTCACAAAAGAAAATGGGAATTGATGGATGTTTCTGTCCAGTAATGCTGCGCAAGAAACATGGTAAAAGATGGGGATCTAAGACTGCATGCCCATATGATTTGTTTTCCAGTATAAGCAAATGATCCTGTTTACAGAAATGGAGAGTATAGACCATTTTTCCTCCTAAAAGACTTCTGGTTTCAGCCCTGAGTCCTTACTTAAATATTTTAATCAAGAGGCAACAAAGACAGTTTTTCAGTCATTTGTCTGTATGTTCTACCCCCCAAACTGCATCTTTTTAGGACATGTGAAAAAGAAGAGCTCGCACTGAATGAATAGGTATTGTATGACCTGATCACTCATAATGTTTTTGTACTTAATTTTGCAAACATTTGTAATATTCAGCCATTATGTGGCAATAGCAATGTTTTGTGAAGTGAAAAAATGAGAACAATAAACCCATTTAGAAACCCCTGATATCTGGGTTCTTTCCAAACTTTCCCAATATCACAAAGACACACACAAACACACAGGCACACAAATGGTTGGTCTTCTACTGAATGAGGAAATATTGTATGTCCTGATCACTTATTGTTTTTTGTACTTCACTTTGGTTAAACATTCATAAAACCAGCGCATTGTCATGGGCAATAGCAGTGTTTTATATAAAAAGGTTTAAAAATAGACAGAAGGCTTATGCCTGACAGTGATCACATGTTTCAATTGCAAAAGTTGCATTTAAATTTCAAAGTCTGAATTAAACTCTCTCATTTAAGTGTATGTTCAATGTAATACTTATGAGGTAATTTAATTATAAAAGTGAAAATCTGAATGAAAAGTCCAAGTCCAGTGGCCTTCCAAGCTTGCATTGCAAGTATACTTAGAAAGCCTTTTAAGATGCTTGCAGCACACAGAAGGAGTTGTGTTTCCTCTTCATCATGTGAACTTCACACAAGTTCTTCGTTTAGAATAAAAAGAACCAGCAGAGGTGGGTTAACGAGTAAAAAATCATCCTACGTCACTACATTGAATGAGAGCCCTCCTGGCAGCTGAAGTAACAAACTGTGCCCCAAACATCTGGAATATTCTTACACTGTGGCCTGTTGACAAGAAATCTGATTTTGTTTACAAGTTATGCAGAGTAATGAAAAATGTACAAAAATATAAAATATTACTTAAATTGTTTTGTATTAGATGTATCCTTTATGCAAAAGTATGTAGGACTGAGAGTTGAGATGTGTGATTTTGTGGGTTAGTACAGTAAATCAGTGGTCAGTTCTGTATGGTAATTCAATTGAGCAATGTGTGTACATGTTTATGTGTGTTTAGTCCGAGCAGCCCCTCTCTCTGCCTGGAGTGCTCTTCACTGCTGGGCCTGTTGCCAAAGGATTGCTCAGCATTTAACAAGACTGAAAGAGAGGGAGGGAGGGAGAGAGAGAGAGAGAGAGAGAGCAAAAGAGAGGAAATACAGAGGGGGTGGACCAGGTAGTCATTGGGGAGGAGGGACAATCCAGCATTTCTTGAGTGAGGCTTGAAAAAGAGAGTGGTGGACCTGCAGCCCAGTACAAAGACACACAGAGGGAAGCAGGAAAGACTGACCAAACACTTCTCACAACACACACACAGTGACCAACAGATAGGCAGGTAGACAGGAGTGGACCTAAAGCCTTCCAGACACTCATCTGTCCTCTCACACTCAGCAGCATGTTTCGTTGGAGGCTCCCCCAGGCAGTGTGCGTGCTGTCGGTATGTGTGTGTCTGCTGCTGGCGTACGAGGATGATATTGAGGTCAACTACTCTGACCCCTTCTACAATGAAATCACAGAGGGAGACACGCCAGAACGTAAGTTATGAGCTCTGCATGTGCTGTAATGAATGATTTATCTGATTAAATTCATAGATTTGATTTAATTATTGAGCATGAAATTGATTTCTTTGTAGCCTGGGGTTGCATGAGAGGTGAGCTCAGGACATTTAATTCATTATCCTGCAATGCTTTGTCTGCAGAATTGTGTACTGTTGAGGTTTTTTGTCTGATACAGTGCTAAATCAGTACATTTAGAGTGGTGCTTATGCGTAACCATGATAATTCAGAAAGAAGAAACAGGGTTAGTTTTAATTTCTCTTGATGTGATCCATATTAGAACGCTTCTGTTACCAGTGATGTCTCTTTCCTTAGCTATTATCATAAGCAAACAAAGGGTAGGCAGTTGACAATAACGAAGAAACAGAAACTTGCTCATATACTTCTGGCAGCAAGAAAAAAAGCTGTCATAAGGAGATGGCTAAAATCAGACCCACCAACGACTGAAAAGTGGATAGAAATAGTTCGTGAAAGTGGATTGAATACACCAAACCAGTTAGATCGGATTTCAATTACTCAACAACATGTTTGAAGTAAGGTTGACACTATATATGGATTAAGATACTGGACACAATATGAAATGTAGTTACTGTTATTAAAAAGTCCTCATGGGTACGTGAGTTTCTATTTTAACTTGTTTTATGTGAGCAAACGTGGATGTATGTGGAGGTAAAAAAAAAAAAAAAAAAAATATATATATATATATATATATATATATACACACATACATATATATGTGTGTGTGTGTGTGTGTGTATTGGCAGTAGTTAGTTTACCTTACCATAGAACTCTGGTGGACCATGGACTGAAGAGCTTTCCCTGTTTGACTGTATATAGTTCACAATGCCACATTGTTTAAAAAACATATATAAATCTATGGTTGGGCAACATTTGGATAACTGAAGAATGGAATGTCTTAAAAAGTGTTGAATGACTTTAACAGCTGAAACTGTGAGACATGTAGATTGTATCTGACAAAATTAAAAAAAAAATGGAGAAACATTTAAGATGCAGTCATACTTTAGAGTGGAATTTGACAAACTGTTAAAGGGTGAACGGACTTTGCTTTTTTAGAGCTCTTGTAGATAGTTAACATTTCAGCTCAAATTTAGCCTTCATACACCTTCACTCCAATGTTCACTCACTGATAGTTCTGAGTTTCTAGGCAAGTAACACACTAAGTTACTCTCCACTGATGCAGCAGTGGGAGCAATTTGTGGGTAAGTGTCTTGCCCAATGACACTTTGACATGTGACAGCCAGAGCTGGGCTCAAAACGTGCAACCTCCAGGATACGGTTAGAGCATGCAACCAGACTAAGCTGCTGACAGTCATAGATTTGTTGAAAATACCAAATAGGCTTTTCTTCTATGAATAAAGAGGATAAAAATCCAACAGAACATAGAACACAGTGAGTGTAACAAAACACTATTCAAAGCTAAAGAATAAACAGATATGTTTTGGTTAGTGACCCTCATAATGCAAAAAAACACTGGAATAAAACAATCCAAATAGAAACAACAAAAACCGTACAAGCACAACACTGCTAAACAACAAACATTACTGACACAGTGTTGAGAGGACTGTTCAAAGTGGGGTTTCATGAGGTATGTATAAATGGTAAATACATGAGGTACAGTGAAATAGACCAGGTCTGTCCATGAAAAGAAAGAGCTGTTCCAGAAGCTGTGGTTGCACATGGCTTCAGAGGGGGCCAACGGCAAAGACAAATGAGATGAATTCAGGTGAAAACAAAGTCAAGACAGCATTGGAGTGATTGAACTCTGAGCTGAACAGGCCCCCCTCTGCATGGAGGGAAATAGGACCAAACAAAGAGAAGCAAGCACAAACAAAGCATTGCAAATGTGTTTAGCACACAGGAAAATTACTCCATGGCTGTTTTTGTTTTGTTCACTTTTTCTTCATATTGTGTATCCTATTACTGGATCTCTTGGCCCCATTTTGAGCAGCCTATAGTCTTTAGTGCTCTTTACTGATCAAAATTACTGAGGTTAATGTTTTTACCATCAAAATGAACCTCATTTGAACCCACTTAAAAAATTCTGAGCTAAACCGTAAAAAGAAATGAAAGGAAAAAAACATGATAATATTTCTGTGTCAAGAATCTTGTCCAATGGGCCCTTTATATCCATGTTTGATTTTTGAAGTGGTGTTTTCCAAAAAAGGATGTGACATTTATTAAGCTAAGAGGCCATTTAAGAGAAAGAAGGAGTAGGGTTTACGAGTAGCAACGTTTCTACCATATACTCTTTGTAATCATGGAGTTCATGCAGGAATACACTGAACCAGAAAATGAGATGGCTTTTTAATCCACAAACCAGAACCAAAGCATATCAAGGCATGACTTAATGGTCACTACCTAACACTACAACACATTCTCTGTTTTCATCACATTTTAAAGAACACACATGAAAGAGAAAGTGTGAACACATGTGGCAGCACTTTGCTTTGTTTGTTGTTTCAGAGCTAACAGGAGGTATAATTGCAGCACCAGCAGGTTTGTTCTGGGCACAGTTGGTAATGTGATTAAAACCAAGCAAACAACAACCCCCCCCCCCCCAAAAAAAAAACTAGCACATGAAGTTTAAGACACCGGAGTTTAAATTGTTCATGTTTGACTGCTCCAAAGAATAGAAAATGTTGTCTAGAAATCCTCTTAACTCTCCTGCTTGTTGATTCAACACAATGCACATACATACACACATCCAGATACATACAGCATTAGGGGTGGGACATGAGAACTGATTCCAGTGTGGAGAACAGGTTTCAAGGAGTTAAGTTAAATGACAATCACATGTCTGTTTGCTTAACAAATCACCCGAAACTTTCTCTCAAGGTTCCAAAAGAGGTTGTGTAAACAGCACAGTAAGTAATTTCTGAGATGATGGAATTTCAAATTGGGTGGAAGAAGCAACATGCTGAAATGTTTCCTAATACATTATGACATTAAATATCAGAAGTGCCAAGGGTCTGACAATGTTGACACGCTATGTAGACAAACAATTTTGTCCCCACTGAAAATACAAAGGAATCAATATGGGAGGGGAAAAAGGATTGATGCACCCACAGACAGAATCAAGCGGGATTGAAAGTGACATAAATAAAATCCTATCAATTCTCTAACCTAATGAGCATGGAAGCAAATATTATTCTGATTAAAATGTTAAATGTTAAAATGTGACTTAAACCTTTACTGCCTGAGACAAAAATTAAGGGCAGAAATTTCTAAAATTTTGGAGCTGAAATTTTTATTTCACTTTCTACTGAAATCCCCAAAAATCTAAATTTCCATAAAATTTAACTCAAAAATGTTTGTATCACATTGGATCCATAGGGTGTTTTTGGCAACTTTTAATTCATCTGAGGACATTTTTTATTATTTGATTGAAGTCAGATTTTATATATATATATATATATATATATATATATATATATATATATATATATATATATATATATATATATATATATATATATATATAAACTGTTGACTTATCCTATAGAGGCATCATAAAGTATGTATCAAATATGATACAAAAGGCATTAATGGGTTAAAAGTTGCTTAATAAGCTATCTTAATTGATCTTATTAGACAGGATTTTTAATCCATGACCAAAAGAGTCTAATTTCAAACACTAAAAAAATCACAAGTTCTTTCAAAGCCCTCCTCCCAAGGCATTTCTAACATCACGGGTGGGTTATTGTAAAAAATATGGAAAGCTGCCTTATCTTGTATTGCTAAATCCTTAAAATATTTTTTGTCCAAAATTTTATCAGTTCTTCCTTGTACCATGACCAACATTCCCTGAAGATGACATTAAAAGAACTTACTGAGTAAATGGTAAAATGTGGAAAACTGCCCCATCTCGCAACACATAAAGATGTTGATCTGGATCGGGATCGCCATCAAAATGTAATCACTTTTGTGCCATGACCAAAGTTCCCTGAAAATGTAATCCAAATATTCTAAATTTTGAGTTATCACGTTCAGAAACAAACTAACAAAGACTGGCAAACACACAACCTCCTTAGCAAAGGTAATTGTAACAATATCAATAAGGGCATCCATGTAGATGATTCTCTGCTACTCCAGCTCATAGCCCCTTAGGAAGACAAACTAAATGAACCAGAGTCAAGAGAGAGGGAAACAGGCCATGCAGGAAATGTCAGAGAATAATCAAGCAATCAATCAACAATATGCTCCAAAACACAAATAAGCTACCTAAAGCACAAATGAAATAGAAGTACATTGCCAAATGACGTAGTCTGGGATGTACCGTGATACTTCTACAGCAACAACAAATATTGCATGTCCATTATTTTGACTGCCACAAGAAGATACGGGCCGCTTTACAAAAGTAAAAGCATTTTTTAATTGAGGCAATACAATACTCTCAGAAAACAACACATATAAGTTCTTCATTTTAATGCAAACATTCTTTATGTTGGACCTTTATGTTCATTAGAAATAGTATTATCACACTTGACACATGTCGAGTAGTTTAACAGGCTGAACTCCCACATAGGGTCAAGTATCCATGAAAATGCTGTGTAAGGTCATTTAGCAGCCCACATCCATGGAGCCACATCCATCAAAATCCCTGTGGTAGACAAGTGCTTTAGTAAATCAAAAGGGAGCAGAGTGCATTAACCTTCTGTCTAATTGACTTTAGGGGCCAGCCAAAACAAGTCATGCAGCCCTGTGATAAAGTTCCTCTTGAAAAGTGCAGGTCTAGACAGAGTTTGAGAGGCTCAGCTTTTAATCAAAACAGCGTGTCTGACACACTTTCCCACTCCTGGAGTGTTGTACCTCATTTCCTTGCTTCACTTGACTGTCTTTATCTCCCCTTTCCCTTGCAGGTCTTCCCTTTCCTGTGTTTCAGCAAAAAGAAAATTTCCTTTTCCTTCTTTTTTTCTTTCTTTCTTCTTCAAGCAGCAAAGCAGAGGATGAATATATGAAGTGTTCATGACCCCATTGTCCCTTTCCTTCACATGGTCCTGTCTCCCCTCTTAGTGTGTTGCTTCCTCTTCCTGAAGCATCTCAGTTATTTAGTATTATTAACTCTATTTTAAACTAAGGAAGTTTATAGCATCTCCAACTTTGGTCTATTTCCTTCTTTGCTCCCTCTAAAGCCATATCGAGTGATTGACTACACTGAAGGAGAACCAACTTATCTAATATCTTTTGTTTTTTGAAGAGTAGAATGGGCAATAAATATCAAGGAAAATTAGTTCAGAAATTCAAGAAGTAAAGGCTTCTCAAAATAACAGGGATTAGAAAATGTTTGAAGTTTCCCTCAGATCATAGAAATTTAAATTAACAACAGGCATAACTTACTGATGATTCCACATTATTATTGTGAAATCTATAGCAAATTAGGTATAAAAGTGAATGCATCATGCTCCAAATAAATAATTACTATACACAGTTGATTTTTCAACAGTAAGTTAAAAAACATACATGGAACACAGTTCAGTACTTTACACTCACTCACAGTGCCAGAATATTAGCTCTTGCTGCCATTTCCAACATTTTTTATTAAAAATATTTCAAAATCCTGACATGAAATTTAACTTCTGTTTCCTTCTCCTTTCTTATGACCTACTCTCTCAGCCACACCAACCTCCACTCCCTGCAGCTCTCCAGACCTAACAAAATGGGACAAACTCTTCTCCATGCTGGAGAACAGTCAGATGAGGGAGAACATGCTTCTGCAGTACGCTGATGAAATCATCAAGGTGGAGATGGGGTCACTGCGCGGGGAGATGCTCAGGTAAGTGTTGACAAAGGGCATCTTAGTAACTATGCTCAAATAGGGTAACTTGTTTGTTTGGGATTTCTTAAGGATGATTTTACTAAAGGACATTATAGATACTGAGACAGAGTTTTATTATATATATTTTTTTGTCAAAATTGTCAGCATTTTCTACCTCATTTATCAATTAGTAAATGGTTCCACTTCAACATCAAACTGCTGTTGACATAAATAGTTCAGGAGCCAAACTGATGTTAAAAGTCTGTTGCTCGGGGTGCTGGTTTGGCGTAGTGGTTAGCACCCCATGTACTTGCTTCTGCCGGTCCAGGTTCGAATCCCGCCTGTGACCAGTTTGCAGAGCGTCTTCCCCTACTCTCTCGCCCCCTTTCACAAGCCTATCCACTGTCTCTCTCCTATCAATAAAGGCACAAAATGCCCACAAAATATACATTTAAAAAGTCTGTTGCTCACTGGCTTCTGAGAATCATGAAAAACATCGTATCTCTTCTTTTTGTTTCAGGTTTGTAGCCCAGTATGGCGGCTCCTGTGGGGTTGCTGTGGAGTCAGCAGGAAGAAGGTTGGCCTTGCAGCTGGAGGGCCGTCTCAAAGAAACCTTGGAGCGCCTCAAAATCAAAGACCAGACATCTAATGCTAGAAATGCTGCTGGGAATTCTGTTGGGAATTCCGTCCACCTTGAGGGGATGCTACAGCAGCTTCTCATAACAGCACGCAGTCAAGCTTCCCGACTCGCCAAGCTGGAAATTGGCTGCTTCAGCCCAGGAGCCGGCTTTGGGGTGAATTCTAAGACAGGGTCCTTGCTTCCTGAGAGTGGAGCAGCTGGGCAAGAGCAGCAAGAGGTAACATCACGAGATGTCACTCCAGACACAGTGCTGGCTGTGTTGCAGCAGATCAGGGTGCAGCAGGAGGAGGTGCTGAGGTCATCCAGGCAGAGAAATCTCCCCGCAGGTAAAAAAAAAAAAAAATCCATCTTATCTGCAGCACTTTCTGTGTCTGTCTGTACCTGTTGGCTTCTGTTCCCCTTTCAGTGCTGCCTAAACAAGCTTCCACTTTCGATTTGTTTTTGCTTTGACACATTTAGGTCGTGCTTCAGAAAAAGAACGAGACCCCCCTCTGTCAGCCGTGGGTTTTGAAAAACTTGTCATTTTCACTTTCTAGATACATTTGTCTGCCCGTTTCCAGGAGTGTAGTTTTCTTCAAGCGGGAACATATCCTTTTCAGACTCTTGATAGCACTAGTCCAAGTTCAGACAGTCAGGTTAAACATTACGAGGATGAGCAAGAAAGTAGATTGGCTCTGCCCTATAATGCCCATTTTTATCTAATCATTCCTGTGTGTTAGCTTTTATTACAAACACATCTGAGTGAGTCAAATGCAAATCTAGGTCAAAATCTCAGTAAAAGCTGAATTGGACATCATATATTGATCTAGACCCTTACCTTAAGCTATTCTCATAGTCTTTCAGATATTCAAAAATTAAACAAGAGCCACTAAACACACAGTAAATTATGAGATGACATGAAGGGTTGAACTTTCCAGGAAAACTGACTGTGAGAATATATTCTTCTCAGTTTGGAGGCAGCATATGGTGCCAGTTAATAAATCTACTAATGCGGCTTACCCTTCATCCTCAAACTAAACAGTGACCAATTAGAATGTAACTTAAGAGATAAAGTGACTAAGAGTGAGTAAAAAAAAAATTCAGCCCATATGTGTCAGTAAGACAAATTAGTTTCCTGGGATCATTCAAGTAAAATAGTTTACAAACAGGAAACGTTACCTTACTCATCTAATGCTTTCACCCCTACTCAGTTCAGTGATGTAAAGTGGCCCCACATGCAGAGCACAGGGAGGTTTAATCACTGGCAGATCACAAAAACCACACCAAAGCACCCTAGGAAAGCAGAGCCACATGGAAACCATCACAAGCAAACACACACACACTCTGTATTTCCAAAATGTCTCTTTTTCAACATTATCATGTAAGTGGCAGAAATTTGAGACAAATGTAACATCAATATTTGGATTTCTAGTTTTAGCAGTAGTGGAGTGTGCTAGCTGGAAGATGGGGCTGGGGGGCATGTAACTGAGTCTAGGTTATAGAAAAGAGAGAGAAAACAGTTAAATCTTGAAGATAAGTGACAATTCCTCCTCTTAGAATAAACGCACCAATACATAAACATGAGTGCTGCTGTCTATCCCACTGCCAAAACAGCAAAGTGCCTTAAGATACTTATTTATGAACTATTAAAAAACAAACACAAAGAAATAACTACTAAGAATTAACCAACAGAGGTAGGTCTCATAATGCAGAGTGAGTTTAAAGGGGCTGTTCAAGGGGGATCCAGTACATCTGAATGATTAAAAACAGAGGAGAGGAGGAAAATAATCAAATGAAGCAGAAAAAGCCAATGAACCATTTGACCCACATAGGGTGTTATGTTTGCTCGTTGGTGGGGCAGGAAAAAACTTCCTCAGATCCATGATCTCATCACCTGACCGACCACTGAACCTTGACTGTATTTATTTCAACTCAACATCCAGCCTAACACTGCCAGCAGTGTGCCTTCATCTACAGTTGACCAATAAAAGACCAATAACATGCATACATGTTGACCGCTTCTCTCATGCATCAGCCCAACTTCAACATGCTAAGGCAAGGCAGAATTTGGCAATTTTCGGCCAATCGTAGGATAAGATTTTTTGAGTAAACATTGGGCCAATTGCCCATAAAGTTCAAAATTTATCTTAACAAAAAAAGACTGTAGTCCGACAAAGGTACATGGCAGGTCAATTTACTTGTTGTCTTACCAGTCTACCAAATTGTTGACATGATTCAGGTTCTCCTTCAACGTCTAATGTTTATCCTCTTTTTAGTGCGGGGTAGTGGGGTAATTTTATAGTGTGGGTTTATGAGGTTGATATTAATTGTAAAAACACTGGCCACTGTGATTTTAAGCAACTCTGCCACTGTAAGCTAAAAAGATTAGCAAGAAACTTAGCTATACATTACTGCATATGGGGTGAAGAGCTCTGTTAAAATTATGAAATTTTAGGTGAAGCAAATTAAAACTAGAGGTGCACAGAGAACACAAACCTCTGCCAAGACATCTCTGACACTATATGCCTATCTCACAATATTAAGGAACCCTTGAAAGAAATCCTCGATTGTCATTCAGATTTGATCAACAAAATCGAATCACTTTCTCCTTGTGCCATGACCAACATCCCTGGAAATATTTTGTAAAAATCTTACATTTTCAAGTTATCCTGTTAGCAAACAAACAAACACAACTGACATAACCTTGAAGGAGGTTAAAACAACTTTAGTGTGATAGTAGACCACACTAGGCTCATTTACAATGCTTTCTTTTCTGCTTGTGAGCCTCTTTGTTTTTGAACAACTTGGGCATAGTGGACAGCTCTTTAGCCTGGAGTAAAGCAGTATCAAGACCAAGAGGCTTTATAATAGAGAAGTTGTTGTACATAATGTCAGCGCAGTGAATAGTCACCCCAAGACTGTTTTTTTCTCACCAAAAGTTCAGAAACTTGCATGGAAATCTTGGCCCCATCTACAGTAATGCATAGCCAAATTCTCATGCATTTTTCCCCTTACAATCACCGTGACCACTGGATGAATTACTGAAATAAACTTCATGAAATCCAATTTCAAGAAAACTCAGTTTTCCAAATAATTCTGCATTTCTCTAACATCAAGCCAGATTGATTATGCTAGAAGTGACACTTATATTTAATTTGGAGCCATTTGAACATCTCTACCATGTAAAGCTTCTCTGCATACACATCAATGTGTTGTTGCTGATTAAGTGCACCTGAAGTTATCACTAATTTCAATCAAATCTTGTTCTTTAGATTGTGAGATGGCTCTACTCTTCCCTATGCGCTCCCGGCGAATCTACACCTCTGTTTTACCAGATCATCATCTTGCTCTCTCCTCCTTTACCATTTGCATGTGGGTGAAGCCAACAGTTGTCTCAAACAAAACTGTACTCTTCTCTTATGGAAATCGCCGCAACCCATATGAGATTCAGTTGATACTTGCTCAGTCATCTGCACTCTTCACCATCGGAGGGGAGGCTCACCTGGTGGAGGCACGAGGTGTGGTCAACCCAGGACATGCTTCGGAATGGATCCACTTATGCGGAGCTTGGTCATCTAAGCAGGGTCTTGCGTCCCTGTGGGCAGGTGGAAAAAAGGTGGTGTCCACCCCTGGAGTGGCTGAGGGACATGTCTTACCTGATGGGGGCTCACTGCAGCTGGGTCAAGAGAGGAACGGCTGCTGCCCTATGTCTTCAAACGTAGGGAGTGGAATGCCAGGGTTTGAGGGAGGATTCGATCAAAAGCTGGCATTTGCAGGAAAGATGACAGGAGTGAACATGTGGGACACGGTGCTGTCACAGGAGAAGATTTCCCAGCTGGCTTTGCAGAGTGGCCAAGGCTGTGAGCACAGAGGGAATGTGGTGGCGTGGGGAGTTACAGAAATGGTGCCACATGGAGGAGCTCAGTTCATAAACTAACAGGTTCATTCACTGTTCTGGTGAAAAGTCATCAGCAACACAAGAATCATCACCAGAATCACCACCATCATCATCATCATCATCATCATCATCATCATCATCATCATCATCATCACTATTATCATATCAGAAGCATCTTGTTAGGCATACATGCTCAAACTGACAAACTGCTCTTCATTTCACCCTAAAGATCATTTTAGTTGTTTAAACAGAAATTGTTGATGTTCATCCTTTATTTCTTGAGGAACACTGATGCTGCAATGAACGTTACAAAAATGAGAGAATGCTATCGCTGCATTGCACAGGAGTTTATTTTGACAGCATAGCCCTCTGAACAGAGGACATGCATCACACACACACATACGCGCGCGCACACACACACACACACAAACCCACATACAGTGCACACAAAAGCACAGCCATAAAATGATGTGCCTTGTATTGTAGGAGGAAATATGCTGCATGCAGCATGTACCAAAGACTTCATTAGACTGTGAAAAAGACAAAGGGTTTTTGTTATGAACGTGTTGTGGGATGACCAGATGGCCATGCAGGAGAGGAAAACAAAAGGTCATGGACTGAAAAAGATGATTATTATGCAATTTAACTCTCTCTGCAGTTCGTCTGTAACCACTGTGGTCTTAAAGGTATCACTAAAGGCAGAGCTGCCACACTAAAGTGAAATATTTTCAGTGCATAGCACTTTGCATATGTAATACCTAAAATTGCTGCACTTGCTTTCATTACCAGGCAGGTTAATATTCAACCACAGTATTAGCTCCATACAACATGTTCTTATTGTTTGATTCTCATATTTCCCTGAATTTGTGAAAGCTTTTTAAAAATCAGTATTAGACATTTCTTTCTAAATGTGTACTCATGAAAGTGTTTACATTATTTTTGAAAAAGATTCCTGTACAACTGTTAGTTCTTACTGGTATGTCTCTCAATGTAGAGTAACAATGTGTGTTGCTTTTTTATACTACATAGAGTATTAAGAGTAAACTGTTTTATATGTGATTTGAGGGTTGAATTGTTTTTTTTTAACAAAGGAAACTGAGGATAATGTTTACATATTATGATCTTTTATGAGCTAAGCTGTCCTGTATGATACTGTAAAATCCTTTGTATTGTTCTTGTGAAAAAGAGGAACTGAATGTATTTAGTATGTAAATATATGTTGCTTAAAATGGCTGGATGAATGGAGGGTGGGATATGAATAAACATGTCAATTCATATAACAATCCTTTGTTGGATGTTGCCTTTTTTATTGTTGGTTTACTGATACATCATATTCTGTACCTAAATATGCACTGTTATATCAGAATACAAATATAATGAAACTAAATATCATCCAAGTCAATGTACAAAATATGTTTATAGCCATGCCCTATTAAACTAACAGATGGGGCTGCTTTTAGAGAGATGTATCATCAAGACAGAGTAAAGATTAGGAGATTTTTAGTCTTGTGGAAAAAGCAGTGGTGTAAATATGCAATCTGAGCACAAATGCATTAGATCAAAAATCGTTCAAACCATTCAATCGACTCATAGGGAACAAAAATGGCACATCAAAAATGACATGCATCCAACATGACACAGCACAGTAAACTATGACACTGTGCAGAGCTTAAAACACAACACAAAAAAAAACACAGAGAGGACACTCATTCAAACGGGTGCAACTGAGATCTGCATATATGTAGCTGTGTTTGAGGAATTTGGTGGATGATTAACACTTTAGAAGCAGTTGTGTTTACTTAAAAAAAAATAAATGAATGGTTCATTTTTAGGGTGAAAAAATGGCAAGAACATTCTGTTTTTAATAAAGCTTTCCAAGTCTCATGAAAGAAACAAAGCCTACACCTCAGTTTGTCCTAAATATAACATATAATGTGCCCTATTTGAACAAAATGAGGACAGCTCTCAATTTGTCTGTTTTGATTGGTTGGAAAGTACACTCAGCAGTAACTAGTCAGTACAACATGATTCAGTGCAAAGTTTTCAATGGTTTTGCATTCTTTCTATAGCCTAAGGTGAAACAATGGAAGGATGTTACACTGGTAGATCTATTTGGTGGGGATCGGGGAGCTAGGCATTTAAGAGTTACTAGCACTGTTCACAGAAGGACAAAAAGAAGTCCTGATGGGAAAGACTTACCCTAGGGCAATTAAGTTTCACCACTTAACCTAATGGGCATGTTTTTGGTCTGTGGGAGGAAGCTGGTGTGTCCAGAGAGAACCCACACATACAAAGGGAGAACCCATGCATACACAGGGAGAACATACAAATTCTACACACAAAGGCCCTGACTGACAACAGATTTGAACAAGCAACCGTCTTACTGTGTCACTACCTGCTGTGCCATCATGCCATCCTATTTTTTAGATATGTTTGCTCAAATTTTCATGTGTTTATTTAGTTATTCATTCAATTTTATGGCATTAACAACATTTTTTTTTACCTAAAATAGTACCCTAACAATTGTGGTTGGTGCCATGCTGACACCGTCTCAAGCAGTTGAATCATGAGAAAGTGTTTTTCAAGCTGTCAGTTGCCCAGCACTATGACCTCTGTCTTGTCCGAGTTAAGAAAAGTTCCTGGTCACTCAGATTCTAATGTCTTTTAGATATGCTTCTACTTTAGGTACCTGATTTGTCTCACCTGGCTTCATTGGTACATACAGTTGAGTATTATTAAGCATAACAACACAAATTAACAGAGTGTCCTCATCACATCACCACAAGAAAACATATATATGGAGAAGACAAGTAGACCGAACACAGAACAGAAGCTGAGATTAAGTTGTTTGTTCCTTTAACTCGAGCAGTATCTGTGAGGTGGTGAGCTCTAAATCCTGACCCGAAGTCCTCAAACAAGCTGTTGTTTTGAATGAAGTCACATACTGTTGCTGATTAGCGATTAGGCTCTTTGAAGTAAACAGGAGGTTTAATATAGGCCTGTAGTTAAGTACTGCGTCTGAACCAAAGGTAGGATTGTTTTAGAATGAGGTTTGATTAAAGCTACTTTAAAGGACTGTGGCAAGCAGCATGTTGATAACAATACTTTTACTGTCTCCAACAAGAATGAAAAAAAACCAAAGGAAAGACTAAATTAAACAGCTTTGTTGGGATCAGGTTTAAAAGGCAGGTTGATGGTTTTGAGGAGGAAACAACACAATTTAGTTCTTCAAGGCCAACTGGAGAAAAACAGTCTAATCAGGTTGAAGTACATTTAAAGCTGGAGTTGGTAATCTGATTTTGATACACTTTTTGTAATACTTGTTAAAATGGTCTTTATGACCCGATGTCAATCAATTCATAATGTGTTCTTAAAACAGAACACAAACAAACACCTGCTATCTACAGCAGGAGTAAAACAGGGGAAACACCAACTAATAATAATGTTGTGTCACCAATTTTTAAACCAATTAAATCCCGTCGCCATTCTGGCCGCCTCCTGTGCGTACATTTTGCCGGCATGCACAGACTCAGTGTGTATAGCCAAGCTGAGAGGGATAAGAGTCCGCGGGAGAATGCTTACCTGTCAAGTTTAGGCTTTGTAAATACGGAAGCCCGCAACGAGCCATCCCACAACCCCAACCAAGCTCCAGTATCCCTCACATTCTAAGACAGATGTACAAGAAATCTAAAATAAATGCTTTGTTTTTCTTGGTTTGTTCTGCTGTTGGCTCTAGCCTCGTGACAGCTGCCACCCAGGCTACTGCAGGTGGACGTTCTCACTAGGTTTTGTCTTCTTCTTTGGTTGGCATCCATCATTTTGGAGCATTACCGCCCCATTTTGGAGGAGAGGTGGGAGGGGCTAGACGGAGCCCTGAGGAGTTGCTACATTCAAATTCATGCTAGTTTTCCAAAATTGCCGAACCCAGCTTTAATGGTACGTCAGGTCCAGGTAAAGGCAGGGAGAGTAATATTTAAAAAGTTCATCAGGTCCTCACAGCTGAGAACTGGTGGAATCACAGACTCAACAGAGCTCTGATTCTGTGTCATCCTGGATACAGATTGTCAGATTTTTAAAATTAAGCTTTATCAAGAATAATTTCTTCAAAACAAAACCTAAAAAAGCAATGTCTGTAACTACATCATTTATCTGTTTCTAAACATGTTTTTGATCATATTATTTGAGCATTAATGCATTTGCTTTATGAATGCAGAATCTGGCTGAGCAGAGCTTTTTTTGCTTTTGCAGCATTCCCCTGAAGTTCTCTTGCTTCCCTCCTGATCAGGTCTTCCTCTTTGAAAATCAATGCCTTCTATGATGCTTGGGGACTTCATTCAAGAAGTCTTCCTGCAAGCTTGGAATTTCACATCATGTACAGTATATGTTGATAACTGTGTATAAATATGCAAGTGTGGCTCTTGAAACACATTTTGAAAAGTTGGCCTGTTCTTCTCAGACTGTTGCAGCTAACACATGCTTTCAGTTTACTGTGGCCCATCCTGCTATGGCCCCATTAGTGACACAGAACAGATTTCTCCCGCAGTGACTACCACTGCACAGTCTCCAACTTCGTCTGTCACTGTGACCTGTTACGAAATAGAAATACCACCTCTTAACTCACTTCCATCCAGCACACCTGTCCAAAAGGTTTTTCTCTCTTACTAGTACAAGCCAGGATACAGTAAGAACATGTGTTTCTTAGCAGGGGAGCTTTGGAAGACATAAAACCTTGACAGATGACACATTCTTAACTTCAGTGTTAACTTAGGATCAGGTTTTACTTTGAGAAGGAGGAACTCTTGGCTCTAAAATCCCACTGGGGCCAGAGCAGCACCATATTTTTAGAGTGCATGTTGCACTGTAAGTGACTGTTGTGTGTGGTTGTGTGGGATATCTGATAATGTGCAAGTACTGTTGTTTCTAGCTGAAGTAGGCTATAAAACCCAAGCTCTGTATCTTGCTGCAGGCTTCCTGTACCCATTAAACCTTTGCATACATGTGCACACAAACCTTCACAACCTTATGAAGTTCTTTATGACTTTGTAAAAGAGCCATCAGGCATGTAATAATAAATTACGACAAAACACATGCGTTCACACGATGACACATCTCCTTTATAAACACCTGGAGCAACATCAAGCAACAAACCTCAGAAATTACACCACACATGCACAGTCCATCCATTGCTTGGGCACATCACACCCCCATTGTCAACATCTCTTAAACCCCATTACATCAGCCGGCTTCCTGAACAGAGGGCTGCTGGGAAAAAAGAGGACATCATCTGTTATTGTGAGTTTCATATGTGTGTTTGTGGATGGAAATGTGCTCACATATGTCTGTAGTGCAGTGTTTATGTTGTGTTGTGTTTATGTTGAGGTTTCTGAGGGGATGAGAGAAGTTGAAGCTTGTGAAAAAGGCATCATGGGGTTCAAATGTTCAGAGCACAGAAGACGAGCCCCAGCAGTGAGTTGTAACAGAGGGTAAAAATGTGAAACTGCCAAGCCTGCATTCAAAACTGTCCAAGGAACCATAAATCTGAAGATACTAGAATGAAGCCTTCCTGTAAGCCTTGTCCACTTTCATCCGTCCTTTGAATTTTAAAATGTGTGTGTGTGTGTGTGTGTGTGTACGTGCGTGTGAGTGTGAGTAAATGTGTGATGTGTTCCCTCATTGATAAGGCTCATTATCAGTTCAGCACCACCTCTCTCATTGGATCAATACTGCTAGAAACTCGAGTAAGTAACATGCATAAGTTTTATCGAGCCAATCCTCTTCTGAGTTTTCTCCCTTTTTCATACTTGATTATCCATCACTGGATTTTACTGTGAACTGGGTTTCAATGGTCCCAAAGTGTCCTATTATTTGCTGACTCTAAGGGTATCATTCTGCTTGTGAAATAGAATATTTGGGTGAAAGTTTCAGTGATCCAATGATGTGTGTGTGGTCTGCAAAGTGCAGACGTGACAAAAAAAACACATAAAAAGTACACAACCCGTGTAGGGCTCATTTAATTGCTTCTCTAGAAAGTTTTGCTCAACTTTGTGAGACTGTCTCAAAAAACTGGCCAGCATTAAAAATATGCATAACTTTATCTTTTATATTGTGCTTCAAAAGCAGAACAGGGGTGCTGGTTTGGCATAGTGGTAAGCACCCCATGTGCATGCTTCTGCCGGTCCAGGTTCAAGTCCTGCCTGTGACCAGTTTGCAGAGTGTCTTCCCCTACTCTCTCACCCCCTTTCACAAGCCTATCCACTGTCTCTCTCCTATCAATAAAGGCACAAAATGCTCAAAAATATACATAACAAAAAAAAAAAAAAAAAAAGTAGAACAGAGAGGCCTGTCAACCAAAATTTTAACTTCAAAAAAGTTCTTCATAAGAAACAGAGACTTTCACAGATAAAAAAAAAAATTTTTTTTGGTTCTTCACCAGCAAAGTAATTTTTTGACAGCCAACTGGAAGAAAAGCATTCACTTGCAGATAGCTAAGCTAATGTCAAATAAGACATACATTTGTAGATTTGAGTTTTGCATTTTTTTGACATAGTTTGAGCTTTGACAAAATTTGGAAAAAATGTGAGTATGGTATTATAACAATTTAATTCATTTCAGGCTCTGGGCAGTTAAACAATACAAAAGAGTTCAAGAGTATCAATGTCTATGCTTTACGAAAATTTTAGACTTCATCAGTGAACTGCAGCTCCCTCTCTTTCTTATCATTTGTTAAAAAAATCATTGGAATGAAAAAAGTTTGTTAAATACAAAAATGAAGACAGTTTTTGGTTTATCATCATTATCTGAGATATTAGTTATTCTTTAAAACTGTTCCTGATGTAATAATGTGACACACGTTACTATCAGCTAAAGTTAGGACATTGTGTAAAGCTTTAATAAGTAGAGAAGCACTCAAAGAGTGCAGGCCTCCACCAAGCAGCTCAGTTCTGGCCGTGGCTTTTCCAAAATCTCTGTAAAAGATTAAATTCTGGATCACAAGGATCTGGACCAAACTTAGCACATATGTGGAGGTTGCTATTCTGTTTGACCACAACAAGTTTGATTTCATATGAGTTATTGAACGTGGTCAATGGGATTTCCCAATGGATTGGATTCAGATGAAATTTACCTTGATGTTAGAGACACAGACCTCATTTCATCCTGTACACCGAGAGCGAATCTGTTAAGGAATGGCAGAACCATGATTTCTTTTAATTCCACCCACGATGTTAACTTAGGGGATGTTAGGATTTTTTTTTTTGTTTGAAAATTCAGTGAAGTCTCTCCAGTAGTTTTTGTGTAATCTTGCTAACAAACAAACAAGAAAGCAAACAGAAAAACATTGGCCAGAGAAAACATAACCTCCTTGGTGGATGTAAAAACAGAATACAATGATTTGCAAATTAATTTTGAACTATGTTAAATTTAATGAACAAAAATGAAAAATGTTTACTATTCAAACTGATAAACTTGATTGTTGTTGTTGTTGTTGTTGTTGTGGCAAATATTCACTCATTGTGAATTTGATGTAACAATTTCTATAAAAGCTTGCAAACAACTGTGTGAACGAACAGTCCAGCAGTTTAACAAAAATGTTTTTCAATGCAAATGTCATGAACCTAGGGGTTTTATAATCTACATTCCAACATATCAAAAGACTCAGAGAATGCAGAGACATCTCTGCACATAAGCAACACAAAGGCTGAAACTCAAAGTTGAATGCCTGTGACTTCTATCCCTCAAGCATTGTAGAACAAAACATCATCATCAAAACAGCGCCATTAGTCCCCTACCATGTTAGTAAGTTGGTTTTCCAAACAAAGGTGCTAAAAATAAGCGATGATAACAGCAGCGATTATATGATGCATGTCCATGTCATTTTGGATGTGCGTTTATGTTTGCATAAATATCCTCCACCATAAAATATCTACACCACATATGTTGGTTTTTGCAGTGTCTAAGTAAAGCATAGCAGAACTTTCAATAAACTGCTGCACACCACTACGAACCTCTGCTTGACTTTGTAGACACAAATCATCATTTGTAATTCAACAAAGTTGAACTGACGCCTGCACAGCACGCCCTACTAAATATGTGCAACTTTAATGAGCTGCCCAATTATCTGGACGGTTATGATTATGGACTTTTTTTATACATCGGATAAGCCAATTTTTCAAACATTATTTTGGCCAGTATTGATACAAAAAATAATCTGACATACTTTTTACACTTACGTTATATGTGAAATGTATTTTTTACAGTAACAGTTAAATTGTGCTTCATTTCCCTTTTAACGAATTACAAACATTAACTTTTTAATATGTCTTCAGAAAATAAGCCCTTTTTTGAGAGCTTATGCTTTCAATTAAAAATTAACATCCAATGCTAACGCATAAATCTCAAACACTGGCGGCAAATATTTTCAGAAATTTCACACTGATATTAACCTTTATTTAAAATGATTCCAGTTTGGAAATGAATCTTTAAGCACAAGCTCATGGGTGAAAACTTGATGTTAACTAAAACAATCTTCGTATGCTTTGTAATACTTTGCTGTAAAATTCAAGAGGTGACAGAATGACTTTTTTCACTGCACATTTTTTCTCAGATCTTGGAATGAAAACTAAAAAAGAGAACTCAAATCCCATAGAATTATTGTTGTGGTTAAAATACTGTATATTGCGCATTCTTCTGGATTGGTGGATCTCCATCAGACAATCATAACTATTTCTAACCCTTATGAGGCACTAATGAGTTAAAAATGTCTATGCTGAAGAAAGGGTTAACAGGACAGAAAAAACTTTCAGGAAAAAACGGTCTTGAACCCTGATCAGACGTCAGCTGTGGTTCCCAGTTTGAGGTGAACAGTTTAGATAGGAAGTTGTTGAAAGTACTGATCAGATTAGAGCTGCATGACTGTCCCACCTTTCACTCCTGGAGGATTTCCAGGGCAAATTAGTTTTACTTTTAAACGATATGAGCACTTCTTTACACACTGGAGCAAGACTCACAATCTGAGTTTCTTGGGAAAACACTTTGAACTTAATTTCTTGCAGGAATGAATAAACAAGTGTTATGTGTATTACAAAATGTATGTGAGATGAGCAGAAAAGTCACGACAGCTGTGAATAAAAAAGGTGTGGACTGGATGGGATTGACAGCATCACAGCAAGGATAAAAAAAAACGCTTGCTGAGGAACTTCTGATCTGTTCAAAATTCATATAAAAAAATAAAAGAGGTTTAGTAATTAATAGCACTGATTTATTAAAAACAACCTTAAAAACAAAAACATTGAAATAGAGATGCATGACTTATGCAACAATGTCACGCTTCTGATTTGTGATGCTGTGCAGGGTGGATAAAAGCCTCTGCATGCAGATGTTTTTACTCTTTTTGAAATTTCAAATAAACACATTTGATGTTGTGAAGTTAGTGTCACATCAAACAAAACCAAGCCATAATATTGACAACTTCTGTCCACTGCCTTCCATTAGCACAACTTTTTGTTGTTGTACCTGCTGACTGGCTCTAATGAGTGCGACACCCTTAATTGGCAAATCATCCTAAACAAAGTGGAAGGACTTAATTAAGAGAATCGTCAAGAATAAATGATATCAAGTCATTGAGACAGTTGTTAGCAATTTTCAACTGGAATTGGTGTTTCATTCCTATCCCTAGTTGTAGACCTGCTAATGTTCCACATAGAAAGGGCATACCTGTATCTATTTTCATGAGTCAGTCCCAGTCAACCATTAACACCTGAATAAATACTCATATATTATGACCTTGTTAACCCTTTCATGCATGGTGCCCACTACAAACAGATATTTGGAATAGGTTTGAATGATTTAGGTTTCAGTACCATGTGTTAAATTCCTAAACCCTTATGCTTAATTTCATAAATATCATCTTTGCAAATTTTCACCACATTGAAATGTTAAGGGCTAACTGGGTATTGTGCCTGTATTCAGATTTCAAATAATTTTGTTTTTTTTTTTATTTTAAGTTTTGATGTACTTCAAAAGTGATTAGTTTCATTAAACAGCAAAAGCATATATATATGTATATATATATATATATGTATATATATATATATATATATATATATATATATATATATATATATATATGTGTGTGTGTGTGTGTATGTATATATATATATATATATATATATACACATATATATACATATATACATATACATACATACATATATATATACATACATATACATATATACATACATACACATATATACATACATACACATATATACATACATACATACATATATATATATATATATACATATATATATACACACATATATATATACATATATATATATATATATATATATATATATATATATATATATATATATATATATATATATATATATATATACATGTATATATATATTTATACATATATATTTATATATATATAAGCTTTAATGGTGCATGGTGTCTACTGTAGTGGACAGTTAATAACCCCTTCAAAATATAACAATGAAAAAAATGACCATTATTTTTAACATGTTTGATAGTAAAAACAAACATTTTAAAAAGGATTACTTTGTAATTTAATAATTTGTGCATGAAAGGGTTAAAGGACCTTTGAATCTTCATTCTTAAGCAGAGCATTTTCTGCTGAGCTGCTGATGTGAGTCTATTTCTCCATAAAAGACGCGCCCTCACATGCATATTTCCCTAGGTGTCAAAGGAGATCTCTATCTACAGTAAGTAGGGCAGCAGTGACAAAGCAGGAGGAGATCAACTACATTATGTAACTCTGAACTTTACAGGGCTACAATTTTCTTAGAACAAATTGAACCATTACAACAGAATTTTTAAAGAGTCTGCAAGAGCAGTTAAAAAAGAACTCTGTCCAATATAAAACTCTAGAAATGCCTGTAAGCTAGATGACAAAAATATTCAAATAATGAAAAGGCATTGAGCTTGCAAGGCACTTTTGTAGTCATCTGACTTCCCAAAGTGCCATTTACACCACATTTCACATCATCTGTTCACACCACTTTCAAACACTGATGGTCCAAGTGTCTGTGCAAGCTGTTAATTCATACCCATCTAAACAGCACAGACAGATTAGTGCAAGCAATCTGGGGCTGTCTGGGCTCAGGACACAAGGACATGACTGTAGGAGCTGGTGTGAAACCCCTCAACTTACTGACTGACAGGTGATCAACTCTGTCAACTACACCACTGACAGGTGGTTTAGTCTTGCTGAGCGTTTGGATGTAAACAGAGCAAAGAGTAAGCACTCTTATAAACTTGTGTTACAGAAATGTGTCATACCTCCCAGCACGCTGTGTGTTATGGCCTCTGTGTGTTCAGCCAGCAGATCAGCCTTTGCTATGGCAGCCAGTGAGAGATAACTGGACATGTTCCTGCTCAGCTCCCTGTTCCCGCTCTGCAGGAAGCGCACTGCCACTGGGACGGCCAGCACCATGACTGATGGACAGCTGTAGTTCTGAGAGGGCAGAGGGAGAGAGTAGGTCTGAGGAGATGCCATTGGTACATTGGTTATTGAGATAGAAAAAAAGCCATCAACTTTAAATAAGAACTCTACAAAACTCATTTTTTGTATGTGTAATTTTTTGTGCTGCAAGACTAGACATACAAACATGTGATAACTGAATCTTTCCATTGTTTGATACAGCCATAAATTATACTTTCCCTAAGTGCCACAAAATTAATATAATCATTGATACCACATAGAAATACAGAAACTCAATGAAAGCATTACGGTTTATAAACTGTCTTTAAAGGTTTGTTTTATTTTTTTAGGAATACACAATATTATCAACCCAACATCAGTACTGGTAGAATATAGCTCATAGAGGTGATAATTAGCATCAGGAGATATGAAAATTTCTGTATCAGCTATTCATACTGGCCAAATACAGTAGATCGCTCTGAGGAGATGCCATTGGTACATTAGTTATTGGGGGATAGAAAAACATATGACACTGGCAGTATGTAAAATATACATCAATGTCTCATCTCTTCACCACTGAATGACTACATTTATAACCAATACAGTACCATTATGAACAAAAGTCAAATGTTGTTTGTAGGGCCCGACTGACATGGATTTTTTTAAGCCGATACGATATTTGGGAGAAAAAAATACTGATTACCGATTAACCGGCCAATGACTTTAAAAAACTCAGTTTTTTTTTAATTGGTCCCAAAACTCTTACAGCAATGAATATGTGAACTACCGGCAGACCATTTTACTGTTTTAAAATACTTTGTCCCGAAGTATTTGTTTAACTTTACAACACAGATGAATTTCCAAGTACAAAAACATGCAGAAGCATTTAACCTCTGGTAAATTTAATATAAAACCTTAAAAAACAGTCGATCTTTATCTTGTACTTTTGTTGATGAAAATAATGACAAGGTAGGTTATATTACAGGCAGAAAAACTTTGAAAAAGTTGTACACAGGTCATTGTGAGAGGAAAAAAACAACATTCTTTTCATAAACCTCTTTTATTTCTACTCTGCAGCTTTCAGGAAAAAAGAACTTTCAAGTACAAAAAAGTGGGCAAAACTAACGTCAATTCCTGCAAAAAAAAACTAAATAACCTTATTTAAAATGTAAAACTATGGATGAATTATGAACTTTATCTTGTAACATTTGCCTTTCAGTCCCAGAGACCTCATTAGTGCATCACAACCACTTTTTTAATATATACGAGGTAACGTGTGACGAAATCAAAATATTCTGTGTGTCCATATTACACAATCTACCTTAAACATGCCTGAGTAAAATTCCAAGCTATGATGAAGGGTCTCCTGGTTGAGTCCCCCAGCAGCAGGCTAATGATGTAGAAGGGCTTGGAGAGAGCTATACTAACACTAGCGTAGTTAGCCCGCAAGCTAGTTCACTCAACTTCAGCGCCGATGATGAGCGGCTTAAGCCAGGTTTCCGTAATAATCATCATCACAGAACAGTCACAAATAAACAGATCCCCTGCCATCAGAAGGTCCAATTTGTCCATTTTGTGAATGACAGATGGTCAGAAAACGTTAGTCAGTGTTGCTGAGGCTGCTCCCGTCATCACTCTTCACAGCCTGGACACTGATCTGTGTTTAGTGTTTTGTTAGAAATTAAGAATATATCGCAGATATATATTGGTACGATTTAATCGGCCGGCTGATACATCGGTCAGGCCCTAGTTGTTTGTGCTGTTGCACATCTGTTTCTTACACAGACCGATTGTCATAGAGAGGAAGAGGCTAGTTCTAGTCTTTAGAGATTTGGTACTCTTAACTAACCTTCAAGTGCAGATGGATCTGCCTGATTCAATGTCTGTTATCAGGCAGGTCCATCTTGCCAAGTTCCAATATACAACAATTGTGAGTGGCCAAAAGCTGTACTGCCCAATCAGTGTCCTCTAGAGCAGGGATAGGTGAGAGCTACATGTGATACGACAGAAGGAAGCGACATGCATATATACATATGCATGTATATATGCAGCTGTTTGCATGTATACATGCAAACAGCTTCAGTAGCAGTTTGATCAGATCCTGACCACAGATAACAACATTGTGAACCTCACTTTAGAAAGGATACTCTAGTTCCATTTCCAACATGTTTTGGCATGCTTCCTACTACTTTGTCTGATTTATCCATGAGTGTAATTCACTGAATGATCATCCAATCAGCTGCTGGATATTCTTTTCAAAGGTTCCGCCTATTGTCAAGAACCTTCTATGGGTTTATACCCAGATGGACTTGTGAACTAAACTGAATACATCTGGTGTGTCAGGTTATTTAAACATAAAGATACACATACACACACACACACATCACATCCATACATCCATAGAGATAAGACCATACACCATATTTGTCTCGCTGGATATATAAAATTATGGTTATAAAGGTATTTATTATGCAGGTATAATCAATAACAATCATGGACAGAGAGGTTATTATCATTAATAACGGTTATGAACTGGAGAGGAATAATGTTGACTATACAGCAGCATCTAGTTGAACTGCCATTAAATTGGGCTAAACAGGTTAAAAAGCATGGTTTATGTTAAATGATGTAATTTCTGTTGGTGGTTGATGCAGAATGAAGAACTTGGAGTCGAGTAAGATCATGGCAGCAGGTCAGTCATGATTGGTAGTCAAAGCCATACCAATATATATATGTGCTGTTTGCAGTAACTATTGTTTTTTTAATGTTGATCTCTCCAAAGCTAATATCTGATATTGTAATGGTAATTGAATGGATCTTTAAAAAAGGCCAAAGGTTTGAATTTGTAGTAATTGAAGCTTCGTAGGTCCACAGCAGCAGGCTGTCCACGCCAACGATCCCAGGCTGCCAACAGGACAAGAACCAGAGAAAAGTACAAGAGCAAACCAAAAGGGGTAAAGTGATATATGGAAAGAGGACTAAGGTGCGTTCACACCGGACGCTACTTGTACTACCTTGGCGATCACTCTCCATTCAAAGTCAATGTACAGCTGCTTGGGGTGGGAAAAAAATGCACTGTTATAGACTAAATATTATAGTTCACAGTTCAGACATTTATAGGTCTAAACTGCAGCTCTGAGGACTGCTATTTGTTCTCCTTTTCATTCAAGAATGTACTTATCCTGATTGTTACAACAACAAAGCACTTTTATTGAGATTTTATGTTTGTATTTGCACTGTAGTCTAAATAAGGGGAAAAACTACATGTTTTTCTTTAAAGAGCATTCATTTTGACCTGATGCAGCAATATCTTCTTATGTCTGCATTAGGAAGAAAATAAAGAAAATGAGATTTTTGCACAACTTCCTACTGTTGGAGATTTTCTATAATCTTTATTTTGTATCGTGAGTATTTCGTATCGTGAGTCCTGTTTCGTATTTCCTGTTGTTTCGTGAGTTGACCATTTCGTTACACCCGTAGCACTAAATGTGCATTAACAGCTGTCGTAACAGCTGAGGAGCACTATCTTATACAGTAGACATATGAGAGGGAGAATTATTTCTTTTTGGTTGCTCCAATTTGTAGGTACTGAAATTAAAGAAAAAAATTATCAGTTACCAGGTTTTAATGAGTTGATGATTTTTTTTTACGTTTGATAATGTTATAAATGCACACTTTAATATTTACATAAAACATATTTCACTAGGTGGGTAGTAATTTGTCAAAAGTTATCATTATATACAAATAAAAATCTACAGGCTGATGTGTAAATATAACATGGCTTAAAAGGATATTTGGTACAAATATGAATTTGATGTGCCTTGAGATTTTGGCTTGATTCTGAGCGAGCTTCAGGCAAATACTGTTTGAAAGCCAATGTTGTAAAGGGAGGGCTGAGGAGAAGAAAGGGGATATGAAAGGCACTAGCACCCTCCACAGGACAGAATTAGTCTGTTCAAACCTGCAAGTGTATTTGTGTATGTGTATTTGTTTGTATATTTGCATTTGTGTGTATAAGACAGATAGGGGAAAGCAGAGAGCCAAAAGTGTTTTCTGCTAATCTTGTGTCCCCAGGGTGCTGTTCTTCTATAAATCTAGGAGAAAAGATTGCCACTTCACTTCTCGGCTTAATTTAAGCTGTCGGTGCTCATTGGGGAAAGTAAACATTGTCAAGCTTTACACTCTAACTCTTTACTCCCATGCTTGAGTCAGTGTATCTTGTTGGTAAATGTAATGAACTATAAACTCAAGAAAGCATTTTCCTTCCACTTAGTTGTGGTGTATAATATGTTTAAAAATGTGGTATATATTCAGAAAAAAAATCACTTTTGAATCATTTTTTTTCAACTCTTGATTAAGATTTTGTACTTTCTACTTTACTTTTAAATGCCCTACTTCAAATTTAGGACTATGTTAATAATTCTATAAATATTTGGTGTGTCAAAATCAAAAGTTGATATTTACAATGAGTGCCCCTCGAAGAAAAAAGTAAACATTTTTTTACAGCTATTCTCTTGCTGTGGTAGTGTCATGGTTAAGATCCTGAATGGTAGTGATTTAGTAAAATAATCTGCTTTTTCAGCAATTATTGTTTAGATATGTCATTTGCCAAACATCAACATAAGTAAATCATACTGTACTTTAAGAATAACATTATTCACCAAATCATTCCTCTGAGATACCACTCCTGAAACCAGAATGTCTTTTAGTCATATCTGCAGTTATAGCTTTTGGGAGTTTGACTGCCTCTCTCTTTTATGAGTTTTACCCAAACACATCCACACGATGGCAGTGCAGACAACATATTCCCAAAAACTTGAAACAGACTTCTCAGGATGATCCATGAAAATATTTGGATTCAACTGAACTTCATTTAACACTGTTAATTTTTTATTCTGTGGCACCTTCTAAGGTTCTTCATAATACCTAGATCCACTGATTTATGCAGAATTTCATTATGAGAGGAGACATCTTAAATATCTGCACAGCTCATTTCAGACAGCCATTTTTAAAAACACAGATGATGCTGTCATAAGCTAAAAAGCCATGGACCCTTCAGTGAGTTTGTGTGTGTATGATATGCTAACATGAATAATTCTCCCTCAGTCTGTCTCTAACTCCTGTCCTCACTGTGGGAGTTTCAGAGGCAGGCTAAGAGTGTCTGTGCTGCCATTTATGCCAAATGACAAGTAGACAAAGAGAATAAAAGAGAAGGACAGAGATAGTCTGAAGGTAAAATAAGGTAAGAGAGAACATTTGAGACTGCAGAAATATGCAGACTTTAATCAGGGGAGAAAAAGATCAGAGAAGGAAACTGTGACAGACTGAGGAGAGAGTTGAAGAGCTGCTGGAGTCAGGACATAGGACATCAGAGCTGGGAGCTGTCAGAAGTTTTAGTCTCACCTCAACGTGTGTGTATGTGTGTGTGTGCCTTTCATCAAGAATCAGTCTCATTACACTGGTATTAAGCACATTCCTGCTCCCAGTGGAAATTGAAAGAGGCAAAGAAAAAGTCAGAAAGAGAGAGAGTCCCTCTGCTTTTAAGCCTTTCAGCACCGGAGGTCTGATGGAGAGAGAAGGCAAGATTTAAATTAACATCTGAAAACCCTTCAGTTTTGATTTTATAACTATATTTGCTCTTCAAAGCACGAATCCACCTTTTGTTACGTTGCATGACAGATGTTAGATTTATGCCACCACATCCGCTTCTTTCACCTCTCTCATCTACAAACCCAAAACCAGTGAAGTTGGCACGTCGTGTAAATCGTAAATAAAAACAGAATACAATGATTTTCAAATCCTTTTCAACTTATGTTCAATTGAATACACTGCAAAGACAAGATACTTAAAGTTCGAACTAAGAAACTTTTATTTTCTTTTGCAAATAATCATCAACTTAGAATTTAATGGCAGCAACACGTTGCAAAAAAGTTGGCACAGGGGCATTTTTACCACTGTGTTACATCGCCTTTCTTTTAACAACACTCAGTAAACGTTTGGGAACTGAGGAGACCAATTTTTGAAGCTTTTTGGGTGGAATTCTTTCCCATTCTTGCTTGATGTACAGCTTAAGTTGTTCAACAGTCCGGGGTCTGCGTTGTTGTATTTTATGCTTCATAGTGCGCCACACATTTTCAATGGGGGACAGGTCTGGACTACAGGCAGGCCAGTCTAGTATCCGCACTCTTTTACTACGAAGCCACGCTGTTGTAACACATGCAGAATGTGGCTTGGCATTGTCTTGCTGAAATAAGCAGGGGCGTCCATGAAAAAGATGTTGCTTGGATGGCAACATATGTTACTCCAAAACCTGTATGTACCTTTCAGCATTAATGGTGCCTTCACAGATGTGTAAGTTACCCATGCCTTGGACACTAATACACCCCCATACCATCACAGATGCTGGCTTTTGAACTTTGTGCCTATAACAGTCCGGATGGTTCTTTTCCTCTTTGGTCCGGAGGACACGACGACCACAGTTTCCAAAAACAATCTGAAATGTAGACTCGTCAGACCACAGAACACTTTTCCACTTTGCATCAGTCCATCTTAGCTCGGGCCCAGAGAAGCCGGCGGTGTTTCTGGGTGTTGTTGATAAATGACTTTGGCTTTGCATAGCAGAGTTTTAACTTGCACTTACAGATGTAGCAACAAACTGTAGTTACTGACAGTGGTTTTCTGAAGTGTTCCTGAGCCCGTGTGGTGATATCCTTTACACAGTGATGCCAGTTTTTGATGCAGTACCGCTTGAGGGATCGAAGGTCACCGGCATTCGATGTTGGTTTTCGGCCTTGATGCTTACGTGCAGTAATTTCGCCAGATTTTCTGAACCTTTTGATGATATTAAGGACCACAGATGATGAAATCCCTAAATTCTTTGCAATAGCTCGTTTAGAAATGTTGTTCTTAAACTGTTCGACAATTTGCTCACGCATTTGTTCACAAAGTGGTGACCCTCGCCCCATCCTTGTTTGTGAATGACTGAGCATTTCAGTGAAGCTGCTTTTATACCCAATCATGGCACCCACCTGTTCCCAATTAGCCTGTTCACCTGTGGGATGTTCCAAATAAGTGTTTGATGAGCATTCCTCAACCTTCTCAGTCTTTTTTGCCACTTGTGCCAGCTTTTTTGAAACATGTTGCAGGCATCAAATTCCAAATGAGCTAATATTTGCAAAAAATAATAAAGTTTCTCAGTTCGAACGTTAAGTATCTTGTCTTTGCTGTGTATTCAATTGAATATAGGTTGAAAGGGATTTGCAAATCATTGTATTCTGTTTTTATTTAAAGATTTACACAATGTGCCAACTTCACTGGTTTTGGGTTTGTATTTCACTCAACAATACTCAGGATACCTTTCCAATTGATGATGGCCTCTTATAAGACCAGAACATGTAAAGTGTCTGTTTTGCATGTTCTCTAGAGTATATAAAACAAAAGTATAAAAAACAAAAAACAAACAAACAAAAAAAAACATTTCTGGTAAAGAATTCTTGTTTAAAGGTGCTATAAGGAGAATCTATTTCCGAAGACATAAAAACTCTGCTACCCATGAGCACACACGGTGACTGTCATAATGCTGCGTTCCAGTAACCTTGAAACTGAGAGTGACATCATCTCTGAGTTGAAGTCGGAAAAAACATGCCAATCTACCAGGCTATTGTTAGCTGTTGTTAGCACGCCCTGCGTTGTTGATCACAAATATCACATGAAGAATGTGATTATCACTATGGCAGCATTTTTGTAAATATAAGTCTAACAATACTATATATACAGCTGATCTAGAGTGACACACCCCAGTCAGAAGTGCAAATAAATTGATTATTACAGGAGCTAAATAACTGTTCACACTGGGGGCATCCATCTTCTATTGTCAACTCGGGTGTGGCGAGGTTTCACCGAGTTCCCAGTAGGAAATTCCAACTTCGGGGACGTTCCAGTTGCAGTTTCCTACTAGGAATCCGAGATTCCTACTTCTGAATACGACTGGAATGCACCTAAGACGTGACCCAAGCCAAAGCGTGTGTTTGTTGTGATGCTAATACATGCAGCTTGGACCTTCCTCAGAACTCTGCATTGCTTTAGAACTTCTTTTTTCAACAACTTACAGGAAGCAAAGCGACGAGGTAATGCATCTCTTTCTAGTTACGTAGCGGTAGTTTTTGATGTGTGACAACAAGCAATATTTGGAAAACTTAGTATCATAGTTTTGCAGCCGGCTGTCCGACCCGACCACTTAGCTAAGGAATAGCATTTATAGATAACCTATTCTGATGCTATAAAACTCATCTTAAAGCGTGTATTTCAGTCAGGCATATATCTAAAAGTGAGACTTTTTTGTAATTACTTAGAAACTCCTCATAGCATCTTTAAGGAAAAAAATTCAATTGAAGGTTTAAGGACTTCTAAAGGTTCAAGATAGCAAATGGGGCACAAAGGAATAGATGTTATGAATGATTTTGAGACTTTTCATTTTCTGAATAGGATGCGCATTTAAAAGTAGACGTTTAAAAGAATAATTAGCACACTGATTAAACTGTTATTGACAGACATTTGGACTTTGCAAAAGAAAGAATATCAAATTGGCTTATTTGGGAATATTTCCTAGTGATGAGTTCCACCTTGTTTAAACTACAGACTGTTTAAGGTTAAACTAGAAGTGATCCAAGAGCACAAACCTCCACCAAGGATTGTCCAACACTGTCAGAAGGGTTATTCTAAATAAATGTGGAAAACTGCCCTATCTTACACTGCTAACACTGATTGAAAGAATTCCTGGATTTGCATCTAGAGTCAGATCACCACCAAAATTGAATTGCTTGTTCTATGTGCAGTGACTAACATTTTCTGAAAATGTCATTGAATTAACTGCTCTTCTTGAAATGTGAACAAATCCTTTAAATAATCCTGGATCCACCTTCATATTCAGATCACCAAAATCTAATCACTTCTACGTTTTGCCATGAGCAGTATTCCCTGAAAATGTTATCAAAATCTGTTCATCCATTTTCAAGGTAATCACCTCACAAACTAAGAAACAAACAAACTTAGTCATTGACAGAAGACTGGCAAAAACATAACTTTGTTGGCAGAGGTGATTAACCTGTGTTTAGTTTTGATGAAAGTACTCACCAAATCATGAAAAATACCAAACTACTTCGAATTCAACCAATAATGACAGTGAATGCTATAAATTCATCCACCAGATAAATAATAAAATCAGAAATCTTTAACTGAAGCCTTGTGTAGCACCCATACCAGACAGTATATATTCCATATTTTTAAGGCTACTTATCCTGAAAAAATGCAGCTTAAAATGTAACCTTTTTTTGCAATATTAATACTTGAACTGTAAATTTCCCAATAGCTTGTCTCTAAAATTACAAACCTTGCATAATTACGGCTTCTAGAAAAAAATGACCTACACTGACTTGTCTTTGATCACAAGGTGAAACATTGTTTTTTGTGGAAGTCTGACAGATCTATCTGGGAAAGTCTTCATAGGCCGCACTCCCTATGCAGTCAACACCATAGGTTATATTCGTGACTGCACCCTGTTTGCTCTGCAAAACGTGATAAGTATTTCTCTGCATTAATTACTTACACAAAATTAAATTTGGGATTAAATCCACTCGTTGGTTGAATGACCTTCGGTTTGATTATTTATGTGTTACTATCATATCAACAAAGAGGTCAATCTGTTGTCTGCCTGGACAGAAAGAGAAAGGAATGTATATTTTTTAAACATTTTGTTTCTTTAGAAAATCAACACTGAATAAAAACATAACTATTTGTGAGTTTTACTCATACTTTTTTAAAAGTCAAATAGTTTCACAACAATTCCTAATCCAATAATCAGTACATGTGGACCTACTGTTCTAATTCAATCTGCTTAACATGCTATCAAGCACCACCACTGATGTCTTCCATAGTTAGATACATACCTAGTATTTAACTAAAGGCCATCCTATTCAAACTTTCTGTAAAATTAAGAGAAGCATATACTCACAGCAGTGAAGATAGAGGTGTGGAAGTGTGGAAAATAGGTGCTATTTTAAAGACCAAATTTTTAAAGACCTCTTGGCAACAAAACTTAAGGGTTTAACAAACAAGGACAAATATAACAGTGCAAATTATTGAAAAATAAAATTAATAATTTTCAACAGTTATCATGTTGAGATCACCAATTCATATGATTTCAATTTTTGGAAAATCAGCTGTCTCTTAGTCAGTTATAATTAGTGTAATGTATTTGTGTAATTAGTGTAATCAGTGTGCAGTGACTCTACTGTCACAGATTTTTTTAATCGAGCAACAACATGAATTTTCCAACAATCAATACATTGATTCATGAGAGGGTTTAATTTCAGTCAACCTATTTTCCTTTTTTTTTGGTTCAAAGTTGATTTTAACAGAAAGTACATCAAATGTGCAAAATGCCTCAGTACCAGTTCACTGACAAAACAGGCGGCACAGAGGCAAAAGTGTCACAGCTTTGCCTCTGTGGTCTTCTTTCAGTGTTAGCTTACAGGGTTTCAGTCTCCAGAGGTGTGTGTAATGGTAATGGAGTTAAAAAAGTTTGTGCTTCAGGTACTAAAAAACCTTATCAAACAATGCCATGAGTTTGAGTGTGTATGTACCTGCAGGATGCAGCTGGTGATGTCTGATGCTATCTTGGCGTGCGGTGTGTCCTCTGTGTTTTCACCCTGTGGGGTGAGGTTATGCTCCAGACACGACTCCCACAGTCCCACCAGAGCCCTGCTGTGCTGCTCGATGGAGCCGGTCTCCCTTATGGCCGTGGTGATCCGTGTAATGCAAATCTCCACCACGGCCTGGTCATTGTCATTGGTCAAATAGTCCTGCCAGCAAGAGGACAGTAAGAGGATGCAAAGTTATGTACACAGTGATATATCAAGGACAGGCAAATGAGAATAGATACAGGGATGAATATTTAATTAAGCGTATAGGTGCCCTCCTACATTTAAATAAGATGAGTTGATGCATGCTGGTTCAAGTCTGTCTTGACATGTCAACTTACAGGTGAGCAGGAGATGGTCTTGATCTGGTCCAGAGCCTGGGACAGGCAGTCTTTGATTTCTGTGTCCTCCAGAGAAAATAGATCCCCAGCTCTGGACAGATCCCTCTGACCCAGCACCTGGCTGAACAGCTGGTGCATCCTTATCCTGGTTAGGACTTCTCTCAGACCAGTTTAGGACTGGTGCCGCTCAACTGAGACTTTATACATCCCTGACATGATGATCCAGTGATGTTAACTATCCAAACATATATTCCCATTGTTTTAGGGGACAATTTGAACTGTATTCAGAGTCTGTCCCATTGCAAAGAAAATAACAAAATCGTGACACATTTAAAAACTTGCTGGTGCTATTTAAGGCATTTTTTGGAAAGGCAAAAAATATGAAATGATAACAAGGAATGCAGATGGGATTTTGTTTTTGTTTTTTTAAGAAAAGTTAATTATTTTAGTTATGGCTTTCATCAGCTTCGGTTCAGTCCAGGATCAGGTTAATTGGATGCGTGTGGATGAGTTTGGCCCAGTGCTTTTCCGGGTCTGCCAGGGACCTGTTACCATGGAGACAAGGCATGTTCTGGAGAGGGCAGTCCTTCTACGACAGTCCTGAAGGAAAGATCGGGAAAGAGACAGTTTGATTAGCCAAACAGAGTGACTTTAAATACTTATTTTGTACATAAAATAATTTTCGCACAAAAAGGCTGAGCTGCACAGACTGTGGAAATCTACTACGAGCCACTATGAGACTCTGTAAAGGTTACAGCATGGTTTCCTGGGCTTTGAGTCTGATTTGTGCAACTCTGATAACCACAAGGTAATTAAGGGAATGTGTGTCCGTCAAATTCATCAAACAAAGGAACATTCCACCTTTTTCATTCATTCAATTGTTACTGATGAGAGTCACATCATTCAGCTTCCAGGACCTGGTTATATCCCATTTTTTTCACTGGGGGAATATCATGACCATTCTTGAAAAACAAAAAAAACTTAAGTTATCCCTTTTACTTTTGCTCTGTTAATCTCTTGACCATTGGGATTTTTGGGTCCCCGCAGAGTGTGGGGCAATTTATTTACTTTTTCTACATACAGGTTGGTTTGTTATCCAAAACAAAAGCTAAATAATTCATGTTGATACTGATATATAAAAAGTTAATGCCAGGCTAATGCTAAGTACACACATTGTCTAGTCCACTGAGAGCAGTGGTGTAAAGGAACGAAGTAATAGTACTTAGTTACAGTACTTAAGTATGTTTTGGGAGTATCTATACTTTACTTGAGTTTATATGTTTTTTGCAACTTTTACTTTTACTTCACTACATTAAAAATTAAAAAATGATACTTCTACTTCGTTACATTTAAATTGTCAACTTAGTTACTCGCTACATAATAATAGGCTATGTGAATATAAATTACACTTATTTTCGCATTTTATATTGAAGAGGATTGTACGGACTGTTCGTGCTCTTGCACGAAGCTGAACACACCTCTGCCTGCCTCTGCAGCCTGTGAACGACTATTTGCATTGCAGGACTTGTATTCAGCCCGCGAAGGGCACGACTGAACTCATGCAATTTTGAAAATCAACTTCTGCTAAAGATGAACCGCAAATTTGTGGACTTTATGTGAGGGAGGAATGGAGAGAGGGAATAAGAGGTGAAGGGAGCTGAGGGAGGGAGGAAGGGTTAAACTTAATAAAGCTTGGGAGAGCAACAACTATTTGTACCTGTTCTCTTTGTTTGTACTTTTACTTTTAATACTTAAGTACATTTAATAGTAGCTACTTTAAGACTTTTACTTAAGTGCTTTTTTAATGAGTGACTTTCACTTTTAGTTGAGTATATTTTATATAAGATATCTTTACTTTTACTCAAGTATGGGTTTCAAGGACTTTTTACACCACTGACTGAGAGTGATACTATGCTTACACCCATTTCACACTGAGTGTGTTAAGTGTTAATTTTGTATGACTTTGCTGCAAGTGTAAACTTCCTGCGTCCCAGGTTGTGTCCCTGCTGTCACAGCTCTATCTATTGATATACATAATTCCAATAAGGAGCTTTTATAATAAGTTTAGGAATTACCAAAATATATCTTCCCACAAAGAAGCGGATTCATTGAAGAACTGAACTGAGAAGCCTGTAGAAAGAAAGCATTCTGATGAACATGGAGTGTTTCTCCTTAAGAGAAGGAAAACTGAGCTTTGGCTTTAAAGGCACAGACAAACTTATTGGACAGTTTCAGTCTTTTGTGTCACATATTCTACCACTGTGGCCAGACAAACCAGCTGGATATATAAGTAATATGGCTCTCAATTTTTCATTTTCTGTCTGTTTAAACAGAGAAACGTGGATGGCTTTTGAAAAACAGCAGGCCTCTGTGGAAGTATATGTGCACATGAGTTTGAATTTCTAAAACCACTGAATTTCTAGCAGGCAGAAGTATTTCTGCCACTTATTTTTCCTCAATAGTAAAATAAATTCAGTGTAAAAAAATTAGATGTCTCAAAATATTCCGTTTTTAAACTTTCAATATAACAAAAAAGTCAACATAAAAAAAAAATTGGTGTAAATAAAAATTCAACATAACATTTTTTTGCTTGAATAAAATCATAACTTATAAGTAAATAATGTACTAGATATTTAATCTCTTTTATATTTCTAATATTTTGTTAATTTATTTTAATGGTATATATATATATGTGTGTATATATATATATATATATATATATATATATGTGTGTATATATATATATATATATATATATATATATATATATATATACATATATATATAAAAACGTAGCTCATAAACTGTACAACTAACTATTTAATTTACTTTTTTACTTATTTTATATTTTTAATTATGTTTATATTTATACGTACTGTTTCAAATTTAAATTTTAGATGTTAGCATTTTATTGCCCAAATTTTTTGCAATTACACACCTAAAATAATCACGTGATCAACGGCTTGTGTTAATGTTACAAATAATTAATATGAACATTAGGGTCATTGAAGTGAAGTGAAGAGAAGTAAAGTAAATACGTGTGTCTGTGTGTGCGGGTGTGCAGGAAGCCTGCCCACCAGGAGATGCCTTGATTAAACACAGTACAGTGTTTGTTCAAAAGCAAATGGTAACTGTCTCAAGTGTCCAATATCTAGGCAATCAAGTTTTGCTCCATTGCACTACTGATCCGTTTTTTGTTCACAAACTTTATTATCTTATCAGAAACATTAAACGAACAAAAACAACAACAAGCAAACAACTTGACCTCATACAAACATAAAAACAATGAAGTCCAGGAAGTGTGTAATAGATATCAAACAAAAAGCAAGGCAAAACAAAAAAATAAATAAAAAATATAAGATTTAGTTTTTTTTTCAAGATGCATAAACATAAATGTATTAATAAGAAAACAGAAAATAAATACTATGTATAGATGCAAATTTTAATTTGCAACATGAAAATGTTGCAACATGAAAATTGTCTAAATATGGACCATTATAAGTTTCATAAAATAAGATGTCTTTTTTTGTCTCATCATTTTGTCTTTTTTTTTATTTTACATATTTTAAAGACAAATGCATGAAAATATTTAAGTCTATGAACAAAGTTACTTTGGTTTAGCCTGGAGAAATCTAGCATTATGGATGTTTAATTAACCCAACAGACACAGCAATTTTATTACGTTACTAACTTTCTTATTGTCACATTCTACACTTAAGAATAAAACCATACTTTCAGTATGAGTGATCAAAACTTAATGAGATTCCCAAATCACTTAAGACATATGTGTCCAAAAGTCAGCAGAATAAGGACATCCATAAAACAAATAAGAGAAGGACTCAACCTCTTCTTTGCAGAAGGAACATAAGGAGGACACATCAGGTCTAAATCGATTAATGAATTCATTAAAGGGATAAAACCTATGTAAAACTTAAGGTGTAAGTTTTTTTTTCCCCAGATTGAAAAAAAAAAGATTTTTTTTCACCTACATTACAACCATCTGGCCGAAGACCTTATGCTCCCCTCGCTTTTGTCTGGAAAAAAGGTCGAATTTTTCCCTTAATGAGTCAAAGTGCACTTAATATAGCATTAAACTCTTTAAAAGTTATTAGCCTGATTTTGATCTCTCAATTGTTGCTTTCCAAAACAAATTGAAAAACGTTGATGTTAAAATTTGAATAGCTCCCATTTTAGTGTAAGTTTAATATCAGGCATTACTTGAATTTAGTGATAATTTGCTTAATATCCAAACAATAGGCTGATTTTTGCAGAAAGGAAGAGTTTAATTACCAGTATCTAGGATATTTGCAGCAAGTAAAACTTACATTTAATAAAGAAATATCTGTGGGGGGGGGGGGGACGACAGACATTAAAATAAATGCTGCATTTTTGCTGTACTGTTTGGACACTTTCTCAAATGTCATGCATAGTTATATTAAGCAATAACTCTTAAGTCATTGTTCCTTGTTAGTCCGTATCCTACCTGTCTACAGGTTTGTTTATGCTCAACCATCAATTCCAAGAATTGCATTGGTTGCACAGAACACAATAGATCAGATCAATCAATGAAAAATGTATTGGCCTGAATGTGTAGGCTGCAAGTCCACAACTCTATAAACTGAATGCAGTGTAAATCACCTGACTTAAAAAAATAATGTACAAAGTGTTCTTATTGGAGAAATATAAGGAGTGTTACAATTACTTTTTTAAATAAATAAATAAATCTGGAATAGAAGTAGAAGAGATAAACGTTTAAAGCGAATTCTAATATAGTGTGATATGTGTCATATATGAGAGGATGTCAGCATGTCACCTGTCTGTCCTCTCTGACTGTCACAGTCTGCAGAAAGAAGAGAAAAACTCTGGACAATTCACAGACTCATTATAAACTAAGATGGAAAGATGTGCTACATACAGTGCAAATTTAGTTTTAGCTTAAAAATAAACACCCTAGTAGCTGCGTGCTGTGTTAATTTAAAACATGCTAGCAGACTTCGACCACAGGAGTTAAAATTTTGCTTTTTATGTTGTGCTTGTTGAACAAGTGGAGTGATAAACCACTTATCAGCTATTCTGTGTTTTAATACACTTACTTCGTCCACCACCGCTTCATCCGCCTGCATGCACAGGGCTCCGCTCTGCCAGTAACGGGAGAAACAGTTTGGTCCGAACCATTTCGAAGGGAGTGGGGTTGTAATCTTTAACAGTTAAAATTGTCTGACAATGTGTTTTTAGGTAGTGCTACTTGTATTGTGCCATCAGAAAAAACACATGTGCAGAAAAATCTTATTTGAACAGGATTTTTTGGGGGGACACGTCCCCTGTCTCCCCCCGGGATTAGTGCCTATGCCCACTGATTACGCCGAAATGCTTCATCTCTTGAGGTGGAATGAGTCTCTATTACAAAATAGACATCCTTATAGAGAGAACATGACAAATGAATATGTAACACATGTCCTCAAAACACAAGGACAGATTTACTCGATCAGTAGTAGTTAAGCAAAAGGTTGAGAAATGCGCAAAGCTTTACATAGAGTGATCAATTCAGAGGCGGGGTTCCGACTACGCAGCCGTAAGATGGCAGCTTGAGAACATATCTCCACAACTATGAATAAATTACCCTTTTAACTCATTTAACTCGTGTTAAGCTTCGATCACTGAGATGGAGGAGGGTAAAATACTGACGAGAGACCGGCAGATGAAAGGAAAACCTAAAAAGTCTGCACAGAACATCAAACAAAGTGGAAATCAAAGCAGAGAGTGTTACTCAGGTCCCCCTTTTAAAGAGGTGGGACCTGAGGGTGTGCTCCAACTACAAGGGGATTACACTCCTCAGCCTCCCCTGTAAGGTCTATTCAGGGGCACTGGAGAGGAGGGTCCGTCAGATTGTCTGACCTCAGATTCAGGAGGAGCAATGTGGTTTTTCATCCTGTCCACTGTCGTGGAACAGTGGACCAGTGGACCAGCTCTACACCCTCCATAGGGTGCTTGAGGGTGCATGGAGTTTGCCCAAACAGGTCTACATGTGTTTTGTCGAACTGGAAAAGGCATTTGACCGTGTCCCTTGTGGGGTCCTTTGGGGGGGTTCTCCGGGAGTATGGGGTAGGGGACTCCCTGATACAAGCAGTTCGTTCCCTGTATGACCGGTGCCAGAGCCTGGTTCGTATTGCCGGAAGTAAATCTGATTTGTTTCCAGTGAGGGTTGAACTCCACCAGGGCTGCCCTTTGTCACCGATTCTGTTCATTACTTTTATGGACAGAATTCCTAGGCGCAGCCAGGGCGTTGAGGGGTTCCAGTTTGGTGACCTCAGGATCGTGTCACTGCTTTTTGCAGATGATGTGGTCCTGTTGGCTTCATTGGAACATGATCTGCTGCTCCCACTGGATCGGTTCGCAGCCGAGTGTGAAGCAGCCGGGATGAGAATCAGCACCTCCAAATCCGAGTCCATGGTCCTCGCCTGGGAAAAGGAGGAGTGCCTTCTCCGGGTCGGGGATGAGCTCCTGCCCCAAGTAGAGGAGTTCCAAGTACCTCTGGGTCTTGTTCACGAGTGGAGGAAGAATGGATCGGGAGATCAGTAGGGGTTGGCGCAGCGTCTGCAGTGATGCGGAAAACAAGATCGCAAGTACAAGCGGGCTCCTCCTTAGAGAAAGGGTGAGAAGTTCGGTCATCCAGGAGGGGCTCCGCGTCAAGAGGAGCCAGATGAGGTGGCTCGGGCATCTGGTCAGGATGCCTCCTGGACGCCTCCCTGGTGAGGTGTTCCAGGCACGTCCCACTGGCAGGCGGCCCCGGGGAAGACCCAGGACATACTGGGGAGACCATGTCCTCAGCTGGCCTGGCAACGCCTCAGGTTCCCCCAGGAAGAGCTGGACAAAGTAGCCGGGAAGAGGGAAGCCTGGGCTTCCCTGCTTAGGCTGCTGGGCACGCAACCCGACCATAGTGGTTAAAAGACGTTTTAGGAAGTAGGAAACTAATTGAAAGCACAAGATACTTTGATAATTTTTCTAGTTATTCATTCGTTGTGCAGTGTTCATAGAATTAGCTACGAAAAGCCAAAACTATGGCATAACTAATTAGTTGGGGGCCATATATACCTTATTATGGAAGAGACTTGTGCTAAAACTATCAGAAATGAGGGGCCTTCCTTAAAAGGGAGGCCTTGCCTCATAGAGGCTGCATGAAAAGATCACACACAGGGTTTTTTACTAAACCCCACTCTGTTTCAATGTGTTTGGATGTATATAAATATTCATTTGGTTCATGTTTTGTTTGCTTCAGTTCAGAGCAGCATAGGGAATGTCATACAGACTTGACTGAAAGATCGATTAACTCTGAAACACTAACATTTTGAAGGTGATCTCCTATAATGTGCATGGAATTCTTTATCCAATGAGAAGAAGTAAAATATTAACAAAGTTGAGGAAGGAAGAGGCCCAGATAACCTAATTACAAGAAACACACTTAGTAGACACTGAACATGAATAACTAAAAAGAGGACATTTTAAACGTCTCTTATACTCCTACAAATCCGGACATAGGAGAGGGGCTGCCATTCTTATTTCAAATCAGATTCAGTATGAACATACAGTACAGGCCAAAAGTCTGGACACACCTCATTCAATGCGTTTTTTTGATTTTCATCACTAATTACATTGTAGGTTCTCACTGAAGTAATGATGGCCACTCGTTTCTCTTAACTTAGCTGATTGGTTCTTGCCATAACATTCATTCTAACAGTTGTGTAATAGGGCTGTCGGCTGGGCATCAGCCTGACTTCTGAACAACACAAATGATGGTCCCAACCCCATTATTTAATTAATTAACCATCTTGAGGCTCATAAAGGGAATGCCAAAAGCCTGCAAAGCTGTGATCAGAGCAAAGGGTG
>JAZDUH010000331.1:1592500-1625000 GCA_036419115.1 Scarus forsteni | reverse complement strand
GCTGGACATTGGTGCAATTTCAGAACATGTATGACATGTGTGAATCTGATCTCGTTTCAGGTTCAAGTGATAGTTCCAGAGCAATAGATTTGCTTCTTTACTTTCGGGCAAAACTGAAAACAAACCTTTCATGGAATCAAATGACCATGCTTACTAATCTTTCCCAAGCTACACTGTCAAGATATTTTCATACAATTGCAGATATTTTGAACACAGTAGTTGTTCCCTACTACCTTGGCACAAATCATTTTTCATGCCACGATGCCATAACTCACAACACTGTCTTTACTAAAGCTTTTTATGGTGACCAGGTCACTCTTATCTTAGATGGTACATATATCTACCTCAACAATTGCAGTGATCATCAGTTTCAAAGGGCATCTTACAGAGGACAGAAAAAACGAAATTACCTAAAATTCATGTCAGTTGTACTGCCTGAAGGATATGTTTTAGACACTATTGGCCCCTACCATGGTAACGTAAATGATGCAACAATAACTCGGCTCATCATGGAAAAAATTGAAATATTGAAATCTTGGTTAGAAGCAAATGACAATATGATTGTAGATCGCGGTTTCAGGGATGCCTTAGATCTTCTTGCTAAGTTGGGGTATGATGCTAGAATGCCGTCATTTTTACCAACTGGTAAATCCCAATTGGATTCCTCAACAGCCAGTAGTGATCGTTGCTGTACCAAAACAAGATGGATAGTAGAGTCCTACCACGGGCGTTTAAAGAAGTGGATGTTGTTTAAGGAACAGCTTACCTCAAATCATTTTGGTGAGGTGATTGGCAACTTAGTCCGTATAGTAACTGCATGCTTCAATGCCTTCAGAGGAGCAATATATGTTTCAGATCCAGATCGAGAGGAACGAGATACTAAGATGGCTCAGCGTATGCTTTCACTTTTAATAAAAGTCCATGTTTTCGCAAAACGAGTTGCACAAGACCCAAATATGTCACGTACAACACGTAGTGAATCGCCGAGGCTTGACGCTTCTGATATCTCGGTTCCCTCATGTGGTTCTGGAATACCATGAGACCATAACATGCGGTACATACCAAATCAAACAGTCCCTGGCTACATTGCTGAGCATCAAAAAAATGATGGTGACTATGAGATTTGGGTTTACCAGCATGATGCTGATCTCACTAGGGGACAGATTCATTCTCGTCACAGATCTCAAATAAAATACAATGTTTGGATTCAATTTGACAAGAATGCATCAGATGATCCTGTGAAGGCATATTATTGTCTCTGTCCTGCTGGAAAGAGAACCTCTGGCATGTGTGCACATGTTGCATCTGTAATCTATTATTTGGGATATTATAAACATTTTCAAAATCAGAAACCCCTCCAACCATACACAAGCAAATTCAAAGACTCCATTCTATGAAATAACCAGCCAATCATACATCTTATGGATTTCTCAGATCCCCTTTCCCTCACTTTAGTTCCAGTCTACAAATTAAAATTGTCCAAGCCGTTGCTATGCAAAAAGACACGAAGGCCATAAAACAGATTACATGTATATATAAGTACTAGAAACAGAAATTGACAGAAGTAATGTTTATGTATTGCTGTCATTGTAGATATATACAATCTGCTTACAACAATCCAAAACTGCATCGGTTTTTACTTGTATCAATGACTCATTATTATCTCATCACAAAGGCATAATATACAGGCCCTTTGTGGCTGTTCAATATTAAAATGAATAACATTTCATGTGAAATGTTTGTTTTGAATCTAGCATTCAAATTCTAAAAGAAATCATACTTAAAGGATGAATTCTGAACAAATCTTTAAAGGTTCCCTGATATACAAGACATGGAACAGTATCCTGATTCTTCCACAGTAACCCAACCTGTTAATTGAACAACTTTACCGGTCTCAGAATTTGATGATTTTTTTCCCACTTTGAGAATATATATGTGGCCAAATAATTTGTAAGTATTTTAGTTGTACAGCAACTGTAAGTTGGTCAGACACATCTCTAAAGAATTGAATTTGTTGAAAAAATCATAAAAAAACTATTTTTTTTCCAGTTAAAATTCAATAACTTCTTTCCATTGTAATACTTAGCTTTACATTTGATTTCAAAAGATGCACCAGACTTCAGTGAAGGTGATTTGACCCAATTTGATGATTTATTATTTGTGTTTGAGTAAGTTTTGGGGTAAAGTGTGTACCCTGGCTCACACCTATGGCAATGATCATAAAATAGGTCATAGTACAGGCCCTGGATGACTTTTGGATTTTCTAAAGGTATATTCTTGGGAGTCTCTGGGTGTACTACAAATACCACATAATAAAAAAATTGGGCTGTGGGCAAAATTACATGTATTTTGAAAGAGGTCCTTTAATGGTTTTGAAATTCAATGTCTGATTTTGATGTTAGAAATATTAGCTTTAGAAATCCGAATTCAAAGTCAGATGACACACATATACTTCCACAGGCTTCCTAATCTCAAGATTTTCACTGATGAACAGAAGACATGCGCAATTTGTGTGGCTCATACTTGAATACAGAAAGCTTTATCTTCATGACATGCTCGCTGAATGCAAACATGCACACACTGCTGCTGTCATGCAAGTAAGACACATTGAGTTTGAAGCAGCCCCCAATGACAACAAGACAATCTTTTGAAAAGTAAGCTATAAATAAGGAATTATTTTATCCTTGGGCGGCACGGTGGTGTAGCAGGTAGTGTAGGAAAGTTCCTGGTTCAATCCTCATATCTGTCAGGGTTAGGGCTGAAATGATTACCCGGATAATCCGGGTAATTTGATTCTAAAAAATCCTCGGGGCAAATAATGTGCCACAAGGATTGTTTAAATCTGGATCACTTTAAGCGTACAGTGTTTGACATGGATGGGCATTTCTGCAGCGCATTGTACCACCTGCTTTGGCTGAAATGTAGAGATGCAGCTTGGATTGTAGACCACGCAGGAAGAGAAAAGAGAGGGACAGAAAGAAGAGAGTCAAACAGACAAAACGACAGAAAGTATCCAAAGTGTGGGATCACTGCAAGTTGAGATTAAAAGAAAACAAAGAGCAGCATGTCTGAGTTAACTAGAGCTGAAACGATTCCTCGAATAATCGCGAGTATTCGATTACAAAATATCCTCGAAGCAAATTTTGTGCCTCGAAGCCTCGTTTCATATATAATTATACATGTAAAATATATATCTGGACTACTGTACAGCACACGGTGTTTGACACGGACGGTAATTTCTGTGGCACAACGCGCCTGCTACCTCCGCTGCTGCGCGGCTTGTACAATCATGAAGGAAGAGAAAAGCGACGGACAGAAAGGAGAGAGTCCACATTAGAAATTGCAGAGAGTGTCCCAAGCGTGTGGTCACTACAAGAAGGGACGAAAAGAAAACACAGTGCAGTGTGTCTGATGTCTAACGGAGTTAGCTTAGCACGTAGCTTAGCATGATAGCACGTCAGCACTGCTGCAGTAGTAAACATCCGGTCTGTTCGTCATCAGAGCGACACTGCAGGGTGACACTCGCGATACATCAGCAGAAGCAGCTAATGTGATCAATAACTGAGATATGGGCGAGTAAATAACCTACTTTGATTATGGCTCCGTGTAAAGGCTGGTTCAGAACGTAAATCAATCTGGAGGCTAATTGCCCAGAATCATGTGTATTTTGTTCACATACTTTTCACATCCAATAATTTTCCATTTAATTTGATTACAGAGAGTAGAACAGGAAACACTGAAAGTGAGTAGATGAATCAGGTGTAGGGAATGTTTTCATATGTTATAGAAATGTACATTAGCTAGTTAAATTATCTTAGTATCTAAGTATGATATCATTTGGTCCAAGAAATAAAGTAAACAAAATAAGATCATCAATATGGTACAGTAGGAAAGGCAATAATTTAGCAAAAAGAGACAGGCATGTATACATATAAAATAAAAATAACCAAACTTAAAAGAAATACTGAAAAAAGCAAGATATGGCCCAGAGTAAAAATAAAAGTATAGATTTTGATTTTGAGATCCCATTTATGCTCAGAATGTTAAAAATAAGAAAAATAAGTTGTTAATTTAAGTGACCTGGCTTTTCTGCTTTGTGTGTTACTAATGATAATAATGTGTAGTGATTCAATGTAAAAAAAAAAAAAAAACATTGAGCGCAATGTAACCATTATCCGATTACTCGATTAATCAACAAAAAAATGGATAGAGTAATCGATTACAAAAATAATCGATAGCTGCAGCTCTAGAGTTAACTTAGCATAATAGCTTGTTGCCAATGCTGCAGCACCTCAGCAGTAAACCTCTGGTCTGTGCATCAAATCTGCAAACCAGGCACAAGAAAACACTCATGATACATCAGCAGAGGCAGTTAATGTGATCAATAATTGAGATTAAGTCTAGTTAAAAAAAAATTGAATTATGACTTTGTGTAAAGGCTGGTTCAAAGCACTAATTAATGTGGAGGCTACTTGCCTTGTATTACGGGCACTTTGTTCACATATTTTTCTCATCAAATAACTTTCCTTCTACTTTGATTGCTGTAAGTAGAACAGGAATCATTGGCATTGAGTAGAGGAAGCAGCTGTTGACCATCCTTTCATATATTACATAAATGTACATTACCTAGTTAAATTATCTTAGTATCTAAGTATGAGATTATTTGGGCCTAGTTATAAAATAAGTGATCCTCAGTCTGGTAATAAGCACTGTTACAGCAGTAAAGGCAAAAATAAAGCAAAAGGAGATAAACAAGAATAGAAACAAATAAAATAAACAAACTAAAAAAAGTACTATTTTTTTTCTTTTATCTCAGCCATGTATACCTTTCACATGTTTCGACCTTTGTTTACCTCTAAACAATTTTTGTCATTTTGAAATGTCAAGGTACATGAAAAGTATACATGTCTGAGATAAAAAATGGTACTTTTTTAGTTTGTTTAGTTTTGTTCATTTTTCTAAGACAATCAAGCCATGTCAAGACAATGAACACCATTTAAAAAAGTACAAAAACAACAAGATATGACCCAGAGAAAAAAACAAAACTGCAAGAACAATAAACAAAACAAATCTAAAGTCTCAAAATATTTACACTATTGCACATAGGTAAAAAAAAAAAAAAACTGCAGTGCAAGAAATGTACTTGTTATCCGTTTAATTGTCAAAGGATAAGTTCGGTTTCTGCAGCTTTCACATTGTTTATAGAATGAAGTAGAACAATATACTCACCCAGAAGACTTTCCTGATCCAAACAGTGCTTTGGGAGATATTTAGATCCAAAGTCGAGCAGCGGGCATCCGCATAATGGTAGCACTTAGGGCATACAGCGCCGTTGTATGCCCTAAGTGCTAAACAGTCCAAAAACTCATTAGTTTCACCAATATTTCATCATGGTCCGTTCGGGCTATTCCTCCACGACAGTCCATGTCACTCCAGACATGTTGTGTGACTGAACTGACCTCTGAACTGAAGAAGAAGAGCGCTTGCCTCCGCGCCTGCGCAGTACGGCTCATTGTTTCAGGGGAGGACAGCCTGCTACACAACGACTTTCTTCTTCCAGTTTTGTGCAAAATGGACAAATATCTATCGGATGAAGATGTTGTGGAGGAGAACTTTGAATATGACGGGTGTCCTTACAGTTTCGAGCCAGAGTTTACAGATGAGGAGCTCATCAAAAGGAGGACGCGGAGGCAGCGCTCCAGAGAGCACTGCGTAGGCGCAGCGGCATACGTTCTTCTTCAGTTCAGAGGTCGGTACAGTTACAAAAACATGTCTGGTGCGACACAGACTGTAATAGAGGAGTAGCCCGAGCGGGCCATGATGCAATATTGGTGAAACTAATGAGTTTTTGGACGATTAATGCAGTTTTAGGAAAGGCACTGTATGCCCTATGTGCTACCATTATACGGATGTCCGCCGCTTGATAAGGGATCTAAATATCTCCCGAAGCACTGTTTGCATCAGGAAAGCCTTCTGAGTGAGTATATTGTTCCACTTCATTCTATAAACAATGTGAAAGCTGTAGAAACCGAACTTTTCCTTTAAAATAATCGATGGAGTCCTCGATTACGAAATAATTGATTTGCAGCATTGATTTGATTTGCAGTTGCAGCATTAGTCAGGATATTCCTGTGTGAAGCTTGCATGTCCTCCCCTGGCATAAGTGGGTTTGCCCTGAGCACTCCAGCTTCCTACCACAGACCAAAAACATCAGGTTAATTGGTGGCGCACAATGGCTTGTGAGTGTGATTGTTTCCGTCTCTGTATGTGGTCCAGTGATTGCCTGGCGACCAGTTCAGGGCGTTTCCTGCCTCTCAGCCAACGCCAACTGGAACAGGCACCAGCCCCCATGACCCTGAGAGGAATAAGCACTATGGATAATGGATAGATGTTTTATAGTTTTTCTTATCGTGCAACCTTACAGGGATATTGTATAAGAGTTTTTTTTTTTTTAATAATAATTTTTGCCATTTCTTGAGTGAGAAAATTATTTACTTGTGCCCTTTTTAAACTATATACAGTAGAAGTACTGGAAAAAAACAGAGACCCTTAATAAAAATAAAGTGGCATGATTTAAAACCTCCTGTACAGTGAGAGCACTTAGATGTATGATATAGTATGACCAAAGCCGTTACTTGAAACCTGTCTTTTAAGGTGTTTATTAGTCTGCTAGCTGCACACAATCATAACACCTCCAGGGTTCCTGCTGCCAGCTCCAGGTGGACACTTAAGGAACTACAGCTTTTGACACTTCCTCTGGTCTCCCTTTTCAGCCCTGGCTGCTGTATGATTTCAGCGTGTAAAGATAAGCTGTCTGAAGCCACCTGGTGACTGGAGGCTGATCCATAGCACAGGACAAATGTCCAAAATTATTTGTAAAATATGAATGAATAAAACATCAGTATTAAAGTTCCCCAAATCAACTGTATTGTACAGCAAAACATCATGATATGTTGGTGTGTTGATGTTTCTAACACCCCTAGACTTAGACTTTCTCTTTCTCTGTTTACCTCCTTACAATAACAGTAAGAGTTGGTTAATATGTGATGGCATTAACAAAAGAATTCCTTGGTAAAGAATGGCAAATGTGTTACAAACTTTTACAGACCTACAAAAATGTAAGCCAACACAAGACAAACTCACATCCACTCACACATGTATGAAAAAGATTGTGAATGTATTTCACAAAGATTTTTGCTTTAACAGTCTCTGTGACATTTTGATATTGTGTATGTTCAGTCTGTTAGAGACACCACATCATGTCCAATGTACTCGTACATTATGGCAGTGGAAATATATAATTATATATAATTTTGCTTGAATACAAAACAGTATTCAAATGAACAAGCTATTTTTCTTCAGAATACCTAACACAATTTTTTGTTCAAAATTTGAATGTCTATGTTTATCACAGTAGAGTGAAGTGTTTGTAATGGCAAAAGTTCATCTTTTCTCCTAATAAGGAATGACATTAAGTGTGGTGAATGGAGTCTGAGTTGTGGAAATACAAATGCACTATGTTAATCATTATCACTGTTTGTGTGAACCTTAATTAAACATTAAAAAACGAACACTACGAGGGGCACTGCAGGGGCAGAGGGGAGTTTTAAAGCACACAGACACACACAACAAAGATACTTAGCCCATAAATGATCCTCTCCAAATACAGTGAGAAATATATAATCTGACAAAAAAAACGTAAAATGTATGTCCACACAGTGCATGTACACACATACACAGACACACAAACACTCAGACTCCTCAGAGTTGCCTCCCGGCTAGTCTGCCTGCTTTTAAAAGATAAACAGCAGCGTGTATGTATCTGTGTCATTGTCAGCTCTCTACATTCACTTTCTCAACAATCATACATCAAATCATCCTCACAACACTCCTCTGAAGTCACTCTGGAGCAGGCCCAAACTAGACCAAAGGACGGCTCAAAGCGGAGCACTCGAGAGACTGTTATCTGTCCTGCCAAGCCTGTGACTGCCATGGAAACACACCCATTGCCAGGATACCACATCAGGAATTCTTATTGGTCAGAGCCAGGCCGCTGAGACCAAAACAACAAAACAACCATAAACAAAGAGAAAGGTGATTAATCTGTCAGACAAATACACCGATAATCCTTGTCGTTTGGATTAAGGCAGAACAATCAGTGATATTGATGTGCATAACTGGAGGGCTATCAGTCAACAGCACAGTATTTTAATATTCTTTTATTCAGTATATCTCTCCAAAACTAAAGCAGTATGATAAAACTGCAGATGAATTACTCACATTTAAAGCTCATAATGTAGAGTTTATGAAAGAATCTAATATATATTTCAAAAAGTGCTTTTTCTTGACAGAAGTATTGTCATTGGGCTGGATTTTAGGATTCAAGTTACGATGTCTGGTCTAACTAACAAATGAGTGTTTTCCTCTTTGTAATTTAATTAAATTTTTTGTTTCCCCAAAATGTATATGACTCTTAACATACTGTGGAGCAACTGTGGTATTTTATTTGAGGCTGCCAAATAAAATTTACCTAAATAGTATGACCTGATCAAGTTCTGAACTGAATGTGTCTAAATTTTGTGGACTATTTCTCTTGTGCAAAGACATGCTCTGACATGTCAAACATATTAACAGGCATACTAAATTCAAAAAAGCACAATCTAGGCTCAAGGGGTGCATGGGAGTTTGCCCGACCAGTCTACATGGAGTCCACCAGGGCTGCCCTTTGTCACAGATTCTGTTCATGACTTTTATGGACATGTTGAGAAGTTCCGGTTTGATGACCTCAGGATTGGGTCACTGCTCTTTGCAGATGATGTGATCCTGTTGGCTTCGTCAGACCGTGATTTGCAGCTCCTGCTGGATCGGTTCGCAGCCGAGTGTGAAGCAGCTGGGATAAGAATCAGCACCTCCAAATTGGAGTCCATGGTCCTCACCCAGGAGAGGGAGGAGTGCCCTCTCCAGGTCAAGGACGAGATTCTACCCCAAATGGAGAAGTTTAAGTAACTTGGGTCTTGTTCACGAGTGGAGGAAGGATGGATTGGGAGATAGACAGGCGGATCAGGGTGGCAACATTGGGGCACACCCTCTGGTCTCCTTTCATGGAAAGGGGGACCACCACCCAAGTCTATCCAGGGGCACCGCCCCTGATGTCCATGCAATGTTGCAGAGCAGTGTCAGTCACAACAGCTTGCAACATCCAGTACCTTGAGTATCTCTGGGCATCCCTCACAGTTTTTGTTCATCAGTGGTGTTCGGGTGTTGCCGCCACAACAGGAACCAATCACCTTACAACCAAAACTCCAATCTGCCGCCTTTAGAATGAAGGCACTGAACAAGTTCCACTTGGACTCAATGTCCCCTGCCTTCCCCATTTCATGGTTGAAGCTTCCCTGAAGGTGGGAGTTGAAGCTCTTTCTGACAGATGTTCCCATTATCTGTCAGAAAGACTCTGCCAGATGTTCCCAGCACACCCTCCTAAGCATTTGGGCCTGTCAGGTCTGACCAGCATCCTTACCCACCATCAGAGCCAAGTCACCATCAGGTGGTGATCAGTTGACAGCTCCGCCCTTCTCTCGACCTGAAGACATGCAGCCGGAAGTCTGATGACACGACCACAATGTCAATCATCAGACTGCGACCTATGATGTCCTGGTGCCAAGTGCACATATGGAAACCCTTATGCTTGGACATAAGATAGTTATGGACAATCTGTGATGAGCACAGAAGTCCAATAACAAAGCACCACTTGGGTTCAGATCAGGGGGGCCGTTCCTCCCAATCCAGGTCTCACTGTCATTGCCGACATGAGCATTTTAGTTCCCCAGCAGAACAAGGGGATACCCAGAAGCGGCACTCTCAAGCACGCCTTCTAGGAAATCCAGGAAGGGTAAATACTCTGAGCTGCTGTTTGGTGCATAAGCACAAAAAACAGTCAGGTTTCGTCCCCCCACCTGAAAGCGGAGGGAGGTCACCCATCCATCCACAGGGGTAAACCCCAACATAAAAGCACAGAGCCTGAGGGCAACAAGTACTGCTACCCCCACTGATGCTACTCAGCATTGGCAACTCCAGAGTGGAGATGAGTCCAGCCCCACTTGAGAGGACTAGTTCCAGAGCCCAGGCTATGTGTCAAGATGAGTCTGACTATACAGTCAGAATCTCTCAACTTTGAGCTCCAGCTCAGGCTCCTTCCCCCCCAAAAGAGGTGACGTTACACATCCCTAGAATTAACTTATGCAGCTGGGAATTGGACTGCCAAGGTCCCTGCCTTTTGCTGTCACCCAGCTAGTGACACACTTGTCCACTTTGGCTCTTTCCATTGGTGGTGAGCCTATGGGAGGAGGGTCAATGTTGCCTTTTCAGGCCGTGCCTGGCCGGGCCCCATGGACATAAGCTTATCCACCAATGAGCCCCAATCCCAGGCCTGACTCCAGGGGGGACCCTGGTGGCCCGCATCCAGGTGAGGGAAACTTACAACCATTGATATTTTTCTCCATTGTGGTTTTTGAATCATACTTTGTCTGAAATATGTTTTTTGTCATGTGTAATCTAGTCTTTTCATTTTTCACAAGGTTACATCACCAACACCACAAAACTCAAGTTGATTTGTTTATACTTGTTTTCACTACATATCGCAATGTCGCAAATTAAGTGTTTTCACTGACTGTATGGATTTCCATGTATTTCTTATCTGAATATATTCAAAAGCTTATCATGTTTCAGATTTGATGCAGATGTTTTAAAATCGATGTTTGACCGTGTTAATTATTCAGACTCTCAATCCATCAATAAATATGGAGTGATTATAATATTTGGCAGAACTGAGCAGGCATACTAAGACCTTTGCAATATGTTCATTGGCAAGAGCCTACATTGCTGGGACTATCAAAACCAAATTCTTGCACAGCCTTTAGGGACAAGAAGAAAAGAACAGAACAAAATCACCAGGAGAAGAGGAGGAATGACAGTTGGACACATTGGCACTCGAAGAGAAAGACAGAGAGCGTCAGAGGAGCTGACAGACACAGAGAGGCAGAGGTGGATCATGTTTCACTGTCCTCAATTCTCTGTGATACCTGCAGACAACTCACATACTGAGCTTCTTTCACTCCATCTGAATGCACCACAAATAGTCTCATGCACACACATACAGTTACACACCTGCACATGCTGTAAAATACAAGGCACACACACAGCTTTCACAGGCACACACCACTCTCACTTTACTGATGAGCTGTTGATCATTGACTGTATCATTTTCTGCTCTTGCTGTGTCCCAGCGCGACGGAGTGGCTGAGCACGCGCGTGTGGGTTTCTGTGTGTGAGTTCATGCATGTGTGTGTAAAAGCAGAGGAGAAAACGAGCCTGAGGAATTTCACTTCTTAAACAATCAGCTAGTTACTATTAATCACCCGGCTACGGCTCAGTGACCTCAGGAATGTGGCTTTTACACACACACACACACACACACAAACACACACACGAGTCACTCTTACAAGGCTGTCTTTACCTGTATTTCGTAACACATACTTTCATAAAACTTCACAGATTTGAAGACATTTGGGTTCAAATTTTAAATTGTTTCTTTGTCACCCTTGGACCGTATTTTTGTCTGATATCCAGCTGAGTGCCAAACTCCAGCAGGCACCCATAAGTTGCAAGAGTGATGTGTGAGTGGGCCACTGGGTGAGGGGTGACAGGGGGTGTGCATGCTGCTTGGGGGCTTGGGGGGGGGGGGCTATGTAAGGACAATGTGACCGAAGGGCCTCACTCTTTTTCCTCTGCTGCAGCTATTACTGTCTTCACTAAGCACTTTTGGAGAGGGAGCAAGAGAGGAAACACTGGATCTTTTGTATGACCTACAAGACGGACCAAAACCACCCCCATCTCTCCCGTCTCTCCCCTTCTCTTTCTCTCTCTGCTCAGTCGGCCCTATCCTTCTGTGTAATGTGCACCTGTTCAGCCTGCAAGACACTACAGATGCACAAACACACACACTCCCTTTACACAGGATGACTGGGAGATACAGAGGAGACGACCAGGAAAAGATTCTGGACTTTTCTGACGTCTTCACTTTCCTGCTTCACATCTGACTGAGCACTCATTAGAGGCAGAATATGAATGAAATACTCCCCATCTTTTTCTGCTCCTTTTTCCCCCCACACTAAACAGGAGCTCCCAATTGATTTCTTGTGTTCTCTCTCTTTTGGTCTTTATTTATGCACATAATTATTATGTGGATTTGCAAGAAGGGGAGAAGAAGGAGGAGGAGGGGGATTGGAGTAGTGGCAGGCCTAACCCATTTGGAAAGCTGGTATTCAAGGGAAGTGTTTGAAGTTCTCCATCTCACACCAGCGGGCCAAAGACAAATATCCCCAACTGGCTACAGTTTAGAGCCATCGCCTGGTCTACTGATGCCCACACTCCTGGACCAAATTTTTGGTTTAATAAACGTGCTAAACAAGCAAATGGTTTTGCGTTGTTCCCATACTGTACCGAAAATGTACTGAACTGTGACCCCAAAACCGAGGTACGTACTGAACTGTCTTTTTTGTGTACCGTTACACCCCAATACATCTGTAAATATATATATATATATATATATATTTTTATATATATATATATATATATATATATATATATATATATATGTGTGTGTGTGTGTGTGTGTGTGTGTGTGTGTGTGTATTAGGGGTGCAACAATACATGTATCTGTATTGAACCGTTCGATACAGTGGCCTTCTTCTGATGAGGATCTATGCGCTGAAAGTTCAGCGAATGTGCGTTCGACTGCTCCGGGCTGCATTGTCGAGCACAGATCCACTGAGCTGCGCGCACATCTACCCTTTTATTCAGCCAAACTGCTGAGACAGAAGAAGCTACGTACGCTAGAGTGCTGCAACATGGTGAGTGCTTTAACTTCAGCTGATATTGAAGGCCCTCCACTATCCTTCAGATGTGGCGTTTGGGATTACTTTGGCTTCCTTGTTAGGTATGACCCTGATGGTAAGCGTGTCGTGGACAAAAACACAACAGTATGTCGGAAGTGCAACACAATGCTATACTACGTTGGGTGAAAGCAACAAAACGGCGACATCATCCCAGTGTTAATACAAGTGGAACCAGACAGAAACAACAAGAAGCACGCATGCTGCAGACTTTACCTGGGTCATTTAGACAGCCATTAGCACATGATTCAAAGAGAGCAAGGGAAACTGACCGGGGGATGGCTACTTTTATTGCTGTCGACATGAGACCCTTTTCTGTTGTGGATAACGCCGGGTTTCAGGACATGGTATGGACACTTGATACACTTAAAGCAAGTTCTTTGTAATATTTACTCTGCTGCTAAGAATGCACCACATAAGATGGGCGAGTTCTTATTCTTATTTTTACATGGTATATAATGGCTGTTTTTTAAATCTTTAACAGTGCAATACACTTCATTCCATGTAAATATTTTGTTGATAGTTATAGGTCACATTTAACTGACAGTGTTAGTCGATATTTCTTGTCTAGCCCTTGTATTAAAATATATTTTTTATACTATTTATTCTGACCCTCGTAGCATTCATATTACATACATATAACAATATCACTGTGAGTTGTTACAATCCAGGAAGCCAATGCAACGAAATTTAATTCCAAGTGCACTGCTGTGTAATTTGCGTAATGACAATAAAGGAAGTCAAAGTCAAAGAGATGTTTTTGTTTTTTATGATTCTAAGTATGCACTGAAGAATTTGCCTGGTTTAGCTGCAAGAGTTACATTTAATTCAATTTAATGAAAATATACTCTGAGTTAAAACAAATGTTGGTTATTTTAAAGCTATGGTCTACGATTTGGATCTTTGTACATATTAATAACACCGTTTATAAGGCTGTTATGGTCCTATGGTCCTATCTACACAGTATAAAGACCAAAAAGAATGAAAAAAATCCATTCAGTATATCCGCTGAAAAGCTGCATACTAGCTGACCAATCAAGCCTAAGAACCTGCAACTATTAATTGGTCCGTGAGTTAGTCCATGAGTCCATCCAATCCTCGTCTCCCTCACTACGCAGTACGCAGCATCTTGCCCATGGTCCCGCCTCCCTCTACCTCCGTGAGCAGCTAGCAGCGTTAGCTACTGAACTATCATGGAGCCGGAAAAGCCTAGCGCCGAACCCGGGAATCCGCCTCTCTCTCCCGCGGGCCCAACGGAGCTCTGCCCCCGGGTTGAGGCCTGTTAGCGGGCTAACGGCTAACGAATAGCCTCAGCCGGCCGTCAGACCTTCAGCATCGGCCGTTTCGCCCCTGGTTGATCAGGTAATGGCTTTGTTTACTACAGTGGGAGATGTCTGCTGAATAACTCTGGTTAGTTTGTGCCTGTACGGGCTAATAACTTGTAGGGGAGCGGGTTAGCCTGTTAGCCGCTAATCGTTAGCACTGTAAGCTGAGCTGGGGAGGACAGGCTGAGAAAGATTAATCCTCCCCACACTCGCTCCGCTCTGGCGGCGCCAAACCCGCATTGCCGCCCGGTCCAGTTGAAATGCTACTGCTGTGTGTTATAAGGGAGATGTCTGTCGTGTTTGATACTTTCAGTTGAGCTGAGCTGTTTTTGATTGAGTTTGCTGCTGATATATTGTGCTAGTCGCTCGTAACTCTGCCGGAGGGGGCTTATATGAGGCGACACGAGCTGGGGGCGGGATCTTGGAACACGGAGGGGAGAGGTGAGGGAAGGAGGGGCAGGCTGCGGTTTCAAATCGTACACACCAGCTTTAATAAACCACAAGTAAAAAAGGCATAGAAATTTCTCATATTTTGTATCAAAAAAGTATCGAACCGTGACAGAAACGTATCGAACCGAACCGTGAATTATATGTATTGTTGCATCCCTAACATATATATACATATATATATATATATATATATATATATATATATATATAAAAATATATACATATATATATACATACATATATATGTATATAAAAAAATTTTTTTTTTACTATATATTTCTTTTTATCTGCTATATAATGCTGCTGCTGGATACTTCATCTCCTTGAAGGAGTCTTTCCCAGGGGTTAATAAAGTTCCGTCTTGTTGAGATGCATATATTTTTTGGCTCTATTTTGGTAGACAATGTACAGGTGCAGGACACCTGACCTGCACCGCGCCAACGGGTCGTGTCCAGGGCATTTTGCAATTTTCATGCACAGCACAGAGAGGCGCGGAAATGCTCACCCATGTCTCCATCCCTCCCAGTGGCGCAAGTAACAGAGAGGGAGGAGAGAAGGCGTGAATGGGTTTAACACAGCCAAGTGTCATCATTACCAATTAAATGAAAGCCTCTCCTTGCCTTTAAATGTGCTGCGGTCGAGGCACAATGACTCATCAGTCTGACTGATGCCACTGAGGCCACAATGTGCTGGAAAGACCCGATGGCGGAGACGGTCAGAGCCACTGTCACTTTTACAGCAACTGGGAAAGCTCAGGGGCTGTTGGGGTGCGCATAGGAGGCCACGATTCACGTCACCATGTGGAGCAACTCACGGGACAGATGTAATTTGTTCATATGTCATGAATAGGAGTACAAAATTAAGTGACAGTTACATTTAAACACTGCAGCCAGCTAATCCACACATCATGCTTGTGATCCACCTGCATTCCTGGTCTGTCATTGCAAAATAGCAGAACCTTTGGTGATACATACTCTCTCTGTATATCCTCCTCATCCTGTAGGCTACTTCATCTTTTTAGATCATGTTAAGAGTAAAGATTAAAACAGAGAAATATGGGCAATCACAGGTAAATCCTTAAGACGAGTGGCTTACATCTATTTGGCGAGCGTCCCTCTTTTTAGTTTGCATCACACTTCCAGCTGCCATCAGCTTTCCATTCTGATAAACGTCTGATTCAACATCAGATGTGACAGGACAATTAATATAGATACAAATGTATATGATGGTTCAGACGGTTACATTAAATAATAGTTATAAGGATTGTTTATTGCACTGAAATGGGCCTGACACTCTGGAGTCCTGCCTTTGAGGGTTTGGTGACATGTGCGCACTGTGTGCCTGTCAGCCAAATTATCACTGCACAGGGAGCGCCTCGCCTGCACCGAGAATAGACCAGTTTGGAGCTGGCAAGCTTTCAGCGCACCTGCCACGCAGTTTTTTGGCATGAAATTGTCACAGCACCAACCTGAATTTTGGCACCTCCCCCTTGTGCGCTGCCACACCCATCTCGGCACAGCCAGTCAACAAAATTGCAAAATTGGCTGCGCATGGTGGTGCGCCGGAAGAAATTATCACTGTGCAGGATGTGCCAGGCTCCACCACCCTGTGCCAGGAAATTAGGGCCCTTTATGTATATGTGTTTATTTCAATATGTATAAATGCATATACCGTAAAATACCAAATAAACACCGAGTTCCAATTAATCGCCGGTTTCCAAATAAACGCCGAGTGGAGCAGCATATTTTGACAAATAGACGCCCATTCCAAGTTGAAGTTACAGAACACACATGCGAACGCTGAGCTCACAGCTGACAGTGCACGCCTGAAAAGAAACATTATCAGACTGTACCTTAACAGTCCACATGGTTTATTTGTTTCTCTGGACATCCTGTCGGCTCGCTTTTCCACCCTCTGTATGTCAACAAAAGGCACACTGGTGCACGGCGCTCTGTTTCATGACATTGCAGTTACACTTAACGACTACAGAGGGCACTAGAGCGCAAAAAGCCTGAATCTTACACACGAGGGCTTCACAAATCCAAAGAAGAAGACGTTGCTGCTGCCGCAGCAGGTTATTTGCCCTTAACGTCAGGAGGCTGGACACATCAGTTAGCGGTACATTGCTGCTGATCGCCATGGCCCCGGTGCAGCCAAAAAACAGAAGTAAGACCTAGGGCTGTAGCGATACACTTATTTTCCGATACGAAACACGATATTCAGGTCACGATACGATAATATCACGATATATCACGATATCACAATATTGCGATATATTGCGATATTCTACATTAAACTAGGAAAAACCTAGAGACAGTGATTATGTAACTTTTCTATTTTATTGTGATTGAAATATGTCAAATGCAGTGTTACATACATACACTTAACACAGAGTGCATCAAGTCAATTAAACTAATGTTGCAAAGAAATTGTTCTTGTTTTACCTTTAACAAAGTGTTGAAATCATCCTAACCTGTCGTGCAGCTCAAACTGTAATCAAATCCATGCGAAACAAAGAGCTTTGAGTTACTGACAGAACAACAGTAAGTTAAAAAAAGTCACATATTTCTCTTGTCACTGTCTGAACTGAAGAGTGCATGAAAAAAAACATGTGCATACATCTTTATAAGTTGTATTTTATTCCCAACTCTGATAAAATATGAGTTTTTATTTTTACAAAAAATATCAATACTAAGATTTGAGATATCGATATTATATCGGGAGTCAAAATATCGATATATATTGCGATATCGATATTTTTCTACACCTCTAGTTAGACCTTAACTTAACTACTTACTACTGGTAAGATAGTTCCTTACCAGTTTTAAGAGTGTTAAGAGAGTGCTGAGTTGAAAGAAGAAGACAAGAGTATAACTACAGTACTGTAATCTTGCTGTAAGGGTGATATTCATACTGGTGTAAATAAATAATTTAATTACACTTACCATATTTTTTTGTTTTTTGCTAAGCAAGATTTTTGTGGGAAAGGAATTAAACGCCTGCTCCAAATAGTCGACTGGTTCCAAATAAACGCCTGGTCTGCTCAGTGATTGAAACAAATAAACGCCCCGGCCATTATTTGGTATTTAATGGTATGTATATCTATACATTGGAGAGTATGGCTCCTGACAGCTCCGTTGTAAAGTGTCTTGAGATAAAATCTGTTATGATTTGGTGATATACAAATAAAGATTGATTAAATTACTGATTTATTGGTAGCTGTTTAAAAACAAAGTGGGGCACACAACACCATTATATATTAGGACTCAACGACAGAAGGAAAACAACTAATATTGGAAAGTTTTCTATACCTGCAAAAATAAAGTTTATTGTGATCTTTTTGTGTGCAACATTTCAAACTGGTTCTTAGGCTTGGTTTTCTTTGTATCCACTTCAGTTCATTTGAAGCTTATGTAATTATCCATTTCTCAATATGTCTTACATTAATTTCCCATGAACAGCTCCCATATTTTTCCAGTGCAATAGGCTCACCATGACGCTGAGTGTCCCTGGTATTAGGAGTTTGAACAATTTTAAGGTTGGAAAATGGAAATTGTCTCTACAAATATCTGTTTGCTTAACAACTTCTGCATGCACCATGATCTGTTCTCTGAGCATGTCTACAGATGGTGATTTGGTTGCAGATGGTCTAAGAAATAAGAAAATTGTCTGGTTTAGTTTCTATCAAAAAAAGCAAATGGCAGCATCACATGTTCTAAGTCACATGATTGACTTTGCATATCCTACACTGTGGTTACTGGGTGTTATTGCCACTGTTATGAAAAATGAATAGAAAACTCTAAAACAGAAGATTGTATTTATCGTTAAAGCTGGCCACAGCTGGCAAGATTTTTTGTATGTATAGAAAGTACCTTGACCCTATAATTAGCAGTGGCAAATAACTGCGATAACTTTTTTCTAGTCCATGTGCAATTTCTTTTGTGTTTTGAAATATACAACCTAGAACATATTTGCTACAACAGTGCAATCTTAGAAGCTACAGCAGGGCATAAGCATTTGCACATTTAATCAAATAACACATACCAACCATGTAATTAAACAGGTCTTCAGCAACAATTCATTAGGGGTGAAAATAAAGCAAAAAACATCTGGAGAAGAAAAACTGATGTTGTTTAAAACGACCCAATCATGACAATGAGTTGCAAGAAAAGTTGAAGTTTTTCTGTCCATTAACTGATCAACCAGATGTTTAATATCTAACCTCAAGGGTTGTCTGATGACTATAGATCTGGATACTAATGTATTAGATCTTAAATATAATCTTAAATATAAACAAAACCAGTTAAATCAACAATAAAAGTATTCATCACTTTGTCTGGAGGGCCTCTCTGCACATCATGCAGTCTTAAGTACCTCATGTATTGGTCCTTAGATAACTTTCAAATCTCTGTCAGTATTAATGTTTTGATAAAAAGCTGGATAAGTTGATAGTATTTCCTTTAACTGGGCCAATTGGTTATGTAAGAGATGGCATGAATTTCATGAATAAGTAAGATGAATAAGTCACACTGAGGAGATTCCCTGCAGACTTTAGAAATAGGTTCACATTGCTGCAGCAGACTCAGTTAAAGCGTCTTAAAGATAGACCCCCAAGGTTTAGCTTATCAACGCACTGTAAAGAGTGAAGTGTTTTCTATATGTTTGTGTGCTCGGGGAAGAAAGATCAAGTTTTTCATTATTTATGCCCTGCAGTATGCAGCTGTGCAGCAACGATTGGGAATTACAGAATGACAGGAGCTGGAGAAAAATGACTATGTAAGAGACACTGAAGTCACTAAAGATGAAGACAGAGGCAGAGTTGGAGACATTCAGACTTCAATGTAACCATGATCTGAATATGAGGAGCTCGAATCAGACCAGAGGAACATTTGGATACACCAAAAAATCAGACAAGCTCTACAGAGCAGAGAAATTAGTCAAAGAATTGTTTAGAAACACTGAAAGATTTGTGCTGTTGATCAGAAGGCATTTCTCTTGTTTCTAATGTGATCGATGGAGAGAGCCGGTTTTACTGATACACAATGACAAGCAACCATTACGTAGCTGTATTTATGTAACTGTCTGACTTTGTTGGAATGCAATTTACGTCTTTTCTTTCCTTTAGAGGGACTGCTACAGTACATCATTCACACTTTCAGCTGTAATCCTGACCGGTCACACAAAATATCCTTTGGGACTCTGCATGCAAGAGTTGTTGAAGTGAAACTAATGTGAGTCCCAGACGGGCAAAAATATTAAAGAAGAATATCCCCTTTGAGTGGAGGGTCTCTGGACTGATTCAAATGACTTCACTGTGTGTTTGAGACGAAATGTGTGGATGTACTTGCGTGTGTGTGTGTGTGTGTGTGTGTGTGTGTGTGTGTGTGTGTGTCTTCAGGCAAAGCTGTGTCAAATGGCAGCAAATCAGACCTAAAGCAAGAAAGTTTGGCTTCTCCTGGCTGAGACTCCTCACTGCTGAGAGGATTTCTATAGCAGAGAGGAGAAGTGCATTATCCCACTACACTCCGCTAACTAACATTCATGAACATTTTTTAATCCATTAATTATTCATCTCTACCGCTGAATTTGCAGCCCAAACTCAGACCCTCTCCCTGAAAGCGACTGAAGTCTTCTGGATTCAGCACAAACAGGTCTGACCCCAGAGTGAGGGATCAAAGGGATCAAACCAGCACATCAGATCATCTCATTAGTGAGACCTTCTCCAGTATCCATACATGATGAACATCTTTCTAAGATGTTTTTTTTTCAGATCTTGTGTTCTTCATATTTTATAGATTTCCTGCTTCCTGAGTGAATAAGTACATTGAATGAGAGGAGCCTGTTCTGTCACGACCCCAAAACACACCTCCAAGACGACCGCTGCCTTGTTAAAGAAGCTGAGGATAAAAGTAATGGACTGGCCAAGCATGTCTCCAGACCTAAACCTTATTAAGCATCTATGGGGTGTCCTCAGAGGGAAGGCGGAGTAATGCAAGGTCTCTTATATCCACCAGCTCCGTCATGTGGTTATGAGGAAGTGGAAAAGGACTCCAGTGGCAAAATGTGAAGTTCTGGTGAACTCCATGTCCAAGAGGGTTAAGGCAGTGCTGAAAAATAATGGTGGCCACACGAAATATGGACACTTTGGGCTCAATTTGGACACTATCCCCTAGGGGTGTACTCACTTGTGTTGCCAGCAGTTTAGAAATTAATAGTTGTGTGTCAGGTTGTTGTGAGGGGACAGTAAACGTACGTTCACACCAAAAGCGTCAAAATCGCTTGTCGACGGTCTGGCCACTCTCACCGCGCTGCTTGGCAGTTGAAAACACACAGAAGCACGCAGGCAGGGGACATGTGAGCAGCTGGAGGGGCGGGGCTTACAAGCTGCGATGCTTGCATCACCATCCCCTTTCACTCTTGTTTTCATGAAATACGATATGTTTATATATAAAGATTGAACTAAAATAAGACAAGTAAACAGACATACGCACAGTCTTGTGACTCTTAAACAACAGCTTATTTGATTGTTATGACTTTACCCCCCTTTTTATGAAACATTTGCACAAAGCAGGAGGTTATATGGGGGGTTGGAACGTGTATATGTGATGCACATGGGACTTCGGTTCCCTCTTTCACCGTGGATCACACTTGGGGGCGCTGGAGACAGCAATGACAAGCTTATCCTCTCTTGTTTTCTCGTCCTCCCCATGGATGTATCGGTCCTCCCTCTCAAAGTCTTCCGTATTAGAATCCAGATCGACCTGTAATTGGCTGACGCCCCATTCGCGCAGCTGCTCATTTGCATAAAGTTGAGCTTCTCCCAACTTCAGGTCATTGCTCGCAATGCTTCCATCGAGCCACTCCACGCCGCTCGTGACGCTCGCAACACACCACTCGTGATCACCGATCACTCGGTCGCCCCTTGACACTGTGCGATCATAGAAAATGAATTGCAGCTGGATGCCACCGACGCTCAGACCGCTTCTGGTGTGAATATACAGTTACCCTGTTATACAAGCTGCCCACTCACTACTGTACACTGTATCAAAGTGTCATTTCTTCACTGCTGTTCCATGAAAATAAATAATAAAATATTTGCAAATATGTGAGGGGGTGTACAAACTTTTGTGAGATACTATACTTTGATCGAGATTTTACCAAAATAAAAATACAAATTATGAGTCTATTTAAATAAAAGTAAATGGTAATTAATTAATATATTGCGTAAATTCAATCAGGGTCCTTGAAATAAAATCATGGTGAAATATCAACATGTATTAAGCCTGAAGTTTTAGAGTTATTCAAGTTTTTGTCTGCAACTTAACAACATAACACAAAGCAGTGCTCTTCTTTATCTGCAGGTCATGAATCAATGATAATTTGAGGATACTAAAGATATGCATCAGTTCACTAGTGTCTGCTGATACTGGTCTTTTTTTCAAACATTAACTATTGGAAAAATAATGAGGGATGAATTCAGATCAGTGTCAGATGTCTGTCTGTCTGCTGTTCGTACCAACTGACATCTGACATCTGGCACACTCCACCTATTTGTTATGATTTTGTATAAGCTGTATATGGTAAATCTTCAGAAATAAAGAATACTAATACATAATTATAGATGAATAATTTTCCCTTATAAAAAGTGACTAAGATCTGTTTGCGTTTGTCGTTGTGGACATCGATCTCTGTTGACTTTTTGTTTCAATTCGTTTAGGAAATCATGACTGCTCTGTGCTCTCTCGTGGCGCTGGCTGCATGGTGCTGGGGGCCCTCTCAGTGTGCGTCTGGCCCCTAGAGGCAGTGGGGCTACATCTGCACGATCACTCTGCATGATCACTAAACACAAAGCACAACTTAATCCGAATAATCTGCACTTTCAGCCGCGCCCCTACAGATGCCGATATCTGTGTGTTTATGTATATATATGTTTATGTGTATATATATATATATATACATATACACATCTACAATTGTTGTTGCTGTGCTCATTGTTGCTAACAATCTCTCCAGTTCTTCTCTCCTCAGGTGCTCCTTGTGATTGTAGTGTCAAAGACCTCAGGATACTGTTTCTTCTAAGGTTCAGCAGCTGGTTGTTTGGTTCTCCTGTTTATAAGCATCTGCTCAGTTAATGTGGTTGTTCTCTACAGTTATTTTGTTGTTTTTCTCTCACTTTTTGTCTATTTTCTTCCCTCTCTCCTATCTATTATCACCCTTGTTTGGTCAAGCAATAATCTCCCAACTTGGCAGTATATGGCGTTGACAAAAATAAAATAAAACAAATAAAAAAGAATTAACAAAAACACTAATAAAAAGTTTCACTTAAAACTCAAGGGGAGCCTTATCTACAAACGGCTCCTCTTGGCAAAGTAAATGTGTTCTGCACAATACGGCAGCCAGATCTTAATTCTGCTGTTGCAATGCTGGACACGACAAGTTAAACACAAAAAAAAAAAAAAAAAAGGAAATCATGACTGAGACAGAATTTTTCCTTTTCAGTTATGTGATAAACTTTGTATCAGCTTTGATATTTGGTAAATCTCAATGTAAAAAGCTTAGTGTTGTAGCAACAATACATGAAGGGATGCTTCTAAGGGCTGAGTTGTCTCTCACTCTCTCCCTGTCTTTCTATCTAACTCAAAACCTTCCTGCAGAAATTAATCCAGTTAAAGTCAAACTACGGGTTTTAAAGAATACCTAAAAACAGTACAAGTACAGAAAAGCTCCTTTATTACAATGATTTGACTAAATCATTTACCCTCCAGCCCTGCTCTGTGGTTATATTAATTGGGTTTACATTTTACTCTTCTATGTACAACTACTGCTACAATGCTACAAATCAGCTAGCTGTTCTTCTTTCTTGCATGATACTGAAACTGCATCAAATTATTCTAATAAGTTCCACATAATTCACTCATGACTGTTACCTGAGTGGATTTCAGAAGGGCTGCCTTAACTATCAAAAAAAGTTTATTTCGGTCAATTTGAATATTTTTGTACTTGTTTAACTCCTTATCATGAAAAAAAACCCTCAAACTTCATCCTGTTCAAAATATCATAAGAAGATTGTCCTACTGTTCCTGCTTGACAAGATTACACCAGACAATCTGTTTTTGAAGTCCAGTAAGAAACTGTTGCTTCAGTATACTGTATATCATAGTAAATCTCACTTTAACAATTTAAATTATCCCTGTATGAAAAACTATTTTTAATAACAACATTCGCATATGTGGACTCTTAATAGTGGTGTCAATTAAGGTCATTGCATACAGTTGCAGGAAAAAGTATGTGAACCCTTTGGGATTACTTGGATTTCTGCTTAAATTGGTCAGAAAATATGTTCTGATCTTCATCTAAGTCACATCACTACACAAACGCAGTCAGCTTAAACAAAGCAAAAAAGTATACGTTTTCATGTTTTTATTCAACACACTATGTAAACAGTCACAGTGCAGGGTGGAAAAAGTATGTGAACCTTTGGATTTAATAACTGGTTGACCCTCCTTTGGCAGCAATAACCTCAACCAAGCGTTTCCTGTAGTTGTAGATCAGACCTGCACAACGCTCAGGAGGAATTTTGGATCATTCTTCTGTAAAAATCTGTCTTAGTTCAGCAATATTCCTGGGATTTCTGGTGTGAATCGCTCTTTTGAGGTCATGCCACAGCATCTTAATCGGGTTGAGGTCAGGACTCTGACTGGGCCACTCCAGAAGCCATATTTTCTTCTGTTGAAGCTAGGGATGCAAACAATTAATCGATTATCAATTAATCGTTGATAAGAAATTACTCGATTAAAGTAAATTAATTGCAATTAATCGAAGAAGAAGGAGACGACAACAACAAGAAGACAAACGAGAAGTGGTAAGCTGGCAGGATGAAGAGTACAAGATTGAGTTCGGAATGGAACCACTTTAAGTTGGTTAATGACGACAAAGACGCCAAATGCACCATCTGTGGAAGTATTTTAAAGTACAACTCCTCCACAACTTTGCTAAATTATCACCTCAATACGTCACATTCTGTTAGGAATACATCTTTTATTAAGGAATATGATTTGCATTTTCTCTTTCATAAGAAAGATAGCATTTTCATAGAAAGGAACCTTTTGATTCAGAGGGGAATTCAGCTTCGCACAAAAATTGCCGCTTATCAATTAATCGATCATCGATCGATAACATAAAACAACTATCGATTAATGAATTACTCGATAATTTGCATCCCTAGTTGAAGCCATTCCATTGTTGATTTACTTCTATGCTTTGGGTCATTGTCCTGTTGCATCACCAAACCTCTGATGAGCTTCAGTTGGCGGACAGACTGTCTTAGGTTTTCCTGCAAAATGTCTTGGAATTCATTTTTCCGTCGATGACTGCAATCCGTCCAGGCCCTGAGGCGGCAAAGCAGCCCCAAACCATAATAATGCTCCCTCCACCATATTTCACAGTAGGGATGAGGGTTTGATGTTGATGTGCTGTGCCTTTTTTCTCCGCACAGCATTTTGTGTTCCTTTCAAACAACTCAATTTTGGTTTCATCTGTCCACAGAATATTTTGCCACCAGTAGTGCTGTGGAACATCCAGGTGCTCTTTCCCAAACTTCAAAAATGCAGCAATGTTTTTTTGGACAGCAATGGCATCCTCCATGGTATCCTCACATGAAATCCACTCTTGTCTTATGTTTTATATACTTTATATTTGTCAACAATAATGTTAGCATGTGCCAGGGATTTCTATAAGTCTTCAGCTGACACTCTAGGATTCTTCTTCACCTCATTGAGCATTCTGTGCTGTGCTCTCACAGTCATCTTTACAGGACGACCACACCTTGGCAGAGTAGCAACAGTGCTGAACATTCTCCATTTGTAGACTGTCTGTCTTACCGTGGACACATGGACATCACGCTTTTTAGAGATACTTTTGTAACCCTTTCCAGCTTCATGCAAGTCAACAATTCTTGATTGTAGATCTCCTGAGAGCTCTTCTGAGTGCTCTTTATGGTTCACATCAGACAATGCCTCTTAAGAACAGCAAACTCACAACTGGTGTGTGTTTTTTTATAGGGCAGGGCAGCTTTAACCAACACATACTATCTAATCACATTGATTGGACCCCAGGTTGGCTGACTCCTGGCTCCAATTAGCTCTTGGAGAGGTAATTAGCCGAGGGGTTCACATACTTTTTCCACCCTACACTGTGACTGTTAGCATATTGTGTTGAATGAAAATATGAAAGTGTATAATTTTTTGTGCAGAATTAGTTTAAGAAGACTGTTTGTCTAGTGATGTGACTTGGATGAAGATCAGAACAAATTTTAAGACTAATTTAAGCAGAAATCCAAGTAATCCCAAAGAGTTTACATACTTATTCATGCAACTATAACTAAAACATTTCTGGCTGGGATCTGTTTCTGTTCACCTGCCCAGCAACAGAGTCAGCTGCAGCTACAGCAAAGAGTCCTGATTCAGCAGGAAACAAATGAAAGAAAAATAAACAAGGACATAAATAAAATGATATGCATTGTTCTAAAGATGGAAACAGTTCTGTGCATATGATGTTTTACCATGATGCAAAGGTAGGCAATAGCCTGGGGCCTTGTGCTTCAAGGGTATTATACATATTAACCAAAGGTAACCATCAGTTATAAACCAAAAATTACTTTGAACCATCAAGATATAATTTTAACTGCAACCTGATCAAATTGAGCAAATATGTTAAAAAAGTTATTCACACAAATACAGCCAATTCAGAATGTGTCAGCACAATTTATTAGATTTTTTGTTATTTTTAATACATGAAAAACATATACATCTAAAGCAGCTTTTTCTATCAGAATCTTAACTGATTTTATTTTTCCAATCTTTTTTAATCAGACCCTCCTTTTTTCCTTCTATCTTTGGTTGAAATTGTAATTCTTGTACACAACTGAAAAGTATGTCTCTCAGGGGACCTGCTGTGTTGTCAATATATTTGCAACTTTAGAACAAGTTAAACCAAATGAATTTAGAATATATCATCACATGACGGGCGGAACGGTGGCGCAGCTGGTAGAGCACATGTTCTTCCCGTGCATGCGTGGGTTCTCTCTGGGCACTCCAGCTTCCTCCCACAGACCCAAAAAACATGCTCATTAGGTTAATTGGTGACTCTAAATTGCCCTTAGGTGTGAGTGTGAGCGTGAATGGTTCTGTCTCTCTATGTTACCCCGCCTCTCGCCTGATGATAGCTGGCTCTAGCCCCCCGCAACCCCGAAAGGGATAGCCGGGTATAGAAAATGAATGAATGAATGAATCATCACATGACTAGCAAAACAATCTTATCACTGAAAAATGACCATAAAGATCACAAATTAACTCCTTATGTGACCTAATAAAAGTGAGTAAAACTGTTCAGGAGCTTCACCCACTTTTTTCAACATTTACAAAACATGCAGATGTACTAGACAAAATCAGAGTCGTCTATTTTAGATTTTTTTTTTGGCTGAATTATTAGGCTACTGTGCTGTACTGTGCTGTGCTGTCTCCTCAAGTTCCCTCATGCACAGTGAAATTATATAGATCTCTTTCAACAATTGAAAGGGCTTCATGTTGGTCATTACCCAGGATGCCAAAATGACTAAAATCAGCCTTGCCTCTGCAAACATACAAGAAATTTAAATCACATGGAGGGGGACATGTTTTGTCCTCTTTATTTTTATTAACATGAGTTCAAGATATGTCCAATTCAGCGGTGTCATTCCTTCATAGGACGTGAGCATCAGTCTGTCTGTCCGTCTGTCTATCTGTGACCTTGAGGAGGAGTCCCCCCCCCTCCCCTTTGATGTCACATAAAAATAAAGGAAGAAGCAACAGTAGATTTCCACTTAGACTGAGGATTAAGAGAAGACATAAGAAATACGCCGACTAAAAGTGAGTTATGCGACTGAACTTGCCTTTCAAGCTCCGAGAGCACATTCCACTGTATTTACACCGAAACACCGCGAGAGGACGGGAGGGGTGGAGGGTCGTGCAGAGGCAGGTGCAAGGAGATTTGATAAAATCGCTTCAAACCAAGCTTAATTATCGACCCATATACTCTCGTTAATAGTGTGAAGTGAGGCTGCGTAATGCTTTATTGCATCCAATTGTCCATCTCATTCATTTCTTTAAGGACTTGTCTTATCCCTACATTTATTTCAACCCTCCACAAGTGAACCCCGTGGTTTACAATGCCCTGTATTTAGTTCTCTCAGAGCACCTGTGAGCTTTCCTGTGCAGCCTGTTCGCGTCAGCATTTATTCAACCCTCGACATATGTTTCTGCACGTTTGTTAACAGCAGAGAGAGCTTTCCCTTCATCCAAACAACTTTCCCGACATCCCGGAATGTGGTTGGCAAGCATGCACAGAGCCCGGCAACGCGTTCACGTCTCCAGAAACAAAATGCCATGCAACGAAGGAAAAGAAAAGATTCACAACCAGACATCACCGAGCGTCGAACAGCTTACCTGTCCCGAGCAGGCTGAGGACGTCCTGACGTCGACTGTGGAGCTGAGTTCAGAACCTCCGAACCTTGGTCAAGAAGCGGCACATAGCAACACAAATTACCCCTTTACAGCTTCAGGTTCCCCCCACAGAGAAACCCTTATTCATCCGCCGACATTAATGTACGCGCGCCATCGTGTGGCCGCTGGGAGCGCGCGACGCAACAGGTGCACAAAGGAAGGGCGCAGGATGCTGCCTTCATTACTCTTTACTCCCAATAATTATTCAGACAAATATATTCGAGTTTCCAAAATGTGTTTTCATTAATTGTATCAATGCATATATGTGTATCCATAAAATGAAATGTTTATGCTCTATTGTAAAGTGTCTTGAGATAACACTTGTTTTGAATTGGCGCTATACAAATAAAGATTGATGGATTGAAGATTGATTGATTAATGGAATCTGACTGAAACAGACAAAATTTAAAAGACCACTTCAACTCTCAGTCCAACAGCAGTGCAAGTCAAATTCTATGATGCAGCCGATTGGTGATAAGAAGACTTCTTATTAAGAGGAATTAAATTAGGGGAGACCGGGATGGTTGTAACACTGAGAGTTGTAACACCTACTTTTTTTCCAATTTGGAATACAGTAAGAGTCACATGATCATTTCAGTAGTTTCCTATCTTTCCCTGATCACACACGGGGAATGCCAAGTCTAAAGAACTATTGCATGTGGTTTTTGCAGAGATAAAATGTGGTTTTTAGGTAAGAGAGCATTTTTCTTTCATCACTAATTTTGTAAAGCACTTCTCGCGTATCAATTTCAAACTATTTTGCTAAAGCAGTAAGCTTAACATTGACTTAGATTAGTGGGGTGGGTTGTAAAACATGTCTTAGATGTGTTAAAACTACCCCCAACACAGCACGAAATATTTTTAAATGTTATTAATTTGCAGAATCCTTCAATTACAGAAAATGTCAGAGCTTGTTAATGTTTTTTTTTAAATACAGCATCTCATCAGGTCTCAGTTATGCCACTCATTTATTTTTATCTGTAAAGGCATATAAGATAAACCACTTTACATTAAGTAGACACTATACAATTCTAAACTTAAAAAGAGGGGGCCCAGAGACAATATAGGTTACAATAGAAGCATCAAAAAAAAAAAAAAAAATCTGAAAAGTCACCTGAATCGTATTTCAGTAGTTGTTCTTTTATGTTTCTTTGAACTAATATTTTGTAAAGTTTTATTAACACATCAAGGTGAATCCAATCTTTTCAAATGAAGATTTGGGCTGAAAGAAAAATGTATTGTTTCGACTACATTCATGTTGGCATGGATGCAGCAACAATTGTGAAAAGAAAAAAAACAGACTGAACAAACATTTATAACCTTTTATGTCCACAGTAAATCTGATTAGGGAAATCAATGATTTATTCATTTCTTTGATCATATCTGGCAAAGGCCATATAAAGGTTTCTATCAAAACAGAAATGCATGTATGCTTTTCCTTGACTTAAATAGATAATATACTAAGTCTAAAAATCAGGGCCTTGTAAAGTCTCTGGTGTAAAAATATTATTGTTATGCAATTCTAAATTGTTTAGTGATCAGATTTCAGAGGAATGGTCTTGTGGAATATTTTTTCATTGGATCTTTTTACATGCAACATTTGCATGTGTTGCCTCTGTGCATGCTGTGTTGTATAAATGATCAGATCTACCTGGTAGTGGAGAAGGTGGTAGTGAATACATAGCCATATTTCCAGCCAAGTGCTGAATTAGCCTATAGACTTAGTGGGATTTGTCATGAAGACGTGTATATACAGTCATAATACAAAAAGCTCAATGCATGGAGGATCAGAGGTGAAGAGTGAGTTGTTTTTTTAAACAGTTCCGGTTTATCCTCATTTTGAGTTTGTGTCCCTGCGAAAGTTTAAAGAAAAAGGTCATTCATTGTACACTTTGATTAAACCGATATGGATCAATTTTTGTAAAAGAAAACATAATAAATGACTTAAAAGCAAAGTTGTTTTTTTATTTTGACATGTACCAAGTAATAAATTATGTAACGCTATTGTTTTTTAGGGAGTATGAATGGTAAGTAGGCCGATAAGTAGGCTAATTTACATACATACTAAAAGTACTTTATACTACCCTACATATATATGTATGTATACATATATATGCATATATATATATATATATATATATATATATATATATATATATATATATATATATATATACATATATAGCCTATGTGTTTGTGTGTGTGTGTGTGTGTGTGTGTGTGTGTGTGTGTGTGTGTGTGTGTGTTTAGTATGTATGTAGTCTGATATAGCAAATAAATGAATATGAAAAACATCACACATGAAGCAGTTTAAATACGGTATTTGATGTCCATAAAATCTCTCTGATAGTTGCTTAATATGATTACGGATGGCGACACTTTCCCAGAACTGATCCATCATGAGCATGGATGTATTTCAGCCACATTTTATACTGTTTTCAGTGTAAAGGAAATTGAAAATGAGGATGCTCAGGTGCCTTCAAAATAAAAGTTTGGTTTTTCCAAAGTTGGATGTTTGCCAATTAAAATTGAGATTAATTGAAAAAAGTAAAAAATTTTCCAAGATTTTAAATTCTGAAATCTTTGTGTTGTCAAATGAAAGGACGGCCCCTGCACAGACCAAATGTAAGCTGTAAAAAACATCAAACATTGGTGTCTCTTTTCATTATGACAGAACTCAGAGTATAAAAAGTAATTTGCTGGGGGGGTTTTCAACATCATAAGGTCCACCCTCCTGTGCAAACTAAAATTATAAAGTGAGAGAGGTCTGTCCGGACCGAAAATCCTGTTTCTTCATTTGTGTCAGTCTCATTTGGTTTTTCCCCACAGTTTGTCAGGCTTTTATTTTGAAGGTTATCTCCGGATATGTCCCATCATTTGAGATGTCTTGACAATGGGACAACCGGCTTAGGATGTCAACATCAGGAGCTATTTGGTCATTAATGTTCTTTTAACAACAACACAGTGTCGGTGAGTTAGGATGTGGAGGAAGTTAAGAAAGAAGCTCAAAGTGTTTGCGGTTCATTTGGTCTGGTGAGTGGATCTAGAAGCTTCTGTTGTGACCAGTCGTTGTGTGTTAGCATCTCTTTGTCAAGTCTGATGCGAATGTGCTTCAAAAGTCTGATGAACACTTGGAAAAGCAAACACACGTAAGACAGTTCAGCCAAATATGATTTATTTCAGAAAAGAAGCCGATTGTACATACACCCCGACAATGTTGTGACTAAAGAGGAAGAAGATTTTAAGGTCACCATGAGATTGACTCTAAAGCTCCGGAACATTTATGTTTGCCCTAATTATGTTGGATATTCAATAGTTTTATAAGTTTATTTCATATCCCTTCAAAAATGTGATGCATATATATATATGTATATATGTATGTATATATATATATATATATATATATATATATATATATATATATATATATATATATATATATATATGACGGATTTGCTGTATCTTTGATATGCAGGTTTCTGTTTAATGTAAATGTAAGTCTTCTACTTCTGCCACAACAGACAGACAGACAGTGGTTATCTGTTGGGCTCCTCAGTAAAGAAAGTCAACAGCTGACTGAACAGATCATTACAATACAATGAACAGACAACTGCTCTTTTTCAGTCGTGCTCCAGCATACACTAAAAAGCCATCAGTTGATCTGCTCACTCTTAATTTGCTCTTGATTGTCAATTTGATGTGACTTGTTCATAAGTCTGATATTTTTTATTTATTTTGTTTTGCAGAATTGCCAAACAGCAAAGCAGTCTTCAGTCATGTATTTTATGAGGTAGGTAGGTGTGTCAGACCTGCTTTTATCACATTTTTGGTTGTTGTCAGAGTAAACATAGATCTCCCTACAATTTGAAGGCAGTGTCATCAACAGGAAGTCAGCTGAGAACCAAGCAGTTGGCACCTTGCCATGGCCACCACTCACTTAACTGGAAAGAGTGTGAATGTGGCCGGAGCCAACATTTCAGTTTCAGCTGTGGGCTGGCCAGCCTGTGTTAATGGGACGCCTTGGATCCTGTACCTGCTGGAGGAGTGTGTGGACAATGTGTGGGAGTATTGCAGTGTTGTCATAGGACTCGTATCCATGGTCTGCTTTCTGTTGTCCACTTTGCCGTAAGTTGTAAAAACAGTGATTTAATTCATATTCATCAAGTGTTTAATATCAGCCTAAGGTTTTGTTTTTGTTAAGTGATTAATGGTGTGATTCTGATGTGTAATTAAGGAA